>JANRMJ010000088.1:41274613-41286956 GCA_025584955.1 Alethe diademata
TTAAGTTTTAGGCCTGCCTTGTCTTTGCTCCTAAATCCTATCTCTGAAAGAAATTGAATATATTAAAAGTGGCAAACCCAAATCAAACCAAGACAATTGCAGTACATTAACATCTACCATTAGACACTGAAGCCTACATCTATTTATTTTTATCCCTCTTCTTGTTTAATTAACTAGCATAGAAGTTTATAAAGAAGTTGTAGATATTCAGAACACAATTTAATCCATGGTAATGTATGATGCAGGCTTTAAATGAAATATTAGAAACTGTACTTAGATTAATGCATACTTTAGCTGATATTTACAGTCAATCCCCTGAAAAAATGCATAACTTGTAAATTGCAGTGTACTATTTCAAAAAAGCATATTCAGTTTGTCAACCGGTGCTTTATGATATGCATTTATTTTTTATTTTATGAAACAACTTCAGAGAAATGTTCATGAAAGTCATTAAAAGAAATGATGAAATACACTGACTGTTCATCTACATTATTTCTAATGTATGCACTGTTGTTGTATCTACTGCCAGTGTACCAAACCCACAGAAGGAACAGCTTGTCCACAAGTTCTGAAGTGCTTTCACATTTCACTGGAACATTCTCCTCCCACAGTATCCAGGTATGTTTTTAAGCTTCTTGTCAGGTTTAGGATCAAAAGCCCAAGTTCTGCAATTTCCAATTACTTTTGTAAGATGAATCAGGAAGGTGTGCCTAATCACACGCTTCTCACCTCTCTGCTTTAGAGAAGAGGTAAGCAAAAGTCTCTTCAAACAGTAAGTGACAGCCTCTCGTTTTGTTTTAAAGCTGTCTTTTACACTAGATGTATTCAGTTGCTGTGTACTAGGAGAGTATAGAAATGAAAAGGTTTAAAAAGATTACCTACATGAAAAATTTAATCTCACTTGACAGAATGAAGTGTTTACAGAAGACACCAATTTATAGTTGAAATGGCTGGAAATGAGGTTCTGAATCCATGCTTCAGTTTTTCATGTCTTTTTCAGAATAAAGTTCCTTCCTCAGTCAGTCTCAAGGTACTATTAACCATTACCTCCCAAAAGCTTTTAATCAGCTTTTAATTTTGAAAACCCACAATATCCAGAACACCTAGAAATCAGTTATTTTAATAGAAAAAAAATCTTAAGAGTCTCAGAAAATTACTAATACACAGAAATTAATTTCTAGATTTAAATTTGTGATGTAATAATTACTTTCAATACTTCAGTAGTCAGTAAAATCACTATTATGGCCTAAATATCTATCGCAGTTACTAAGCATATGAATAGTTTGGCAAACAGTACTTTCGATGGACTTGAATCCCTTCATGAGTTGGTCTCTAGCATGCCTTTTTGGAAATTAACTTTGAAAGGGCTTTGTTGGAAATTTCCTAGATAATCCTTCCACAAGACATTCAAAGCAGAGCTCTCCTCCGTGCTCTGTCAGGCAGTTCTCTTCAAACATGTTTTTTCAGTGCTCCCTGCAGTGTATGCAAAGGAGTACCTGCCAATGCCGAGTCAGGCTGTGTGCCCTGCAGGGACCACACACAGCTTGTACAGTTGTTCCCCAAGGAGAAATTTGCATTATTTATTATAAGGGTACAACATTCTTTACACTGTGGAGTGATGGTATTAGTGCATTTTAGAGATATGTGAGATGCAGCACAATGTGCTGTTTATTGCTTTTCAGAGTGCCAATTCAAAGTAGGGTATAATCTATGGTAAGTGTGCCAAGTATCTTAATCTCCATCACCAGAGTTCTACATTTACCACAGAAAAGCACCATGTTTCAAAGCACAGTGAACTGTACTTTATATTTGGAAAAAGGTAAAATTAATAGTAGCTGTACTGCACTTAACTGTGGGATGTGGTTGCAGCTGATTTTTGTATTTCATGTACATTTATGTGCTTCTTTGGACATCAGACTGAAATTTAATTGCCTATTGAAATTGTTCAATTTCAAATCTCCAGTGATTCCACTTTTATTATCTTTTCAGTTTATAAACTAAATGGAAAATGATTTTTAGAATCATGTTAATCTACTTTCACTCCACAATTTGTGGCAAAGACAGAACTACCTGTCCTACTCCACATTACTTTTGCCAAGTAACTTCACACGCCTTTGTTAAAGCTTCAATTTCCATTAGTAGAAATTTACAACAAATCTGAAGAAATATTATGAGTTATGCAATGCTTTGCACAAAAAGGAACTCTTAACAGCCAACAACTGGCTATGTCACTGTAATGCCTGGGTTTGATCTCAGAGGTCTTTTCTGACCTTAACAATTCTGTAATTCTGACTTGTGATAAGAGACAAGAAGCAGTTGCTCAAGTGAAGAGCAGTAGCAAACTAATGTGTCAGCAGGGAAGAGAGAATTTTATATATACAAGGCTTACATTGTATTCTTCAGTGCATAGGCAACAGGTATTTGATACAGACCTGCTCAAGCAAGCTTGGGTACAAGAATAATTTTTGTTAAATACAGGAGCTCCAGGGAAGAAGAGCAGGGTAAATAACCAGTGGTCTCTACATTAACTCAGTGAGGTTGCCTGTAGCCAAGTCCATGCTCTGAAAACTAACCTGGTTTCTTCTGTCTCCAAATGTCTAGTGTAGACGTACTGTAAATTCTTTTGAGAATGCCTTTATACAGAATGAACAACATCTCCCTTTATAAATCTCCAAGGTACATTTTTTCCCAGTTTACATTATCTCAGCATATGAATTAATTGATTTAGTGCCTGAATTTATGTATGATGTTGATGTATGTATACTTGATGCTTTTACCACAGTCTCTCTTTCTGTCACCAAGATCATTTTATTAGGTTTGTTGAGTAGATACTGGATTTCTTTGTGTCACTGCGTTTTCTTCCATTTGGTCACATACCCTTCACTGAAATTATTAGGGAAGCCTCATGACTGTGTAGCATTTTGCCAGTTTCCTGTAGGAGCTGTTCCACATCTTGAAAAGTTTACAGTTTAAGTAATACTAAACATGAAACTACAATATCGGTTTTGAAAAAAAGACAAAGTACTCCTAATAACTATTTTTAAAAATACATGAGAAAAGAAGAAAGGAAGCTTTGAAAGTCAAAAGTTTCAAAGACATGAGATTAAACTAAAGCCATGACTTCCTCTCATGTGACTAGTGGCTTGGATTATTAAAATATTATTTAAACTACTTGATTAGTCATTTACACTTCCCATTAGTAAGGTGGAGAGAGCAGACACTTTGTTAAGATCAAATTTCCTCTTCTGTCTCTCACATATTAGTATAATGCTTCAGTATTAGGAGATAGTATTGAACAAAAAAATCTCAGCTTAATATTGTGACTCAGAATTAAAAACAGCAGGGGAATAACAGTCAAATCCTCCTGGCTCAGGAGCATGAGATGTGCTGGACCCCTTAGAGGGTCACTCAGAGCAGACCATTGGCCATGGGGCCTTGCTTGTCAAGGTGTGCCTCTCTTTGCTCCTCCCCTCTGTAAAAAACACATCTGGGAGCCAACAGCCTCCATAGTAACTCCTGCAAAAGTCTTTACATGAAAACAGGAAAACCTCCTAAATTGCAAAGCAGCAAACTCTTTATACAAGAGGAGAAATGTCTCCTAACAAAGTGTCTGTGTCCCGTGTGACAAAGTTTCACAATATGGATGCAGAATATGCACACCCTGGTTTCTACACTGAAATCCACGCACAACTGAACTGTACAAAGGGATGTTCATGTAGTGGATGTGTGAAAACGGTCATGGTGACTATGTGTGGACATAGTGCTGATTTTTCAAAATTGCTGGTACAGCATTAATTGGGGCAAAAATACACGATTGCTTTCAAGAATGTAGTAGTATAAATCAAAGTAGAATCAAGTCACTAAAAGTCAGAAAAAATCTACCCTAAAATCTTCCTTGGTAAATACTTACTAGCTATAGGTACCTGAGAAATTACTTAAAAATAGGTAACGGACAGACAGAAAACAGCAACAGAAACTATGAAAAAATGCTTTTCTTAATTTCAAACACAGTACAAAATCACAGCTGGCTTACAGAACAGTGACAGTGTGACTCAGTCATTACCAACTCCAGGATAAAATTCTATTGCTTCAGTCAAAAACACAACATGATGCCTTGAGCTGCTACATTGCTTGCAGTCATATAACCTATTCTTGAGTTTTGGAACAGGAAACAAAGCAGTGACAGTTCAACATTCAGCCATTCCTGCAGGCATGCCAGCACACTCAGACTGGTGGCTAACACATACCGTCATTTATCTGCTATAGAGCTCCTTCCTCACGCAGGATTTGAAAGTAGTATACCTCTGTATAGGTTTGTAGCCCTGTGGAGCAAAAGATGGAGAAGTGTGCAGATGCAGACAACACGTGAAGGCAGCCAGGGGTAAGCATAAGACAACAGTATCATGAAAATACAAAAAAATGGCTTTAATTGACAAATAGCTAGGAGATACAGTACAGTATGTGTTATGCAAAATGTTTATCATTTAGTCATTAAGTTCCAAGTCTTCCAGTTTAAAAATGGAATTTGTAAAGGAAAGGGAATCTTCTCAAATATTTTCAAATTTGAAAAAGAAAGGGAAATAATTTATTTTACTAAACAGTAAGCAAAAAAAAAGCTTTTCATGTCTGAACATTTGTAATATGTTTATGGCAATACTCTGACTGGCCACTTGATGGCAGCTTAACATATTAGTTTGCTTCAAACTACTGAAACAAAAACAAGGTTTCAGGTTGTGCTACAAAATTGAAAAAAAAAGAGAAATTTCATTTGGTAAAGTCTTTACAACATTTACTTTTCCAAAAACATATCTAATATTTGTATAAAAATGAACATTTATTTATTTGAACATTTGTGTTCCTACAAGAGGTCATACCTGACCCTCCTGAAGTTTTTAAGTTCAAGGCTAAGCTTTTAAATAGGACCAATCTACTACGTACTGATTTATGTTTCAGAACTGCATTTTCATTGGACTTGTGTGACTCTTTGCTCTTATATAGGTTCACTTTCGTCTGACTTTATAACCTCAAAACGCCCTTTTCTAAAATGATCCCAGTACCAAATCCTGTAATAGCCTCAAGATTCTGGGCAAACATAATTAGTGAAACAACTTAAAAAAAGGTAGAATTGCTAAGTACAAGTTATTAATTGTAAAATCATACTTCAAATCATAGGCCTAACTGAAAATATTATTTTGGGATGTTTTTAGAGATCTAATCAGATACTACATTAATTGGCAGACATTAATTGTGGGATACTTAACATTAAATCAGGCTAATTGTGGTATACTTAACATTAAAGTCAGGCATTTATACTCCATAAAGGGGTTCAGATTTCTCATGGCCAAGATTTCTATGTTGCTGCAAAATACTGAATAAGCCAAAGCTGTTACGATCTTTTATCTGTATAATGAAACTGACTGAATTATCATATGGATTCAAAACAGTTATTGATAAAGAAAAGGTTAGTAATTTGTTAGTTTTGATTTAGCACAAGACCACATTTGAGCCCTCCACCTTGTAGGAGCAAGAGGGCAAAGTTTTACTTGTTCAGGACACATTAAATACTCTGCAACTTTTAACATACAAACAGTAGGAAGCAATTAATGACATTTTCCACCACTTTGTTCTGGGAAAAAGTTTCCTCAGCATTCTCTACTTTTTATTCTAAACCAAGACTACAGTGGGCGTTTATTAAGGCAAAATTTTTGCAATTTTTTTTTTTTATGAAGGCAGATTTTTGCAGATTTTTTACTATTATCCGCTCTTGGGAAAAAAATGGTTTGTTTATGGTAAGATTAAAAATGGTAAGTTTATGAAAACTTAGTGGAAATTTTAATTCCTCAGTTTACTACTGTAATTGTCTTGTAATACTCCTGATTAGTGAAGAGAATGCATTTAACAATTACAGGACCAAATCACAATTGTCTCCAATGTAATCCAGGAAATGTCTAGTATTTAACTTAAATTAGAATTATGAAAGATAAAAAAAAAAAAGATTAAAAAAAATCATGAAAGACTGTGTTATTCTTCTGAATATTGGCTATTCTTTATATTTCTTTTACAGTCAACTGGAATATTTTATAGTGGTCCAGGCAAAAGCTTATACCTAAGACTGAATAGTGCTGCATGATACAGATTCTTAAAACTATGTGATTTCTGCCATGCATTTTGTGAAATAGGAACATGTAATAAATACAAGTATTACTTGGTAAGTAGACTGTTTGCTGGTTAAATTAACATACACGGCACATTTACAATTAGTAAACAATTAAAACATATAGCTGAACAGCTTGAAACGATTGTGAAACAATCATCATTGCCACACCATAATAAAAGGAATTGAGGACCAACAAGGAAATAAGTTTGTTACAAATACAGGGGTTGTTATCCACATTTGATGTTTGATCATAATATTACAGAAATAACAAGTAAACTGTTAGACTCAACACCACAGAAAGTTCTAAAATAACATTTAGGAAGCTAACTAAAATTACCTAAAATTACAGAAATAACATATTGAAATGTGACTTTGGGAACCATAATACATTTTAAGATTTATGTCTTAAGCAGTAAAGCAATAAAGGTTGTTAGTTAGAATCTCATTTTACATTTAGTTAAAAATATTAAAACCTGTCAGATGACGAAAAGAAAAATGACTGCAAGAAATTTCCTGCCCTCTAGCTTATTATAATTGAGTATTAGATTCAAGGTTTAATTATTAAAATCAGCTCTGAACTAGAACACAGCACTGTTCAGCACCACTTCACTAATTTTTATTTGAAAATTAGAACTACTTTCTGCTGCAACTCTTTCCAGGTGTCATTATGAGCACTTGGCATTTTATATAATATTTTAGAAGAGCTGACCTTTAACTAAACTTCTTGAACTCAAAAGAGACAAACTCGCTTTTCTCTGCAAGCAATACAGACATAATTGCTGCCGTTGTTAAAATTCTTAATGCAAATCTATTAATCACATTACAGAAGAAATGACAGTATACAGGGGATTTCTCATCTCCTGTTTGGTTTGCACATTATAAAGGTACCTCACGTCCTCTAAGTATTGCTTTTCAAAAAAAAAATCAAAAATTCAAGAACAATTTTATCTTACAGATTGCTTGCAGTATTTCTATAAATGCATGTCTTTAAATGTATGTCATAAAAATGTATGTCATAAAATGTATGTCTTTAAACATATGCACTGCTGGTTTGAAATCTACAGGTGCTACACATCCTAAAGTAGTGGTAAGTAGCAAAGTTAACTAAGATAACTATAAAAATTAGAATCCTTACCCTAAACCCTCGATTGAGTCTGTCTTTCATAATGCCGATAAATTCTTTGTAACTCAGCTGGTCATCTCTGTCGACATCAAAAATCTTGAACACTGTGTTCACCAAATGTGGTGAGAGCTTCACACCTGTGGCTACATACACAGCACGCTTGAATTCATCTGCATAAGGAGAACACCAGAAAAAAAAATTTAAAAGGTGAATTTAAAGGTACTTTGTGAAAAGCATATAATGAAATATAAGTAAACTTTTAACTCGAGTTTTTACATTTAAATACTCAAAAATATGGAAATGTGAAAATTAGGACTGAATTTCACAGTTCTAAATCAAGTAGTTCTTAACTGATATAAAATGACTGCTTAATTGGTGCTAATTATTTTACAAAAAAGATAACAGTTCATATACTGCACTATGTGCAATAACAAAATTAGAAAATCATATTTTAGTTAAACTTATGTTACATATATGGCATTCACTTAACAGAGCACAGAGAAAATGATACAATCCCTTGGTAAGGCCACATGAGGTAGGACCATGCTGGTGTTATGGGGTCAGACCCATGAGGAGAGCACCCAAGTCTGAGCACTTTGCATTATCACTCACCTCGTGTTCCTGAAGTATCACAACTCTTTTATTAAGGATTTCAGTAGCTACATACATGCCTAGTTCTTTCAGTACCCACTTACTGATTTGTTAAAATTCTGACCTCTCTTTGGACCTTCTGACACTGTTTTCTTCTAGAGCCTTTGTAGAAGACCAAGTTCAGATGCTCCCTGTGTAAAGAAATGCTTTTGTTTGCTTTCATCTGATCTCTCACTGGTGTCATCAAGTGCCTCAACTCCTGTATTGTAGGATTTGATGGACAACTATTCTGCATTCAGCTAGTCCACCACTTATATGACTTTGCATGATACCTCTTATGACCAAACCTTTTCCTCTCAAAGCTGGAGTCCTAGCATTTTTTTTACTGGAAACTTTTACTAGAAACTACAAACTAGGAAATACAAAACATTTTTGCATTTTTGTGAACAGTTTTATATGGATATCAATGGATTTTTATAAAAATATAGATACTTACCTTGACCTATGGAACGACTTGCAAAATTATACATCTGCATTGCAATTGTAAAGTCTTCTAGATTGTTCAAGAATTGAAAAAAAGATCTAAATTCTTCAAATGTGATACCCTAAAAACCAGAACAATACGTGCTGTAAGGATTATCAGTAGCAATAACAACTGAATAAACAAACCTGGCAATTATATATGTTTACTTCATTTAAGAACAGATACCACACCCATTTTAAAAAAGAGATTTGTAGTAAGAGTCAATAAAGTAGAGAACTGCATTTTCTTGAGGAATGCAGTATGTCTTTCCTATCTGTGACTGCAACAAGACAGCAATTCTCACTAGAGCAGTCAAAAACACTGTTCTATTGCTGAGGGCAATTTTTAAGAATTCCAGGATTATTACAATACAATAGTTAATACTGAGAATAAAAAGCCTAGGTTTGGATGAACATTGGAGTATATTTACTACTAAAAAACCTGCAAACCACTATTGTATATATGTGAGTGTACATTCTCATACAAATACACTGAATGGATTCATAAATGTATTATTTTTTTCATAAATATATGTATTTTATGATCTACCTTAAGCATGTACTTTAGGGTTAAATTTTTACATATTCAGATTTAGACACCCAAGTCTCTTCAGCTGAGGGTTTGCAAGTACTGCAGGGTTTGTCCAGCTTTTTAAAAAAGCAATTGCATTTTGACCAGACTTTAGAATATCTTCTGTGAAAGTTTCACTGAAAGTGTTCTTGTTAAAAGAGTTTATCTTCATTCCTTGTACGTTTGTTCTTGTCTCATCTTAGTTAGAGATCCAAAGATCTGATAAACTATCTCTAAATCAATTCTGAGAGAGATATGAAAATGAGACTTTGAACAAAGCCAGAAATATTGCCTATATCAAATTCCCACTGGTCTCAGCCATACTGAACATGGAATGGCATTCTTTGTCAAATCTTGATTTCCTTGGACTCCTTTAACTATAATTCCTGGCTATTTTTCCATTTGCTTTTATTCTTTTATCCTATTTAAGTACTTGTCTCTGAAAATATACTTGAAGGCAATAGTAAGACCTGTGAGCCTTTCTGTTCAAACTAAAACACTGATCTCTGTGTCTCCTCAAATTTATACATAGTCTTTATAGTATGGTGGAGCACAGAAAACGTGCAAGTGTAGGTTTGTGCCAGAGGAGAAGATGGCAGAGGTTGGATGCTAACCATTATGAAACAGCAAGGACTGTGGAAAATGTGGAGAGAAGCATACTATTGTTACAACAGAAGAATTTAATAGGTCTCCACACACTTGAGATGGAAACCCCTGCTTAAGTGATCCTACCTAACCGCTAGCTAAGATTTATAAACAATTTGGAGAGCTTGGCCCATCTCCATCATGAATTGCTTCTCTCAACAAGCATATCCTTCACAGTTGTAAGGAAACCTTCATATATACAAGCAGAACCACCACCTTATTTAAATTTTTATCTTAAAAACTTAATTTAATATTGTCAGTACTGTCTTTTTGTTTCATTGTCTTTGACACTATTAGTTTATGAGTCCAAGTTCTAGTTCTTGCACTCTGTTTAGACTGAAAACTCTATGAGACTGGAATAACTCTGTCATGCATTTGTGAAATTCCTAGATCAGTGAAACTTCATTTCTCAGCCAGGAGCCTCAGACAGTATGGCAAATCAGCAGCTGTAGAGAACATCCACCAAATTCTTGAGCTGACATTTTTAGGTTCACAAATCCTTCACGTGCGCCAATTTGTCTGTAAAAATTCTGAATGCAAAACGAAAGTCTAAGAGGTCAGGCTACTCCAAAATCTTGTTTGTGTGCATGACTTTCGCTTTTCCTAATAAACTGTCTCTTTCTCATCCCTCAAGTTTTCTGGCTTTTACCCTTCCAATTCTCACCCTGAACATGCTGGCAGGGGAGTGAGCAAATAGCTGCATGGGACTTGGTCAATGGCTGGAATTAAACCATGACAAAAAAAGGAAGCTAAATTTTTTATTTATATGGACAGATTATATTTTACAAGAGCAAAGAAAACTCAGATTAATGTACCAATGCTGCTAAAAATGCACAGACTTTCTTCAGGAGCTGATATCCGTAGTAATTTGTGATGCCAACTTACATGAATCACTGCTTGGCATCTAGTTAGTAAAAGGAGGAAAACATCCTGTGAGCAGGCAGCATGCCAGCTGAACATTTTAACATGATTACAATATGGCAAAAGATCATTGTGCTGCTTTAGGGTCTTCATACAGCACCATGAAAGATTAGCATTGCCAGTTCTGAGAGTACGGGGCTATTACTTTACAGACTCAACTAAATTTTCTTCTAAATGGAATCCTCTGGTTAGTATTAGTATTGTAGCATATCACAATCATGAAATAAAGGGCCAATTTTGTAATTTTCAAAGCATAGTGTTATGACGAGTCACAAAACGTGACAACATTTGAACAACTTATGAACAACACCTCCATGGCAGTAAGAGGCAAAGTCTTATTCTTAAAAGCCTGTGGTCAGCATAAGAGATGTAGTGACAGCACATTTACCAAGCCAATGATACAAAATTATGAAAACCAGCAAAATCTTGTTTCTCTTAATGGAAGTATAGCATGTGACATACAGATCTATGGCACCTGTCCAGTGTCAGGACATTCTCAGAACACAGCACAAAAGCAAATTTGTAACTGGGTGACAAAGCTTTCTGCATGGAAGTTTTCCTTAACTAATGGTCCCACCAGAGACCAAGAAGAGGAAACTACACTGGAATATGTGCTATGACATTGGAAGACTTGGAGATGAACTTCAAAGACTACTACCTTGTGTTCAAAAGGAAGTGTCTGTTTATTTATTTAACTTCCCCTTCGACATTCAAAGCATTCTTCTATAATTACAACTGTCATTATTTTTCAATTTCCAAGTGATACGTACATTATTGTTTCTATACCAGACCCAAAGTGAGTGGTTTTTTCTGGGGTTTTTTTTTCAGATTTCTGTCTGGAACCATTCAGTCCCAACAGTTCCATTGCACTGTCTTGGCTCTGGATATTGAAAGCTGCACAGATCTTTTACAGCAGTTTGATCTGAGCACCACAGTGCCCAGACCAGGAACTTGGAAAGGGTGTCTGAGCAGGAGCTCTGATCCCAGTCTTACCACTTCATCTGACACCTAATCTGGTCAAAAGAGATAGCTCTGCTTTCCCAGCTATATTTAAAACTCAGTGGCCCTAACTACTGTACAACCACAAGAAGAATCAGATAATCCAGATATCTGAACAGAAAACTGTTGATTTTTGGAGTGTGCTTCTATCAGGTCAGCTGACTGATCTTACTGTGAAAACTGAAATTACAGTATCATTTCTCAAATAAAAACAAACCCTAAATAAAACTGTTCAAAGCTCATTACTTTATTTTGCAAGCTCTGCTGTTGATGCTATTAAAGGATATATCTGTTGAAAGAGTTAGATTTCTAGGACAGATTGATCTTATTCTGTAAACACACACAAAGTATATCCAAAATATCCCATGTTTGATGGGCTACTTTTAATGTTATCCTATAGATTATCACTGTAGCTGCTACTATACTTCTCTCAGATACACTTCTGACAATGTATTTGCTGTTAAACAAATTAAGGACTATCTACCTCCTGAACTTTACTGTTTATATTATCATTTCTGTCTCTTCAGTAATTAAAAAACCCAACAATAATTACAAACAATCCACTAATAAGACTATAAAACAACATAAAAAACAAGATAAAATGTGATGTTATTTCTGAGGACATGCCATTACAGTGGCAGTGCAAAGAAGAACAAAAGAAAGAAAGAAAAGAAAGAAAAGGAAGAAAGAAAAAGAAAGAAAAAGAGAGAAAGGAAGGAAGGAAAGGAAGGAAGGAGGGAGAAACGAAAGGAAGGAAGGAGGGAGCGAGGGAGGGAAGGAAGGAAGGAAGGAAGGAAGGAAGGAAGGAAGGAAG
>JANRMJ010000088.1:41287056-41324754 GCA_025584955.1 Alethe diademata
AGGAAGGAAGGAAGGAAGGAAGGAAGGAAGGAAGGAAGGAAGGAAAGGAAGGAAGAGTTTTTAAAATAATTAATTGCTAGAAAATTTTTCTTCTTTATATCTTTCGGTTTTTGCAATTTAATCTGTTCTGTTACAGTATATCTAAACTTCAACAATACTACTAGCTAAATCCTATGCTATTTATTCTTCTACTTTATATTCAGCAAGTAATCTGAAAAACCAGGCATGCAGTTTATCATCAGAATAAAATCCTGGTGCTAAGTAATTCAACAAAGCTATGTTTTCATCTTAATGACACAGGGACTGCATGCTGTGATCCACTGCTAAACAATTACCTTTTCTTCAGGAATACTGCAGCGCATGTTTTCCAGGTAACTTGATGTATTTTCCACATTTGTATATCTCAAGAGAATATGGGCAAAGTCTTCCTCACTGATGGTGTTCATCCCATTAGAGTAAGAAAGGAATTCTATCTCTAGAACCTCAGTTTGCAGGTTATCCATAAATCTAAAGCACAAATAAAACATGAAGAAATTATCATACTTTATATTTCTACTTCATGTCCTTGAAAGACTCATAGAATATGAATCAAATAATGTTACACAAATTAGTTCTCTTTTTGCAGCACTGATGGTAAATTTGGTAAATCCTTTATCTATATTGACATATTTTCAAGTCAATGCAACAATCTTAACACGATGATGAAATGTGTTAGTAAGGATTAAAATTACTTGATACTTACATTTGTAATTAATTCTAGTTTGTGTTTGCCCAATTTTCTTCTTCAGTGGATCAGAGAACTTTATTTGTATATGCTAAATTCAAAATTCCATCATGATACTAAATTAATTCCCAAAATTTATTCTCTATGTAGTTACTTACAGTTTGAAATTTAACCTTACCTTTGGCTTTTTAATAAGCTGAGTATGATGATGAGTGCTTGCAGTCTTTCAATCTAACCCTTTAAAAAAAATACTTCACTATTCTCACGATATTTCTATAAACTCTTCCCAACTTAAGAACCCATTTAGTATATTCTGGACACCAAATATAAAACCAACTACCTATAAAGAGGAAAAGTAACTTCCCTGATTCTGTGTGATGTCCTAGTCCTACAGCCAAGGGTGAAGTTAGCTCTCTGGTCACAGTAGTGCACTGGGAGCTCATGTTCATCTCATTGTCAACCACAACCCATAGAATTTTAACTAGATGCCTTTTGTAAAACTTTGCTGCTTCCTACTTTGAACATATGTCATAATTTCACTTAATGATACAGTTTTTATATTATGTAAAATATTGAATACTTTTCAGGACTTCTCATTTAAGTCAAAATATTTTGCAGACTTCTGACTGGAATACATAACTAAGTGATAATGATAAAGACAATAGATATTAGGATTATTTACTGAGGAAGCAATAACTACCATCTCTCCCAATTTTGCAGAAGCATACAGTTTTAAGGTTTGTTTTTTATGGCACTCTTCCTGTATTTTTAAATTCTATATTTACTGTCACAATAACTAAGCCAATAGATTCCATTGTGTTTTAACTTTTACCCAAAGAAGCTTGTTCTAAGGAGCCTGAATGATATCTTCAGAAAAATTCTGCATTTAAATATGTCCCTAAGTGCAGAGATTCACACAATTTTTTTTAAAGCACTGACAAACAGGGGAAAAGACATAAATAATTCAAAACCAAGAAAGAACTTCCTACCTATCAATAAGGACAGAGCTGGGGTACAACCTTTCTATCACAAACTAACTAAACACACAAGTGCTAACAAAATTTGCAAATGCAGCAGCACTGGAAGAGGACTTTTTATTGTTGAGCTACTTATTGCATTATTTTGCTCTTTGTGTATATAGCACACATAAAGGGAACATAAATCATATAAATGAACCTGCATAAGCTATATGTATAGTAATATAGTACACATTAGTTAGAACAACTACACAAATATTTTTTACAAGGAATTAATGAAGTTGAGACTCACCTATAAAAATCTTCAAAGTTCAGTTCAGCTTTTCCTTTCTTGCCAAAAAAGTGTACAAGCAGTGTAGTATCTGACAGTGAACTTGAAAAATCATCAGCACGCTTAAATATTAGAATAAAAAAAAAAATTAAAGGCCATGACTGGATCAGATACAGAAGTATAATCTGAGAATGCCTATCATCATAATCGACTTTTCTATTAATTTTGCCATGCAATTTTAACAGAAAAATATCAGTAGCTGTTAATTGCATTTAGTAGAAAGCAGTTAAAACAAGAGATTGATGTAATGGAAGCTGCAATGAAGGGGCAAAAGGTATGAAAAATAAAACCAGAAACTTGTGAGGAAAGAAAAAAAATTCTTGTCTGTTAAGGTAAATCATAAAACGTTAACTCCTTTTGTACACAATCTCCTTTCCCTTCTACTATGAAACTACAAAGAAGTTAAAGTACATTAGTTCATATACTTTTATTCCATATTTCAAAAGTAAGTACAGGATTGTGTTCCAAAATCACATCAAGTTAGGTGTACTTTACATGATTCTTTTCGGTAAGTGGCAGATAGCCACATCTTAAATGTTACTGCCCAAACACACTTAAAACACCAGAATTATGAAATATTTTGAAATAATGAAGCAATATTTGGATTGATTCTCTTAAAAATGTTCCTCATCTACTGGGTTGTGGTCTCTTTGAAGGACTGAAATCTCTGAATATGTATTAATACTTTTTCCTTAACAAATAACAGATTTTGAAGGTCAGAATTAGAAGAGAAAGCCAACTAGTTTTGACCATTTGTAATAGCAAAAGTTGTAAACAGGAATCCAAACAGGAGTAACTATCATCTGTGTATAGTGCTTGCATAATATTCCACTTTTTTTACTATATATTCATTGCCCTTAAGTATTGTATGTATGCATTGATTTTAACTTCTTCGAAAAATAAGTTCTTGACACACTGAAGAGCTAGAAGAACAATTCAGTAATATAAGGCTCTTGAATAAGCAACAGTAGTCCAACATGACACTGTCCTCCTGGCAACACTTGAAATTTCAGAAGTAATGTATTTAGTCTCCTTACTGCACCTGCTTAGGGATTAACTCCTGTCCAAGCTCTCATTTTTCTTACAAAGACAAGACTTCATGAAAAGCCAAGAGTAGAAGAGCAGTCTGCTCTTCCTAGACAAGCTACCACCCATTAGGAAGTCTTCCTGCTGACTCGAGTGTTACAGTGCAAAATAAGGCACAGTACAGAAACCTAGCAAATCTGGGAGATGTAACAGCAATAATTTATCACCATAATGACACACTATAAACCTGTGGGATCTACCATAGGTATAGAAAACTCTTTATACAGCTCTATAAAGATCTACATGTATAAACCTGCAAGCCACACTCAGAGTCCTGTAAGTCTGACTCTATTTCTTCACTGAAGAGGCTATAAATTTCTAAGACAAAAAACTCTACGTGAAGAAACCAGGAAAAAATTTTGAACAATATGCAATAATTCAACATCATGATAAATCATGTAACATGAAAAAGCATTTCACATCTACATTCTCTAAAATGTACTATATTGTTTTCAAATTTACATACTGATTTGTAAAAAATGAAAAGTGCAATATTCATTAAAGAGTATTTATGTATCAACAACAAGGGAAAACACTAGGTAGTAACAACACAAATCCCTTCCTTTCAACATCCAATCTGAAGAAATGAGAGAGACTTTTCTGTCCTTTAGTATAATCAGTTTAGGATTCTCAAGATTGTATTTCATGTACTCTAGCTTCCTCTTTATTCTCATATTCTTCTTCAGGGTGAAATAAGATGACATAGTGTATATAGAGGTAGAGATATTCCATGCCCTTCAATTAAGACAGCTCTGCTCTTTAAGTGAGCAAACTAATTCAGAAAAGTAATCACTATTTGTCTTTTAATGTTGTTATCCTCCACTGCAGGACACAATATACTGAAATGCAGATACCCTGATTTCTTCTGTCTTTTAAGCATTAAATCCCTAAGCACATTCAAACAATTTCCCTCAAGTACACTGAAAAGATATCAAATGTTAAATTACAGCCTTTCATCTTGCAAAAACATTTCAAAACCTTAGACTTAGGTTGCATTCACCCATATCTAAAGAACCGTTTAAAAAAAATACAATCTGTAAGTCTTTTCACAATTCCCACTTGGTTGGCCTCACTAAATGAAAAAACCCCGAACAAAAACCTCACTGCAGAAACTCAACCCAGTATGCTTCTCTGAAGAACTGCAGGCAACTGAAAACTATTTCCGTGCTCCTTCTGCACTGATAGCATTAAAAAAATTCTCTCTTTTATGTGATAAAGGATAAAACCAGAAGCCTTAATCATTTAAAGCTATTATTTATTTTTCATGATAAAATTAATTTTATTAATTTATTTTAGATCAGTGGAAGTTAAATTACCTCACCTGTTTTCATGTATACAAACAAATATGAGCCTCAATATTGATCAAATATATTTTGCAGTCATTTAAATGAGAGTAAAATCCTTCTCATTTCTCCTTACCTTTACACTAACCAGAATACAAATGCAGGTAAATCGACAGAGCAAAGACAAGTGTTTCAATCACCTTATTGACTTGCTGCATAATGGCAATATCTTTTCCTTTTTTATTTCCTAACCTAAAATGCATAAAGTCTATTTATTTTCTACTCTTTAAAATTCATTTCTAGTTCTTGATTAACAAGGCTTGACTAAAAGTAGGTAATGCTTAAGAATATTGATTCCATATTTACCAATATCTTCCAGTGATTATGTATATTATGATTTGATTTAGTAAGACCTTTCTTACTGCAAACTCTTGATTTTTCCACAGTGATAACTAACCTACTGATTTCCAGTTTCACTTAGTAATTTAAGAATAAACCCCAAAACTGAATTTAGTGATAACTCCCATATTCCAACAGGATGGTGGAATTGCTAAATTAGCAAGAACAGAAGCAGTATTATACAATGTCCTGAAAAAACTAGTTGTGAAAAATAACTTTACTCTCCAAAGAGACGTTTTGATTCCCATAGCAACAAACCTTATTTACTCTCCTTTTCAACATACATATAGACTTCTCAAAACCCTATGAAACAAAACAGACCCCAGTGTCACCTTGCTTTATGCCACTTCCTTACTACAAATAGCTATAATATTATTCAGATGCAAGACTACCTGGGAGAGATAAGAATATGAATGAAAGCCAGCTAGCCCAAACCAAACAAGATAAAGATAATTACAGTGGGAAGTGGGAAATTGTCAGTGGAGAAAATGAAGAACATGATTTTTCTTCATAAAATAATTTACAAGTGAGCAGACAGGGTTTTTTTACACTTTACAGAGAATTTAAATCTCTACTGACTATAGCTGCTATTATGCTTCAATTACATTATAGTTACAGATGTCTGAGGTATTTGATATTAAAAAACCCCTCTCTCTTCAAATTAAACGTGTAGAGATTACCAAACTTCAGTCTAGCTATACTTGGGACTGAATTCATGCCAGCTAACTGTACATTAAGATGACATTTCATTCAGAAAACTCAATGTCCCAAGCTTCTTGAATAATCAGTGAAATGAGAAGCCTTCACTCCCCTCTGTGTCTCCTCATATGACTAGACAAGAGCACTGATATTCTGGATTTTAAAATTTGGTGGAATAAATCAGGATTAATAACTGGATTAACAATTCAGAAGCTCATCAATGTAGAAGCAAGGGAAGATAGGCCGGATGTACTGCTTTACTGCAAGATTACTGTGTATATGTTATTACTATGGATATTGCTATAAATACTGTTATAAAACTAATTTCTGTAACACTACATCTTGTTTTGTTCAAGGGCAAATGAAAACTAGTCAAGAGAAATACAGAAAAGGCTGATTTGATAACTAGGAAATGTAGGTTCTACCTTAAAAGAAAAATCAAATGCCTTATTTTGTTTGGCCCTTAATTAAAATTCAAATAAATTTAAACAGAGAGCTATGACCGCATTTTTAAATGCAACCATGAGTAAGAAGAGTAACACTAAAGAAGAAAAAGCCCTATGAAAATTAATGAACAACAGATTGGTATAAAGGGACTATGAGTAAATTTAGCCTGGAAATTAGAAATAAGTCCATCAAAGTCCTCAGGTTATTCAATAGCTTCTGCAGAGGAACAGCAGGGATAGAACACTAATTACTTTTAATGTGAAGCACACATTGCTTCCAAACCAGGGAAAAAGTCTGTTTTACTCTGGAAGTCAGTTTCGGTTCCTTGTTCTTTTCTCATTATGATCCTGCTTAGGAAACATGGAACTTTGAGACCAGAGTCAGTGGGGCTTGCTGTATGTTTTTTAATGCCACTACCAGCAGAGCAATCACTCTCACTGTGTGGGGCACAGAAAAGTATAAATTATCTGGTTTTCTGACCCTCTGAAATTATAAATACAAAGAAATATCTGACTCAATTATCTAGAAGCAGATCATGAAACAAGAATTATTAGAATTTAAAGAATTAAGGAAATTAATTTGACAGCTCAGTGGTATTTCTAGATCTCCCTAATGACTGTGGAATATTAAAAAAAAAGCTGGACCAATGTTTTGGTTACCTTAAAACATTCCTGGTTTTCTCCAGTAATTAAAACAATCTTTGCATTATACTTTTTGTTAAGACTGGCTCTGATAGTATACATAAAAAGCACATTTAGGACATAAAGATTACAACCTTAAAGGGCTATAACTCTCAATAAAGTTATCATTTTACTGGACCACACCTAAATGACAAAGGTTTCCTGAATTGCTTCTCTAACTTTGAAATGCCATGACTATTATTGTTAAAAAATGCTTCATACTGTGAGGATTGATGAGGACTTAATCTTCCAACTCTTTCAAAAGGTAACCTTGCTTTTCCTTGGAAATGACAACCTTCAATTATCACATTGTATAGAACCAAATGCATTTCATCTGAGAACTTTCAGGTTTAAAACAAAAAAGTAATTAAAAGGAAAAGAAGAAACAAGGTGCATAATATAAGAAAGCAATCAGAACAGAATAAATAAAATAGCAGTCTGTTTATGGACTAGAGACCAGAGAGGTTGTTTTATACCTCCGCAAGGTCTGAAAAGAGTGCTTGGCTTGTGCTACGTCTCAAAGTATCCCAATAGCTTCTGGGGACAAGGTCCTCTCCTTCTGTTTTAAGAACCTGCAGTTTCAAGAAGCACAATTGTTTGAAAAACAAAAAACAATAGAACGACCATTCATAAACTTTAAAATCTTTTCTAACAGATCTTCAAAAGCAGGGCTTGGTTCTCTTGCTTCCAAACAGTGACATTTTAACCAGTTACATGACACTTTGTAAATGAAAGGAACACTGGTCTATTACAGCTATTTGCCTAATGCCCTTGGCTGTGCCAAAAGCATCACCAGACTCCATCTTCCCAAATAAAGTAAGTTCAAGAAAGAAGAAGTGAAAATATTTACTAAAAGAACATGTCAAGATGGCCATTTAAACTCAGCATTTTGCCACTGTTTTTTCCATCAATTCTGTTTTTCCATAAAATATTAATTTATGTACTTATAAAATTAATTTTTCATTGGTTAAAATAAAATTATCACCATACAACTAGTTATATAAAATAATTTAATCTAATATTTATTATTACATCATTGCACCAACAAAGAAAGGCAAAAAACAAGCCTAGTAAGTTCAACTTCAACTGTAACTTATCAGGAAAACACTCTCCACGTCTGATGATCAAACTTCTATGTCATGTGAATGAACACCACATTCTTTCATGCATACAATTCTATGATTATCTATTTTACGTATTCATTGAATTTGTTCTCTTACTGGAATTACTTTAGTCAATTGAATTAGTACTTCTGGGCATGCACATTTTATTTCCTTTACATGCATCACATCGTAGTTATCATGTTCTGGTTGGCATTTGGCCAGTGAAAGCACTCATGCAGTACATGCCAAAACAGACACAAATGCAGTATGCACCAGAACATGACTTGAAAGAATTAACCTATGCAAATGAAAATACTAAAATATTTAACCCATTTAAAACATCACCATATCCTTTTTATGGCCTATGGACCTCAAGACATTTTAAAAAAAATCAGAACTGATTTGTAAGATGAAGTGAGGAGAAGGGCCTCATGCATGAGGCAGCATGTTGGATTATCCCAGACATTTTAGGGTTGCATCCATCTCCTTGGAATCTGGGTATCTTCAACTCCTCAGGATATCAAGGGAAACAAAAGGCTGCTACACTTCTTGTTTCAGTAGGACAAATAGAAACCCAAAATATCCATTTTAGGAGATGAGAGACTTACTGAATTCCTATACACCTAAGTCTCCTTCGCATGGAGATCTCCATTCAGATAGTAGAGGGCAAAAAATGTGGCACACACCTGGGCATTATCTTGATAAAGTGCTTGGAAATGGCTGGAATCCAGGAGATTTTTTTTACTGAAGCTGAAAATTACGTAAGTAGAATGCCTAACCAGTTTGGTTTCAGTCTGAAACAGGAGGAAGCATGGGAATACAGCAATCACTGCGAGTTTTGCTACAGGAAAGCCTGAAATCTATTGAATCATAAGGTCCTACTTCATTTTTCTCACATCATTGCAGTATGCACATCATGTCAACTGCACATTTTAATTCAACAGACTTCCTTCCTGCATATTGCTCAAATTGTAGGTGCCAACTCCACAAGAAATAAATTTCTGCATTTCTGAATAATTATATAAAGAAACAAATTTTAAAATTGGAATTTCACTAGTCATCTAATTCTCCTGGATTCCATCCCCCCACCTGGAATATCACAATAACACTACAAAATGAATTCTTCTATTTAAACATCAGATCAGTCTGTTTTTTAAAAACTGTTTTACTTCTGCCATGATACAGAAATTAATCAAGTCATGATGAAGACATTAAAAACCTCAGAAGATCCCTTGCTGCTTCTCCTTTTCATCCCTCAGAAATGATGGAGAAGAAGGTTACTGTCACCTAATTGATACAGGGAGTATTTTCTGTAAAATCTTTTCCTAGTTCAGCACTGAAAGTTCTTATGTATTTGCTCTGTAGGTGAAGCATAAAAATAGGAAAGCTCTCTCAGGTTTCTTTTTGGGGGGCAACAAAGAGGTGAAGGATTCAACTGACTAATTATTCACACTATACCCAAGGAAACAAAGAGATGGATCACATGACTCATGCAGGATGACAAATTTACACACATTAATTAAAAATAAGTCTATAGCTTATTCAAATGTATTGTGTACTTTCCCTTAAAAATACTGTTTCCTCAATTTTATATAAATAGAGAGCAACCTTTCCTCCTGGTAGGTTTGCATGTTCAGCATGCATGCAACAATCTTTTATGCAAGTCAAGATTCCTCACATTTTTACTGATTAGCAGAAATAATCTACTTGATGAAAAAGATAAATACAATAAATTTTCTTATAGCATATTATTTCATCTCACTGGTGAAGACTGCATCAATTGAAAATAATTAGAGTACATACACTGTTAGTAGGAGTATGATATCCATAAAGTTGAAGACGCTGACATACAGCAAAAATGGGCCAAGCCAAGTATCACATGTCAGAATGAAGATAAAAGAAGGGGGAAAAAAAGACAACAGAATAGGTTAAGACAAGCAAACATTTACCTTACATATCATTAGTTTTTTGTTTGTTTATTTGTTTTCAAAATGGCAGCGAAGAAAAAAATTGTTTATTTCCAGTCTTACTCTTCAAATTTTCAAAAGAGAAGTGCAGATTTTTAGAGATTACCCTCAGGACTTATGTGCCATTTTGTAATCTTTAGGTTTTCCAAAAGCTCTCCCTTTAGGTAGAAGTTTCCTTTGTTCAAACTAATCAAGCTATGAGAGATTCAACAACTGACCTACAGTTTTGAAAAGCTGAGCAGGATAAGTCCCTCAGGGTGGGAAGAAAAAATCCTTCTTTTTCTTTCTCAGGGAAGGTTTAAAAAGTATTAATTCTTGAAAATCATAATTGCTGTGATTTCAGGGACAAAGAACTGAGACTGAGCATTGATGTTGGCAAAAGTATAATGGACACTGAGAAGCTCTGCTGATATGTCAAAATGTTTCTTATAATAAGGAATTTTTCCATAAACATGCAAATTGCAAATAAACATGTTTTTATTTCTGCTCTCTGCTTGGCAAAGATTTGTCCCTGGTATTTATTTTTTCAACAGTTAAAGAAGTAACTGTTACTGCTGCCATCCCTCAGGCAAACCACCACAGACTCATTTATTTCTGACTTACCTTTTTCATTTATTTGCATGAAAGGCAAATTTGACATTATGTGACTACCCAATATTTCATGAAAATATATTTCAGATAATTGTATTTTGCATAGGTCGTAAGCATTATATAATAAGAAATTAAATTTGAATATAAAATCTAAGTTCAGTTGTAACTTTTCATAACAAGCACCAGAATGAGTACGTCTACATGGAACAGCTTCAGTTAGCTCTGAAAGGAAGTGTATAACTTGGTCTTTCCACTGAGATCTCTCACTGCCATAGACAGTAAGACTTTCTGTCATTACAGACACTGGGTCATTACTATTCACTTTTCCCTAAATTTCTAAACTCCAAATGGAATCAATGCTACTGTCATAACATATACTACAGCATTTAAACACAATTTTTTCCTTCATATAAACCACTTACTCTTTTTTTTTTCATTAACTGCAGTTTAGGCTAATTATCGCTTTTTTTCTACATACAAAGTTGTGCATATTCTTTTAGCAATGTGAATTTAGTGTTTAAAAAAAGGGATCAGTGAAATACATACACACATAATTTTGTCCTACATCAAAAAAAGCAGAAAAACTACCAGATGAAACTTTTCTGATTTTACTTACCAGCATTGCACGTTTTTCTTCATCTCCTCTTTTTTCTCTCTTCTCATTTTTTTTCCTGAAGATCTCTTGGAGCTAAAAACCAAACCATTTTGTTCATAATTAAGTGTTCAGCCTGTTTTCACATGCATAACAATATCCTTCATCATAAGGAACATTACTAACAGTATTAAAATGCAGTTCTTTACTGAAATATCAGTTTCAATGATGCTTTATTCATACTGTTCATACTCATGCCTTCATGTTCCTTCTGTGACTTAAAGTACCATACAGAAAGGGAAAAATGAAGGGTAACACTTCTATTCCACAAAATAAGGGTAACAATTCTACTTGGGAGCACAATACTAAGTATTGTTTATTTATTTAGCCAATCTGGTCTAAATAAAAAGGGGAAGTTCCACCTTTTTTCATCACCTCAAGGCACATCCTTTCTTGTCAGGTTCTAATTAGTATCTGTGTGGTTATGTAGTCAGCTGGATCAATCTTTTTTTCATATTAGTTTTCAACCTGATCAGTTCTTACTCCTGCTGGCACAAGGGAGGGGTAGAAACACCTGGTGGGGGTGAAACATTCCCCTTCAGCAGCAACAAACTACTACTCAAGAGTAATTTATCAAGTACCCTTTCTTTTCAAGTCTGTTCAAAGAATACCTTCAGGTCTTGTAAAACACCCCTTTCACAACTACCTCAACACGAAGAGCTTTAAACATGACTTCTGAGAAAACCTCAAATACAAGATTTCAAACATACAGATTCTTAAACATATTTATTTTTGTAAAGTCTTCAGAGTAAGAACAGGATTGTACTTATCTTTCTTTGCAAGTATCTTATTTAGGTATTTTTATTTATTGTAACACCAATTAATGTTCCCAAACCATTAGGAAAAAGTCTCACAGTGTTTAGCAAGACAGAGCAGTATTAACTATGGTATCACCTAGGTGTCTACTAGAACTTCAGCTTTTAAAAAACTGCATGTGAAAATACTGTACTATCACATGTAGCATTTGTTTTCCTCTAAGTGGGCTAGAAAAATAATAAACCCTGATCTGAGAAACTTGTTGATCTAGAATATGGTATTTTCAGAACCAAACACCTTGGCATACACACACAATTGTGGCAGTCCTTTCAAAGGCGCAACTGTAGCTACCAGAAGTCTGGTAAAACCTGATAATGTAACGGCATGTACACAGAACTCCACAAGGACTGGAGTGTGAAATGTAAAGTATGTGTGACAAACTTTGCAAATAAATTTTCCAAACTAAATTTCAGGATATCTTTATTTCAGAGAAGGCAGATGACTAAGACACAGGGATAAGCAAGCTTTACTGCAGGGGTATGACAATACTGAAATAAAAGAATTCAATGTTTAGTGATTAAGTAGCAAACATATAAAAAACATTCTATGAATTTCCAAAATTGACTACCGAGTTCTGAAATTTCCTACAAGTCAAATACAGACCAGAACATTTTGTGTATCATAATACCTGTTTTTGAATATGGGATAAATTTACAGACCTTGGTAAACTTTTTCAAATTTTTTTTTGCAAACCTACAGGCACAAGTTACTGTAACTTATGCTACAAGGAAAGAGTCATAATAGGATAGAGTACTACACAATTTGCAGCCCAGAACAAAGCAAGGAAAAAAGTTAAATGAACAGAGAGAAACAGAAAGAAAATCCCTTGTGAAAAGTGACGTGACAAGCCATCAAGCAGGAGAGAAGAGTGGCAGTAATTGAAAAACCAAAAAAGATCAGTAGAAAGCAAGGCATCCTTGGATGTATTTCCCCTGCCACAGAGGCAAAAGAAGTAGGATTCTGTTGCATGCATTATTAAAGCCCTTGCTAAACTTCTGGAAATGGATCTTTTGTTCAGAAAGAGTGCTATAGGATACCAGTGAGTGAAAATAAGTGAATGCAAAAAGGGTCCAGGAGGACTTTCATAGGAACATTGTTTGAAACAGGATAATGAGATTGACTGCTGAAGGCAGCAAAAATAAGATCTCCAATAACAAGGCAACACAATCCTTCTGTTCCCTGACCTCACCCTTATGACATAAGCAAAGAGGAAAGCATAAACACCATGAAATTAGTTTACAAAAACAATACAGCTGTTATCTGAAAAATTAAGTATTTTTCAACTCTCCACATGCTGTTTTCCTCAAGAATCACATAGCACATGATCCATAAACAAAGCCCTTCAAAGTCTCTTTATTTGTAAAACTGAATAGCATTTACTTACCAACTTTTTGATAGCTGCCTGTAATTGATGGATAAATATATTACAAATGTTGGGGTAGTTCAAATGGCAGCTTTTGAACAGTCTCCTTTTTTCAGGCACACAGGATATGATACATCATATGCAAGCAAGGTGAGTAAAGATGCCAAATGTATGTTCTGGGGCCAGTTCTATCACAGCTGCAGTATCACTGAATCAGCTTGTATTTTCATATTTACTTTTATTACACAAAAATCTATCTACCTATCTATTTTAGTCTTTTTCATTACAGATCTAACATTCTGACTTAAGGGTTCTGATATAATTTTTGAAGGATCACCGACACCTAAAGTTGCACTCAAGTTTAATCTATACAAATCTGTTAAATACAATCATAGATAGGGGACAGTATATCTAATTTTTGAAAATTCTACTTTCTTTTATCCACCAAGTCTGCTAACAGAAAAAGAGTTAGGAGAAACTTTATACAGGGATCATGACAGGACATGAAGAGGACTAAAAACATAGTTAGAAAGAAAGATGCAATATCCATAGTTAAATATTGTCCCTGTTTCCCACTTTACATGCTTATTTTATTTCATCTTAGCATCAGTTTCTGAAAGACAAAGCCTCTTATTTCAATTTCCTCCCATTCAGCTGTTGTAATGGAAGCCCTTTTTTCTTTTAGAACAAACTCGTCAGTCTATTCCACCACATCCTGTTTAATTGAATCATGAGAGATGCTTGCTTATCTTCTTCTTCCTCTATTTTTTCCTTTTGTTAATTATCCCAATTTTTGCTGGTTTGTTCCTCCAGCTGGAGGAGATACTTATTAAGAATTAGCACATACAAGGAGGTGTACATTTAATAACAGAATACAAAAAAATGACCAGCATGCCACAATTTGCAAGTGGCATTATCATCCAAAATAAATTTGGAATTTAAACAGACACCTGTTCTGCTTAAGCCATATCACTAGAACAAGCCCCCAGACCTCAGATCTCATTTCCCTGAAAAGGAGAATTGAGGGAAGTTCAGTTAAGGAGAGTAGTTCTTTCATATGTCTATTTCCTTAAGGTTAGCATAGTTTATTTCAATCAATTAAGAAACCACACATGGGAAACCAGGGTGTCTTTATTTTAAATAAACTGGGCTCTGACACTTAAATAAATTCTGTGTCTGTTTCATTCTTTGTATTTTGCTCCATCTTTTTCAATAAGGCACTGGGCTTTACTACAAAAATGTATAAAGATGAAATTTATGTCTTTTACACAAATATTTTTTCCAGCATCTGAATAAATTCTTATAAATGTTTTATTGTATTAATCATTTGTACTTGTTCAGTAGAAAATTAAGGCCTTGTATAGTCTTCAGAAAGCTTGTCTGCACCACTAGCCACAAAATTTTAAATGTTGGTATCTAAAGAAATGTCAAAACCTATGTTCATCATAACTGAGTGCTTCAGTGTAATCCCAGACAGGTCCTGCCTAAGGACACTAACAATTTAGAGATCTCTGGTTTATGGTGCACATTTTTTAACATAAAGCCATAAAGTTATTTTAAACTCAGAAGCCATAACTTTGAATGGTTAATTTTCTGCATTTCACAGTTTTCTTTATTTTCTTTTTTTTTTTAATGATCAATCACTGGCATTTATTTAGACTCATATTAATTATTCCCATCACAGAAATTCCTCCCATTTCTTTTGAAATCAGAAAATAAATTAAATTAATATAAATCTAAAATAGCCCTCATTAGTGCAAAGATCAATCTCCTGAACTCAGTGCATCCTGATACCTAAAAACTTATGAATTATTCAAATTTTAAAAGGCAATTATCAGATCTTTCATGATAAAAATGAATATATAGTAGATGATTAAGATTCTCAAAGATTTTCCCTCAAGTGTCAAATTATTCTTCGTTTTCAAATCTCAACAATATGTGAACTTTTCTTTCAAAGTCTGGGCTTTTTAGAACTGTTTAGATTTATATTCTGGAAAAAAAACAACCCTGTGCTTAAATAATTAATAAGATGCATTTACAGAACTGATTTTTCCAAGCCATAAACAGAGTAAAGCTCTAATTTGAAAAATACTGTCATTCAAATTAGTAATGTAACAAAACCTTGGATGCAACCAAACTACCGCCAAGTTCTGGGTATCCTGCCATCTGTTCCAAAGCACATGGAAATCATTCAGGTCAAAGTCAATTTCACTTGTAGGAACATTCTCCTTAGAAATTAGCTTAGCAAATTGCTTCAGCATATGGATTTATGGGCTAAACTAGATATATGTACAGTATGTTTTATTTCATTAAAAATCTTGTCCAAAACAGATGACAGTGTCACGTTATGTTAGTCAGTATTTTTGGGTCACTCATGATTATCAGCAGACCAAATGGCAAAGTGAGGTGATCTCCCAGCTTACAAGTCCTTTCATCATCAGAGCAATTAAATAACTCTGCTAAAATATTTCTATTATTTTAATAGCCTATCTGTGACTACAGTAGCAATTAGAAGATCCAGAATAAAAACTAGAGTTAAGCTTCAAAAATAATTACATACAACACTCCTGTGCACTCTAAGGAGCTTCTATTTTCAGTTTACATTATAATAACTATTTATATTAAATAAGGTGAATAAACAACTACATTCAGTGAAGAATAGCTAGCAATATAGATAGTACTCTCATGACTACTGACATCATTACATTAGTTTCAAGATTACATCAAAAACCTGCAAATATACTTACCACTAAGAATTCCTTTTTGTCCACCATTTCATTGCCATCAGTATCGAACATGTTGAAAGCAATTCGAAAACCTGCATGTGGCTCTGTCAAAAAAATGCCAAACATTCAATTATTTATGTCCTTGGAAAGAAAGCAAGTTTAATAATCTAAGAAATTATTTGGTCCCTTCATAAAAGCCAGAAGCTCAACTAATTTAAATCAGGATATTTGTGTACGTACTAAATGCAAATCATAACATCTGTAAAACAGTATAACCCAGTTATTCAAACAGAAGGCATGCTCACAAAACTAGAAATAGAACATGAAATACTCAAGAATAATATCTCATAAAAGAGTGTTAGTTCAGGGGTAGAATCAGTTTTATATTACAAACACAGATATGTAGAAAATAAATTTTCTATTAAAACAGTGCTCTAAAATACACTAAAACATTTTGAAAAAAAGGTAAAGGATGCAACTTCTGGTCAAAGTAAATGTTATGCTGAAAGACACTCAACATTTTCTTGTTTACATGCTTAGAGTCATTGAAACTTGAGATCACGTTAGAACTTTAAATTATTTTTGAAACATGGCAACTTTGAAGGTAATTGTAAAAAAAGCCTTTAGGCAACATTTTGGGGATACCCACTGATTTGCACTATGAATTATGGCCAAAAGTTAATTCAGATAACAAAGAAATGATGGAAGAATCATTGATCCCATAGTGGATGATAGTAAAGGTTCAGGGTCAAGTTCCAGCTCTGATTCATAATAGGAATTCAGTTCATGTCCAAAAAAACCCCACTAATTAATCCAACAGAAATTATTTAACTACTTATAAGTAAAAGACAAGCAAAATTCTTCGCTTCTTCCCAGAAAACACCTCTTAAAATATAAAAAAGTCTTACTCTTAAGTTATTTTACTTCAATTTTATGGAGATAGAATAATTATTTTTCACATTTTTTAGTGTTTCTGATATAAATACTTTATATTTTACCACTGACTCTTTGATTTCACCCATTATGTACTACTTGGTGAAACAAACCAGCAATAATATGAATCTTTCTGTTCTCCCTATATTAAGTGCTCCTTATGAACTTCAGCAAATTTAGCTACAAATTTTGTAGGAATTTCAAACAAGAAAATAAATTTAAGCTCTTAACTGAATTTGAGTGCATGGCACAGCTATCTCAAAATAGATATATAATAATGCACTTAAATAATGCATAACACAACATTTCACAAAGGCAAAAGAGGTTCATTGGGACAGAGAGATGTATGGTGTAGTTCTTCTATATGCAGGGATGCGAAGTGTAATTTAACACACAACAATACATTCAGAGCTTTGAAATTGTAAGGAATTTTTTAGACTTCTTCTCCAAAAATACTTACTTGTTAAAATACATAAGAGGAATAAATATTCTGTGTAAGATATCACACCTGAAGACAAAAAAAAAAAAAATTATGCCATGTTAGTTTCACCTTATCTTCACATCCTAAACTTGAAAACACTAAATCTATATATAAAGAGAATTTTTGCACATGTGCATATGCATATTCACATTTGTATGCATGTAACCATTCAACCCAGTCAGTAAGTTATTTGTCTACAATATTCATCTAGGACTTGGGGCTTTTTGTTTGGGTTTGTATTTTAGGGGAGGAGTACATTAAACATGGCGAGTAAATCAACAGTCAGTGGAACATGGCTCATTAAACAGAATCTGAATACTCTTAAAAGCTAATATAAATGATTTATTCAATTTTCTTTCCAAAAACCCCACCAGTAATTCATGATAATACTCTTTAACAGTATGAAAACATTTACTTTGAGAACATTAATAGTGCTTCCTCCTGATACACACCATTTGAATACAGTTCTTGACTTTATTAAGTGCTTTGTAAGTGCATGTGCTATATTAACTGAAAACTTAATTTCTCTTTTTTGCAAGATTACAAAAGGGAACCACACTGTGGAATGGCACTTCTTTTTCTCTTCAGAAGTGATTAAGGCAAAATTTAAATTAGAGCTGAAGTATACCCAAATAGTATGTCTGGTACCACACGCTGTACTTGTGCTTTTCTAGCTCTGGACTATGGGGTAAAGAGACAACCTTGCACAATGTCCAGAGCTGCAATGAAGAGAAGCATCTCATAGTTCAGAAAGAACAGAAAACAGCTTGCAGCTCTCCCAAAAGCCCTTAGCTCAAATGATCTTTGAGGCTGAACTAGGAAATCTTTTTCTGAATTTCTCACAAATTGGTTTTGTCTTTTCTCCAAAATCAGAGTGTTAAGTCAGTCCACAATATTAGATTATTTCAAAAGAGTGAAGAAAAAAAAAGTATTTAGATGCCTGAGAGTAAAGATGTCTATCAGCTAGGACTTTGAAAAGTTGCTAGCTGTCTCCTTGATTTCAGTCCAAGTCAGGTGCAAAAGTTTTTCCAAAAACAGCCACATCTTTGGAGGTTTAAATATCTTTTAAAATCTGACTTAACTGAATATGTGACAAACTAGATAAGCAGTTACCTGAATTTTTTGCACTGAAAAACCTGTACAATTAAAACTAAAAACACTGTATAATTCATGTGGATTTTACTTCCATTATACTTCATGTCTCATCTTCTGATCCAAGAGCAAATTTAGGTCTTCAGAACCAGTATTTTATTACTGCTAGCAGATATAGTTAGGAAAGTTACTACGGTTTTTTAATACCACCTACTCTTTTCCTCAATTTATACATTATTGAAGATTAGAAATTATTAAATACAGGCATTTAAGTAATGCATGCTATATGCTTTATCTTCTTGATTTTATACAGCAGCTTGCAGAAATTAAGTTTTCAAAGGCCTGCTTGAATCTGTTTGGACAAGCACCTATCAAGAAATCAGATACCTCAAAGGTTCTCATTCAGTGATGGAAAACATTCTTTAATAGCTAGTCAATAAATGTAAATATATATATTTTTGTTTCTGTGATGGCACCTTCTTTGTTGTAAAAAAGGAAGAAAGTGATGATCTCAAAGGCCTTTTCCAACCTAGTTAATTCTTTGATTCTGCAATTGTCAAGTAGTCCATCACAGGTACGAAGAAAGCAATATAAATGGAGCTGAAAGCCTTCTCTCCTTTTGTTTGTACTGGCATATTGTAGTTGCAGACAGATAGTTCTGGTTCATTGCTCTGAGTGTCATGGGAGAGAGGCTCTGAAATGATGATTGAAGGGAAAGAAAAACTTACACTAAGATCAGAAAGAAGAGAAGGAAGGCACTCAAGGGTAAAACATAATAAAAACTTAAGGTCAATGGGCATGAATCTGTATGCCTCTGCTGAATTACATAAATCCATGGTAAAATAAATGGACACAGGCTTTTGCTACTTGCTTTATATGTGCATGTTTTAAAAAAACGAATAAGAAACAAAAAAATAAAAACTAAATTACGACTAAGGAGACCTGAATTCTATTTCCATTTCTTTCACCAATTTACACTATCAGTCATAAGACCCATCAAATTTTCTTGTATTTTGTGTAAAACTGGGCAATAGAACTCACTTTTTCATAAAACATGCTGAAAAGATATCCAACTACTAAAGTCTAATACTAATTTTACCATCTTACTTTGGCAGTTTGAGTCCTACCAATTCCATCAACTTCTGTAGAAGTCCACTGGCAGAAAACTGGAGTAATATATTGTTGAATCAAGACTGTGCATGTTGTAGACATTTTATTACAGACTTAATAAGCAACATTAGATACATTTTTTAACTGATAATGTATTGATTTAACAGATCATGAGGCTGAGTTTTTATGCAATTAATATTTCAAAAGTCAGCTGTTCTGACTATACAGACAGGCTAGAGCAAAGAAGTACACTGAAATACAATGCAAAGATGTGCTAATTTCTGCATCTCTGGAGTGCTGACTGCAGACTCAAGAAAAAAAAGTGAGTGCCTCCATGCACTAGAGAGCCTCCTTTGAGAATATGTCCATACTACTTACTTCTTGAATAAATCTGATTTGCATTTGAGTTATATTAATCAATTACATGCAAATGTTTGATTCAGATTCTGTTGCTGACATGCTTATTTTAAACAGAGATAAAGTGTCTTTCTTTTATAACAAGTACTTGTGTCTGCTTTTGAAAATATTTCAAACGTGCCACCTCATCTTTGTTACTCTGAATACAATCAAAGAAATATGTGTATTATTTATCATAAATAGCTTTTAAATGTCTGTAAACCCATCATTGTTTAATTCCCTCTGTTTTTCTGCTGTGAAGTGATAGAGTTTATTAAGAAGGAAAAAAATACAACAGAAGAGACCAGGAATGACTCTTGGCTCTTTGCTTACCAATAGTATGAGTTTTAAAAGCTATCAAAGCCCTCATCTGAGGAGTTTAAAGGAATATATAACATTTCTGAAACTGTCTCTTTGTGTTGCATACAAAATGCTTAATCAGTGATATAAGATACCACTACTGTCTTTAGAAATAATCACATTATTGAACCTACTGAAAAGAAGTAAAGAGATATTGTTTCTTTACTGGAATATTCAGTCTATAGTCCAGAGATCATTCATGGCAACAAACTCAACATGAAATATTCAAACATCAGCTTAACAAACTCTGATTCCCCAATCACTTAATGAAAGTAGTTGGAAGATGGCATCATTAAAACACTGTAGAGATTACGTGGAACTTTTCCCTGGTGAAAAATGTAGAAAGCAACAGTAAGCACTCTTTTGTTTTTGAAAATGTGACTCAGATTAAAGTACATCATCACAAAAAAGTTAATAGAATGATAATTTGGTTCAGGAAAATCAATTCTCCTCAATCACCTTTCTCATTAAGATTGCGGAAAAGTTTGGATGATCCTTTCCAAACCGGTGGTGTCTCCATAAGGATCTGATTCAGTTCCTAAAAAAATAAGGTTTAAAAAATTTAAAAGCATGTATTTCAGTATATAATGAAGTAGTTAATAGATTATGATTAAATTCTATGATATCAATATAAAAGATAAGGAACTGCACGCAAATCTACCAGTTAAGTGAACTTCAGTTACCACAATGATTTTGGAAGTACTCAGGCACTCCGTAAATTTTTGCACACACGATTATTGCAAGAATTACTCATCTGCATGAATACTAACTGTTGCTGAGCTGGAGAGAGACATGCCATGTATTTCTGGCTGAAATAACTCACCACTGCTCATATTGACTGAAGCCAAGGATAAGTCCCCCTGGATTTTAGTAAGGTTTTCATACAAAATCTGAGCAAAAGTTCTTTAAAACACTCGACCTGAACTAAAGCAAACTTCATCCATGAATATCAACGTATTTTACTTAAAATACAGGGAAACAGACAGAGCCCTTTTGCAATTATGCAAATGAAAAAAAAAAAAAGAGGTACTTAAACACCACAAAGGGGTGAGAGTAGCATAAATATTTCAGGCAGTTTTGGATACACCTATTTCACCTAGACACTAAGAAATGCAGTCAGATATAGACTGAGGGAGAAACTGAGAGATGCTTGAGAAGGTCAGTAAATCCAACAAAAACAGGCACAGCAGCTAAAGTATCTGAGATTCTGGATTCAGCTGAGTCTGAAGTGACAAAAATGAAGAAATTAAACTCTCCTCTGCCTCTACATTTACATCATGAACTAAATCAACTACCAAAATGTTTTGTTACGAGACCACACAGGAATTATTGCTCACCTGCTTTGAAAGGGATCTCCACTTTTTAGCATCTGCAACAAAAGAAGAAGTTATGAATGCACAGAATTTAGTTATGCCGATGTGGAGTCATGAAAACTGGACTACATCTCTACTGTGTTTTCTAGACAAATAATTATTTGCCTTTATGAGTGTAATTGTCTTTATGTTATTAAGAAACCCTTTAACTTAATACATACCTGAAGTCCTAACTTTAAAGAACCAATTCAGATGTAGTTTTAAATCCAGCTCTGCTTCAATGAGGGAAAAGACTTTCAACCTCCAAAATACATCCTTAAAACATTTAACAGGAAATAGAGGGCATTCATGCTAACCCCTGGTATCAAAATTCTGAAATGATTATTTAGTGGCAGTAATATTAAAATGCAAATTGTAAGGAGATCTGGATTACGACCCTTGCTTCATGGACAACTCATACTTTTTAAAGCAAATACACAAATAAAAGGCCTTGAAACTACACTGAGTGCTTAGATACCCTTCATCCCTTCCTACCAACTCAGATTCCTTTTCCAGCCCCTGTCAGGCTCAATTACTTGGTAGTTATAATTGAACAGGAGTTGTCCATAATGACTCAAGAATTCAAAACTTGAGGTTCATCACCACCTTCTTAAGACAAATATTTGTATAGATTCAATATTATGATAAGGCATTTGAGTATCAGAATTCACAAAGGTCCAGAAAGTATCATTTTATGTAAGCAAATCCATAACTTTTTGGTGGGTAAAGGCTTCTTTTTATAAAGCAAAACATGTTGTGTTATTAGAAATCTCATAATGAACCTCATGCTCCATTAAATAATTAAAACAATACACAAGCTACCCACTATTATCTTTCATCAATTCATGGTTAGAAGCTGACTGAAATTTTAATTTTACATTTTGGTAAAGGTTTACACCAAGACTGTTGACAAATCCCACTCTAACTATGGTGGAGTTATATTATACAACATCATAACATGAGCTAATGGATTTTCATAAGCTTTTCAGTTTAATTTTTTAAAATAAAGTCCCCTAAAACAATCCCATTTGCCATATAAATTGATGCATGCTTACGCCTACCATAAAAACTTGGAAAATAAATATATCTAGTTTTCCAATCAGATAATTTCCCAGTCTCATGTTATATACATAGACAATTCAATGAAAATTTATGTATATATATGTATACTTTTTACAGCTCAGTATTAACCTGAGTTTTCTATAGTTAGCAATAAGGGAGAAAGTATATTTCATCATCTCTTAATTTCCTTTCTCAATATCTAAACACATATTCAGAATATAAAAATATATCAAGAATGACTCCTAAAAATAATGAATGTTCCTAAATGAAAACCTGCACTGTAAAGGCAGAAGCAAGTTAATTACAGCATTTCTTTAATAATTTTTGCAATAAATGCCTGGAGTAAAAAGTTACATTTTATTAAAAAAAATATACACTTATCGTATTAGTGTTTAATCAAAAAAGGAAGTGAACACCCTCTTGACTTTTGTAAGATTTACATGATTTCCAAAGTGAATCACAATAGATGCATTCACTCAATCACAAACATCATTCAGGCCTAGTATTATTAGCTTTCCTATAAAGCAGACACTAAGAGCTTCTATTATTACACTTCAAAGGGCATTTTTGCTTTTTGACAAAACTCAAGACCTTCCTAGTCTTCATTCATAAAAACCCCAGGTATACATTCTTTTTTTATTGTGCAAAATATAGATGGTCTAGTATGTCAGCCTGAATGGACCCAATTATATACAACTGGCAAGTTATTTATAAAATGACCCCAGAAATAAAAAATATAATGTTTAGAATGCATTATTAGAAAATTTCCTTCCCTAAATGTGCTACTTTCAACAGAGCAAGACAGAAAATTTATTTTCCCAAGAAGAACAAGTGGTACTTTGGGAATGCTGCAGCACAGAGGTTAAAACTACCATAGTCAGAGATGAGAACCTGGATGTGGTAATCTCTGGGTCATCTCTTTCAGCTATTACTTCCTATTTATCAGCCTTCTGTCCCCATGTCCCAGAAAATAAGACCTGCACTAGAACAAAGTGATCCACTTCTACTTAGTTAAAATCCTTTAAAATAGTTATGTCAGCCATGTAATCTCTGATACCACAAAACCTAAAAGACACACAGGTTAGTTTTGCTTTTGGTCTCAGAGCTGAACTAGATGAACAAAAAGGATTTTGATAGAAACAAGTTTTGCTACATTGAATTCAGAAGGACACCTGACTGTTCAACTCCAGATCTCTTCTCCTTTTCCATGGGATAAACAAAATGTCCTTATGAGCTTCATAATTTTTTGGTTTGGTTTTGTTTTTAAGATCTGAATACTTGCTTTGTGAGAGGAAGAAGCAGAAACTTCATCAGCATGGAGAAATTTTAACAGCAAACAATATATATAGTGTGGTCTAGCCAATCAAAGTGTCATAAAAGGAAATTAAACCAAAATGTTTTAATGATGTCCGGTATATATAGCACAAATGCTTCATGACCATACACAGTGAAACCAAACTCCACACTAATAAAAAACCTAAGAATTGAAGGTCTGAGGAAATAGATAAGAAGTGCTGATTTGCATTAACTTGTGTGATAAGCAATCTGCTTCCTCTCTTTTAACTGCAAAGCCAAAAAAAAAAAAAAAATAGAAAATTACTTTCTGGTAAGAGTTTCAAAGTTTTGCAGGTTTTCACCATCTAAGATCTATCTTCTGTCTTCACTGTTACAATGAGATTATATCTTTATTCAGAAGTTACAGAAGTTTTGATCACTGATATGCCATGGCTGAATTCTTTCCTCGTTTCATTACTGTTAGAACAAAGGGGAAAAAACCAACATCTGCACAGAATTTTAAGCTTCCTCTGACTGTTTTAGCACTGCTTTTGACTGTTCTCTATACTAGCTTTTTGGTGTAGACTGAAGAAAGGAAAACCTAAGGTGAGTGATTATACATGTCACACCTGAGCAAAGATATTCCCGTTTCCCAGAAGCTGTGTGCTGCTACCAATGCACTGCAAGCCTGAGGGCCAGGAAATCAAACTAGAGCAGAAAGTGATCACCTTATTATTCAGACACTCTTTGATACTTCAAACAAAGATTTTACAATAAATGACCTAAAGTTGATAGTTAATTTTTCATTAATTAACACATAGTACTAACACTGGCAATGTTTAAGTGTAGAAAGTTGATTCCCTGGGGGGCTAAAACTCTTACTCAAAGCATGCTGTTTAGAAAGCCATGATATATGTTCTACCTTATCTTAAGTCTTTTAGAGAACACATATGTTGCCTGCTTACAGAAAAACTATACAGAAGAGGAAGCAAGAGTTTTACAGCAATAGAGGCCTGCTCAGAAAGAAACTGTGTCAATGCAAACGGCACAAATTAACTTGCCATCTTTCATGACTGTTGAGCTGTTTGCAACCTTAAGACAAGAACGCTTAACTAGGATACATACAGATGTTTACAATCTAGCAACATTCAGGTTTTTATGCATTTTGGACACAAAATTCTGAAGATGCAGTACCTTTTTACTACAATCAGAACCAGAAATAGGAATCAAAAGCAAATAGGAAAATAACATGCACCATGGGCATTTTCCCTACCAGTTTTAGCATTATAAAACTCCTGCTTACGTTTGGGTTCATCACTTGTAACAGCCTGGATGAAGTCATATGGAGTCATGTACAGCTGTCCTTCAAATTCCAGACTGGCAAACCTACGAAATCGTTGCTCCCGCGGAGTTGCATAAAGGTGCAAATCTTCGAGGTCTGATCTGTGCTCTGTAACCTTCAAGGACAGAAGGATGCAGTTTTAATCTATGAAACAGGTGATGATTTACAATTGCCACATTCACCATAAAGGAACTGTAACTATAAAAGTGATAATTCATAAACACATCAAAGTATTTTTCTAAGGTAAGACCAGAAACTACAGTTGGGGTTTCACTGCTATCATTTTCAGTCTTCTACAACTTTAGCAACAAACTTTGTGCTTTGAAATTGGTGGTACTACCCAACCTCAGAAGAAAAACTTTTAAAAAAGAGAATTTTAGCTCCAGAATCATAGAAGAAGGGGCAACTCTAACTCAAGGAAATCAATATAACTTCAGCAGGCAGACTTCAAACAACTGCCAAAACTATTTCAGTTTCTGATAGTCCCAGAAGAGAAAAGAGTAATACTTTTTCTATATTGCTTCTTAAAATAGAGTGCAGCTGTTGACAATAGGCCTCCATAATATACTGCAGTGTAAAGCTACCATATCTGGGAAAACTGAAGAAAAGAGCATAATTTCAATTCCAGAGTTACAAAAGTATAATATTGCATTAAGTTCATGTATCACAAGAGTCTGTGTCAGGAGTTTCTGGTATATTTCCCATCCAGCTGATTTAAGTGTAAATTCGGTAGAACAAAACTGTAAATGTTCTAAATTCTCACATCTTTCTGCTGCACTGCCAAACCTTTAATAGAAAATATGCTACTACTACCTGAAAACTCTATTTAGACCATAATGAGGCAAGCTGCCAAACGCAAGCTGTTTTCTAGAAGGAAGAGCAATCATATAGGTAACTTCTCCTATTACGTTAAAATAGGAATGCAGCATCTTATCAATGAAGTCTCCCAACTTGCTCATTATTCCTGTCATTTAATTCTCCATCTGTCTAAGTAAGTAACACACTCATTTAATTTAACTCATGTTTTCTTTCACCAACTGAGAAAACAGACAAATGTACGTTATTTTTCAGAGAGGCATCTAAACCTGAACATGTTGGAAAATGTCTACAGTGGCTACTGTAGACAGTTATCTATCCACTAAGCGATAACTGTCCTCAAATACAAACAAAATTAGTTTTCCAAAACCATTCTAAGAATAGACTACAGATTTCAGCAATTAGAAGCAAAGACACATTCATACTGAGTAGTCAAAGATCTGGGCTCACTTTTCTTCAGCTTTTCAAACAACATCCTTAAAAAATAAAGCATTGATGAGATTATGGTAGTCAAAATTTTATGGCCTCAGTTGTAACTAGGAGATTTAATTAGACTTCTAAAAGAGAAACATCAAAGATGAACGTGTCTAGAAGAGGTCAAATATTTTCCATTTGGGAAAAAAAAAAAAAGGTATTTTATAGGGGAGTCTTACTACTTAATACCTTATCTAGGACATTTTAGCCAGCCTTCTCTAACGACAAAATACTATTGACTGTGTATTTCTCTTTCTGGGATGTCTCTAGTACTTTCAAAATCATTGTTCCATGTGTGAAAATGTTCTGTTTCAACAGATGAACCTGTCATAGAAAGTAAGATTAAGAGAAATGTTGATACAGTAATTTAATTTTCAGTAGACTGCTTTACAAATATTCTGCACTTCTGCCTGAGAAGCAGCTCTAAACCAGGCCTTCATGTTTTTTATGATTTTCAAATTATTAATTCAAATTAAATCTGGGGAGAAAAAAACAGTCTAACAGCTAGACCTACAAGTCATCTTAAAATGACAGAAAGAAGCTGAATTATTTTCTAACATATTCACATGCAAGGCAAAATATTTCTGTCCTATCTCACTGTTTGAATATTTTGGTCTTACTGATCCTTCAGTTGTCCAATGGCATTCAAGCTATGTCTTCACGTGGGAAGTACACGACTCAGTTGTTTTGATAGAACTTGTAGTGACACAACTGATTATCCCTGTATTTGAAGTTTAATCATCTATCTCTTTTTTTGATATGTATGTTACCATTATTACAAACATGCTCAAGAATACAGTCAGGTGGCAAACACAAGTAATAAAACAGTATTTCTGCAAAGTCAGTTTTCAGAAAAGAAACAGCTTCAAGGCCATATTACACACACAGTGTATAATCAATTGTTATCAATCATAATCAATCATACACAGTCACAGAAATATCTAGATAATGTATCTCTCAAATCTCATTTAAGTTTTGATCACTGTCAGTATTTATAAAACATGCTGAGATTCTTTGCTCTCAAGAAATTCTCAATGTCTCAGGTACCACTGCTTAATGTCTTGCTTGAGATGCTCAGAAAAACGTTTGCTAAATTCTCAGACACATACTATCTTAAGGACTCTATGCTACTACAAGTATAAAATAACATGCTGGAAACATGGAATTTTAAAGATACGTTTAAAATTTACATGTCAGTACTTAGGTCTGCAAAGCCTTAATTTCTGCCTCATTTTTCAATCTCGTTTCCCTCTGACTATGTAGCAATCCCAATATTTCATGCTCTGGCTCAAAAGCATTGTAACCTGATATGAATACAGCCTGCTCCCATAAAGAGGAGTACCTCCCTAAAGGCCCAATACATGCATGACCTTGCTCTGGTGCTTTATGTTCACTTTTTCGAGTGTCAAACTGCAGAAAGGAACAGGTCTGACTAAGAATTTTTCTTTTGGTGATGTTATTTTTAATACCAGATAGATGCCTGGATCTACCCCATGAAAAGAGTTAGAAGCTTACAGATTATGAAAAAAAAAAATACCACCTGTTCCAGCAACAAGCTCCACCTACTCCAAGTAAAGGAAAACTGTGAGTTTAAGCATTATTTTCCAAGGACTGAAGACACCACTTTATTTTGAACTTGGTGATTTTATCTGAAAGAATCAAAACAATTTATTTCTGCTGTTGACCCAACGTGAATTTAAATAAATGTAACCAAGGCTTAAGATGTATTGGATCACTGGTCCATTCCCTAAATGTCCAAATAAAAGCAAAGTTTGGCTGCAACGACTCCAGACACACAATTAGCAAACTGACAAATAAAACGTTTTTGGAAATAGTATTATTTTTTATCCAAATTTCTTCTCAGAGCTTTACTGCTTCTATTACGGTTAATAATTTATGTATCATACAGAACATTTTCTCTTGTAAAAGCCATAATTACTGGGAAGTAACAAATACTCTAATTAAAAACCATGACATTCTAAAGTATTACCTCAATTTGCACTTCTTCAAGCATTCATTTAAGAAATTAATCTCAACACATAACAGTGAAACATCATCTGTTTTCCTCAACATCTGCAAATGATAATGCAGTGAGGCAAGTGTGAAAATCTTAGTGACGCCAATTGCTCTTGACTGATTTGTTTCATATTTATATGCCCATCTCAGGCAATCTTACTGTAGCAGTGGACACAACAGGCACATCTCCAGTGCAGAAAGGCTGAGAGAGTTGGAATTGTTCAGTCTGAAGGATTCCAGGGAGACTTTAGTGCATCCTATCAGGACCTACAGGGGGTCTGCAAGAGAGCTGGAGAGGGACTTTTTACACGGGCATGTAGAGACGGGACAGGGGGGAATGGCTTTAAACTGAAAGAGGACAGAACAAGATTAGATACTAGGATGAAATTCTTTACTGTGAAGAAAAGAATGGTGGTCAGACTCTGGCACAGGTTGCCCAGAGAAGCTGTGGAGGCCTAGGAAGTGTTCCAGGCCAGGTTGGATGGGGCTCTGAGAAATCTGGTCTAGTGGAAAGTGTCCCTGTCCATGGCAGGGGGGGCTGGGAACTAGATGATCTTTAAAGTCCCTTCCACACCATTCTATGATTCTGTGAACAAGACACAGAAAGTACATGTTGAATACCCCAGGTGGTGAAGGAGTGAACAGGATTCACTACATTTCCAATTTCTATTTGAAGTTTCAAGAGGTATCCAGACTAAATCTCTGTAATTACCAAGTATTTTCAAAAACTTTCATGAAAGCACATCTATCTGACAGACAAATGTAGATTTTTTATGCTACACATTTACCAGTCCTCTTGGCGATCATGCTTACTAATTACTATGATCTTGTATCATGTTACAGTTCTCTTTTAAAAAACAGACACGCCCATTTCCATCACACAGAAAGTCACAAATCTCCTAATGGCAGTTTTACCTAAATTTTCAGCATAGCTAATTATCTCTGGTTTACCTGCACATGTACACTGACCTGCTTTGCTATTAGAAATATAAGGGGAAAAAGTCCACAGCTGAAGCCAAGAATCTAGCTGGCAGACAAACTTTCCATCCTTTCAATTTCACAACTCAAGAAGAAAACAAAAAGAGGCAAGTTTGAAGCTTGTAAGAACTCACAACAGTATATTCTCTTTTCCTTATTCTCAAAAAATTGCAAGTTGTAATCAAAGAGTTGTAATCAAACAACTTATGGTTATCATCCTTCTGTCCTTCCTTCTTCAAAATCTGGTACCTTGTTGCTCCACATTTCACCCCATCCTCCTGTGCCATACTCTTGCAGAAGGACTGCAGAGAGAACACAGCACCTGTTTTGGGTGTTTAAATCAGCTGAAGAGAAAAAATTATCCTGGCCTATTTTCCTGCTGTTCCCTAACACAGAACTGTGTTTAGACACATCTAATTCTCCCATGGAGGATATTTCAAAACCCTTTCTAAAATAGATTAAATAGATCCAACACTTACATACAAACCACACTCGGGCAAAGGAAACAGAGGGAAACAATTTTTATTGAAACAAGATAAGTAAAAATTAAAATCAAGACCAAATAATAATTTGGCAAAGGACTTCTCATACGGGAGAGTATCATTCTTTGATTGGGCATGCTGTCATCAATCTAGACAACAAACATATTACAAATAATCTAAAATATCTGGGAAAGGCCTCAAAAGTTTCGAATTTACTATACAAATGAAAATATGAAGATAATGCTTTGTCATTAACATGTTTCAATGACTTAATGTAATTACTAAAAACTCTTTTCTGCAAGTATTGTATTTAAAGAGGGCCACCTGAAGCCCTACTCATTGTAATAATACCACCACAATGTGTCAGAAAGCAGCAGTCCTTTAGACAAGGGTATTTGTTACAGAAATTGACATTTTTAAGTCAATCGACTTTGAAAGCATTCCTTACAAACCTCTACACAGTGACATTCCTCAGTATTTTCTCCCGCTATTCACAGCAAAAACATGAGTGAAGAAAATCTAGACTTTTCATCAAACAAATTCAGCATTCAAAACCCATCCCCATTTTGGGTTCATCCTTCATGTACTGTGTCTATCAACAGAGGCAAGTCAAAATGCCCTGAAAATCTGGTGTTCTCACCAAAGGTCTCCATGTACCCCTTGAAGTTCCTTGAAGCACTGGCTAATGTCTATTTCTGGTCCCACATCCCATGTTCATTTTCCTGGCTGTCCTACCTCAGAAACATTTCCTTTCAGAATCTGGTATAACATGAATTAACTTGTATGGCCTTCCAGTGAAACCCTTGCAATAACTTTACATTGTCATAACACAATGCAAGGCCCAACACAGGGCACAAGCCCTGTGACACTGAAATAGCTAAAATTTTGCAGTAGTTATGACACTAAACTATCTGAAAATATTAAAAAATGGCAACAATATGGCCCAAATTCACTGGGAGTAAAGTGCGGAAGATAAAGTAGTACTTCATTACTCTTTTTATTAAAAAACATGAAATAAATGTTGTCAAGTGTGAGTCTTGTGTAACATTAGTAATAATTCAGTTTTATTCTGTGACAAAATATCTAGTTTTCTCATAGAGATAAGCTTAAATACCAGATATAGGATTTTTGGAAATTTTTAGTTTGATGCCTACAAGCTCTGCAGAAGTAATCTATGAGAATCCACTGCTGAAACCCAGAATAATACTCCAATTCCCAGATTCTGAGAATATCCACAAAAAATGCAAAAGGTTTTACAGAACAAATAATTAACAATATACATTCTGTGTGTGCATGTAAGGCAAAAAGCTCCAGCAGTATCATATAAAATCTCACAACTTAATTCCAAGTCAAATCAGTGTTCTCTTGCTTTTTCCAACTGAGATAAAGGAGAGTCTATTTTAGCTAAAGAAGCCAACGTTTACTACTAAAGGTACATTTTGCTTGCAGTCAAAAATATGTTTGCTACAGCAGTTTAATCTTTAATTTATTTCAAGTGAGTAACTTTCTTTGAATTTTTGTTTGCAAAGTAATCTGTCTTCCATCAATGAGAATCTGTGCAAATTATTAAAATACAAAGGTTTTCAAAGCAACGCTGTTCCTAACTTCCTTCGTTTATATTTGACTTCAGGCTTATTTAATATGCTCCCATGTAGATAAAAGTAGCACAATTCTGTTTTCATGCTGGGTGGCCAAAAGGTTAACCGTCAGGTTCCCAGTGTGGGAAAATCCCAAACTAGACAAAATTGTTTTGATGCTTACTGAAGTTTTATTTCTAGCATACTACTAAGATGTAGTACAGCCAACAATTCTGTTAGCTGATCCCGCTTCACTGAGATAAGGGCATTATTATATTAAAGTATTTACAAGCATAGGAAGCTGGAATGTGTTTAAAATGCCGTAAAAAGGGCCAAATTCAGATATAACTCTGTTACAGGAAATCCTTTGGGTAACAATGTAACTAATATATCAGTCCTTCTTGCAGTAGTTTCACAGGGGACCAACTTCATCTATAGGAGTTCTTGAAGAACCCTTAGTCAGTATATCCAGCCACATATATTCATATACTTCACTGCACACAACACCAAAACACACTAGTAGCTGGATCTGTCCATCCCAAACATGCACCATCCCTTTCTAATATTATGAGGAACACAGAATTAAGCTCAAAAGGTAAACCTTCCTTGTCCTTCAGCATGGCTCTTGCTACAGCTGGCAAGCAGTATCCTTCTCAGGATTATGCTGGTAAGGAGCTTCAAATGGGATCAGCCCAGAGCAAACCATCTTCATACATCTGGCAATTGCCCTATGGCATGAAATACACAATAATTATGAAATAGCATTTGCTGCAAGTGGCTTTTGGAAAAGTGATACTTGTAGATGCTTATCTTTTGCAACAGCATTCTCTTTGAGTAGGTAGGAGAGCCTCCTCACTAGGGGAGCGTCCCTTACTTTTTTGGAGGTAGGGTCTTGTTCTTCATTTCACAGAGATGGAAATACATGAGGTAATGCATTTAGAAACGTGCTGCTATGAAAACATTTGACCTTTCGAGTACTTTCACAAAGTGGGAGTTTGACAGTACTGCTGAGATACTATGAAAAACCCTTTGGAAACACCTGAGGTATACAGCTTCCTTCCCCTGGAAATGAATGTGCCTTCAAGAAATGTGATGACGTATGCCGTCTGTGTCTGTCTCTCCCTGCCCCTCTTTAAATTCCTAAATCATCTCTGAAGGAAGTGATTCACAGAGAATATCCCTCAAAAAACAAATAGAGGCCTAAAATTCACTACCTTTACATAATGACAACATGATTACATAGAAAGTCTCTTAGGAGTACAAAGATGCATCATTGGTATTTCAAGACCATTTTAGTAAGTTTTAATGATGACACTGAACTTCTGGAAGTAAGGAACTAGAAGACAAATATTAACTCCTCTGAGGAACTCTGTCACTCTGTCAAAATAACAGCTCTTTCAAACAGATTCTTGCTCTGCATAACTATCTCCTATACTTTAAAGGAGCTGTCTTTTAGCAGAGCCCTCCCAGTCTTCACCAAAACCTTCTGACACAAAACTAGCAGCTCTGAGTGCAGAATTTTACTTTGGTTCTGAAATGTTCTGTGGCAGCACTCCTGGAATTAAAACTACCAGTTTATTATAGTGTCCAAGATTTCACTCCAAGTAATCCCTTAGGTCCAGAGTTATTCTCAGAAAGCATCTGGGAAAAGGTATCCTTGTAGGGAGCTTAGCTTCACACTGCTTCTGCAACAAATCTTACTTCCCACCAGAACACCTCAAGTGTTACACTTGGTCAAGCAAGTATACTTTTGCACTGATCCCATGATCTTCATCTGATCAAACAGCCTGCCACACCATGGACCCTATGTTGGTGACACATTTCAGAGTTTACTTGACTTTTGCCAAACAGAATTTTCTTACTCATCTATACATAAACTCACAAATCAGTTGCTCATCAGGTTTCATACTGTAACAATTTCATAGAACATGGAGACAGATATGCAGACCATTTTGACATGATTTCTTTACAAGTCTCGAATACATTTTTTCTCCAGTTAGCCTCAAATTATGTGCCTCATCTCTGAGCTGGTTAACAAAGTGTCCCATCAACATCTGTGTAATCATCACTATTAGTCCTGAAATCTATAGCCCCTTTAAAAATTTCCTGGCTCATAAATCCTAGAAGACAGTAGTAGGACAAAGCAACCAACTATCAAGATATGCATGATACCTTTGTACACTTAAATATTCTGTCACTACTGCCAAGCATTATTTCAACTCAGTGACAGAATCTGAAGAAAAGTAAGCTATAGGGATACTAACTGGGACTAGCACAACTCTCAAAATACTTTCACAGGCCATATGAACATCATCTGGAAGCAGGTGCCCTGCCAGAAAAGAAAGCTGTTCTTTGAGAGTCAAAACGTAAACTAGGTTAACTCCTGTTTTTTAATGTTTGGGAGTATCAGAAAACTATTCTGCTGTCCACTGGACCTGCCTGGATGAAACAAGAAGGCCACTTATTAGACTTTTACAAAAATTCCTCTGAAGAAGTAAAAAAGACATATGGGAGCTCAATAGCAGGTATTGTACTAATTTTGGCTGGGATAGTTAACTTCCTTTACAGCAGTCAGTATGGTGCTACATTTTAGATTTGTGACCAGAAATTGCTAACACAGAGATGTTTCAGCTGTTGCTAAGCAGTGTTGGCACAGTACCATGGCTCAACCCAGTTCTCACATTGTCCCACCACCGAGTTGTTTGGAGGTGCACAAGAAGCTGGGAGGGGACACAGCTGGGACAGCTGACCCAAACTTACCAAAGGGAGATTCCATACCATACAATAACTGTGCATGCTAAAAAAAGCTTTGGGGAACAGAGAGGAAATGGACACACGCACATTCAGTGCATTTGTCTTCCCAAGGCTCCGTTACATGTAATGGAACCCTGTTTGCCTGGGGATGGCTGAACACCTGCCTGCCCACAGGAAGCAGTGAATCAATTCTTTGTTTTGCTTTATTTGCATGGCTTATTTTCCTTTGCTTGTGTGACCTTTACTCTGCTTGTTAAACTGTCTCTATCTCAACCCACAAGTTTCCTCAGTTTTACACTTGCAAGTCTCTTTCCCATCCCACTGCTAGAAGATGAGGGAGTGGCTGTGTGGTACCATGGCCTGCTGGCCAAGGTTAACCACAATGCTAGAGGTGATACAGTCATAACTACCCTGAATACCTGAATACTTTACACTGTGATACTGTTTTCAGTTATAAACTCACTATGCGTTAACCTTTAAAAATGAAATTATCCATTGCCAATGAACGTTTCAGAATGGATTTTTTTTTTAAATTAACACAAAATCTATGGGAGGAGAGAGATTCCCCCCCAGAACATTTACAAAACTTTTAAGACTCTCTGTGAACTCTATGTTTATACAAATCCATATATTAGGGCTGTCTACATCTGAAAGAAAAGGATTTCCGGTTTTGCAAGGTCCAGTCCCTTTACTGTCTGTAGTGGGGTCATTTTTAGTGATTATTCTGTCCCCCAGGGGTGATGCAAGAAACATTCAGTGTAATTGCTTCTACCAGCTGCTGTAGACTGACAGCAGGGACACCACTTCCTGCTTCCAATGATCCAAGTAAATAGCATTTGGGAAAAGCATGCTGCTAGAGGAATGATTAAGGAAGAAACAGGAATGATTAAGGAAGAAACATGCAAATGAAAATATTAGGATGAAGTAGAAGAATGTGGCTTGGATGGAGGGAGGAAAACTAAAAGCCATCACATGATTTGCTTTGGAGGAATGAAAAGCAGCCTGAGATTGGAAATGAAATGGGGAACTAGGGAAATGGGAAAGTGGGGTAAGGATAAACCTAGAAAACCCCAGAAAACAGTGCCAGACTTTATGCATCAGGAATAAAGAAAGAACCAAAAGCAGCTGGAGAGGATTCCAAGATACTTGGGTCTCATCATTGTTGGTCAGCACTTGATAAAACTGTAAAAATATCCCAGCAAAATACCCATCACAGTTCCATCAAACCCATCTATACAGAAGCTGTAGGTTATCATTCTCCAGTGATTACTCTAAACACACTCTGCAGTAGATCCAAGAGTTCCAATCTTAATCTTAGTAAGACTGACATCTTTATGAATTTTTATGACAGAATTTTCTACTTCCAGAGTTATCAGACTTTTTAAACTGTTACACACCATTAAAGTTGAAAGCTCAGCACTCAAAATCAGGAATTAAAAAAGTTGCCACTCAAGCAGCACTAATTCAGCCTACTAACAAAGGATGTTAGAATACAATACCATTGCAGAATAGCATGAATACCATTCAACGCAATTTGAACATAATATTTGCATCCTTTTTTCCATTTCTGGAGATGTTTTAGAAACCTGAACTGAAAGAGCTGGTGCTCATCACAGGTCTAGAGGGCAATTATAAATGGATCAGAGATAGAGCTCATGGTCAAACTACTCATGGTAGTTCCCTGTCTAAATTCACTTTCAAACTATGATCTTTCCCCACAAGCCTCTCTGCAGAACAAGAATTAATAACAAAAAAAGCACAGGAACCTATTACCTCAGACCAAAAATGCCACAGCTATTTGATCCTCATTTTTAGAGGACTTAAATTGAAGCATGCAATTGGAAATCAATTAGATCAATTATACAAAAATAAAAACCTGCAACATAAAATATTATTCTCAGATGTCAGTCCAGATTTAGCCCATACAATCTGAGTGGACACATTTCAAGTTAATCTTTCAAATTTTCTGCTATGCAAACAGAAAACCAAATTAATTCGAGCCCTTTTCCATACAAGGTGCTCCAAAACAGTGTTTGTCTTCAAAAAATAGGTATACATAGGTATTAAATTTTATATCTTTTTTTTTAGCTTTACAGTAATTAAAATATAAACTTAGTTCCTAATTTTCAACTTCAATGCTTTTAGAGTGATGTGTGTGAAAATTCATAATCATACATCCAAGCAAATTCACTGATTTTTCAAAGGTAGAGCTGCAATACTTCCCTTGAAGAACACTGACCACTAAGACTGGCTAAGCAAAACTATGTAAAGTTCTGTCAAATCAAAACACTATGAAAAACTGAAACAGTTTGTCTTTGGTCCTCTGTGCCACAGTAACACACTCCAGACACAAGACCATGAATAATCAAAAGTACCAGATTCAATTTCCCTTCATACAGGATGCCACCAACAGAATCTGTCTTTCAGCTAACTATACAGGGCAAAAGGGCGACCAACATTCATACTCGGGCACAAGGCCTCCACTGCAAAAATGTAGATCTGGTTCTCAAAGACAGTATAAAATAAACTCGGTATAGAGAAAGCAGGCCATTTGCACCACTGACTTCCAGTCTCAGCAGATGCCACTCTGACAAACTGCCTAATCACAGCTCTTGACATTTTTAAATGAAAAAAACCCCAACCCTATGACTGCCATATGTTACACAGGCTGCGGTGCAGGAGTTCAGCCTTATTACAGGAATCTTCATTTTCCAGGTTACCATCAACTGTTTGTTGTTACCCCTGGTTACCCAACCGGTGTTTTTGCTGAGTTAGTCCAACTGAACCGTTATTTGTCACAACGCTGGCACTTCTTACGAAGTTCAGTGTAAACCTTCCGCTCTACAGGAAATTTTGCATTAGAAAGGTAATAGTCCTAAGTACAAATCGAAACTCAGGTTTTGCGCTGCCAGGAGCTGTTCCAGCTGCAAGCCAGCGTTTCCCGTTAAGGAAAGATTCGGCTAGGACAGCAGCAGAGGCTAAACGCAGGGTTCGCGCTGCGCGGCGCAGCCAAGGCGCGCCAGTGCCCGCGGCCGCGCTGCGGTGACAGCCCGTCTGTCCCGACTGCGACAGCTCCCGCCGGGGCCCTGCCCCGCCGCCCGGCCCGGGGCTGCCCCACGCAGGGTCACCTCTGCGCCACAGCGCGGGGAGCGCCCTCCCGGAGAGCCGCCCCCGCAGAGCGGGCTGCTGCGCAGGGGCGCGCACACACCTACCGTCACCGGCTCCTTGGCAGCGGCCGCCACGGGGATGGGGAGCAGCGCCCGGGCCCCGCCCGGCTCGGCGGCTGCCGGCTCCCGGGACAGCTCCCGCCGCCGCTCGGACAGCCGGTACCCCGCGAACCCGGCGACAGCCGCC
>JANRMJ010000088.1:41355165-41367298 GCA_025584955.1 Alethe diademata
CCATGGAAAAGTGACCCAGGCTGCAGCAGTTTTGGGAGGACTGTTACCCATGGGATGGACCCACGTTGGAGAAGTTCATGGAGGGACCCCATGCTGGAGCGAAGGAAGGACTCTTCTCCCTTGGCACCAGGAGAAAAAATATGTGAGGAACAGACCATAACTCCCATTCCGTCTCCCTGCACTGCCAGGGGAGGAAGTGGAAGGTGTTTTGAAGGTTTTATTTTAATTCTCATTATCCTGCTCTGATTTTCTTAGTAATAAATTCAATTAATATCTCTAAATGTATCCCTTTTCCCCCATGGTGGTATTTGGTGAGTGATTTTTCCTGTTGCTTATCTCAGCTCATGAAACTGTCATTATATTTTCCCTCCCCTGTCCAGCTGAGGAAGTGAATGATTGGCTTTAAAGGGTGTCTGGCATCCAGCCAGCACCAACCCACTACAAGTGAGATATTTATGGCTACCAATCATACAAGAGGAGTTAATTAGTTTAAAGAAGGAAAGACATTAAGAGGTAGAGGAAAGCTACACAGTAACTAAAGGTTTAATGAAGAGAAAACAGCAAATAGGATTTGTTTTAAAATTCCCCCAAACAAATTATTTTGATCAAGCTTGCTAAAGAAGAATGTACCTGGTTTTCCCAAAGCCAAGGATGCAAATGAATTTTCTGCCTTCCTGAGAAGGTACTGGTTTTGTGTTCATTGATATCAAATCTGTAACCTATTAGATCATCTGCTTAAGCCAAATTTTACTCGGTTCAGGTGTAGAGATATCATTCCATTTTGTCAAATTTGCCACAGCATAGGCTTTATGTATTTGACATTGCTGCAACGTAACAAATATCCAGCTTGACTTATAGTTAGAAGCACACAGGCACATGATCCCTGGTCCAGGATAACATCTCTTAGGAGAAATACACCCATTCACACATTCTAAGGAATCAGTCTGAGAGAAGGAACTTAAATGCTTCAACCTTCTGTGTCACAAGGTGGCAACATTTCTGATTCAGTTGATGGTGTCATAAACCTGGACTCACATTTGCACTGTGTACTAACACTAAAACAGCTCTTGGGTTGTCTGCATCAATAGATGCCTCAGCTAAAGATGAAGATAACTGGCTTAGGTAAAAGTTCTTCACTGTGAGGGTGATGAGGCACTGGAGAGGTTGCCCAGAGAAGTTGTGGATGCCCCATCCCTGGAAGTGTTCAAGACAGGGTTGGATGGAGCTCTGAAAAACCTCATCCAGAGGAAAGTATCCCTGCCCATGGCAGTGGGTTGGGAATAGATGTTCTTCATGGTCCTTCCAACCCAGATCATTCTATAATTTGGTCATTTTTTGAGATGAAGAGTTCATAAGTAGTAGTGCATCACTCATGTTATTGACACAAGAAAGGTAGCTCTCATTAGAGAATAGATACTGTTTTTTCTTGTTTTCAACATGTATGAAGCTTTATATTCAGAGGGAATCCAATTTTGATTAATTTTGAAGAATGTAGTGAAATAATTGAGTTTTTGCAGAGCAAGGTGTTGTCTTGACATCATTCAAATAACTGTGCTTGGATTTTCAGTGTGTGGTTTATATGGTATTTGTCTTGGTCCAAGAGCTACTTCAATGCCAGTAATAAAGGGGCACAGGTGGACTGGAAAAGTTTTCTTCAGATTTTCCTCTGTGTATTCTGATATTAATTATAAATATGATAGTGGGAAAGTATTTGAAAGCCAAGAAAATTCTCAGAACGTTTATCTGGATTCCACTGGACTGAGAAGGTCAAAGAGGAAATGGTAAGGAAACATGGAGGGTAAAGAGAATTTGATAGAATTTCAGCTATCTAAGAATGCTGGTGAGCAGCAGGTTTCTTAGTGACTTACGGTCTGATGCATTTTGCAATTCTTTCATCAAACATCATGGAGAAGAGAAACACATGCAACATATAATTTCAAAATTATATTGAAGCAGTAGCAGGCAACTTCAGCTGTATGCGACTGTTCTGAACCAGTTTTTTTTTTTGTGGAATAATATTATTTTGTCTTTTAAAATGTATAATTAAACAGTTCTTGCTTACAATGCTAATATTAATTGCAATACTTAAAAATAAATTCCCTTCACTATCCTTATAAAAAATTCACAAATACTTCTTTATTCCAACATGGCATTTGAAATAGTAGATCTAAAATTTTAAAAGTCAGGAAAAAAGGACAGACAGGAATGAACATTTCCCACTCAACCTTATTATTTAATCCCCTTGTGCATATGTGTTATGATATAATCTTTAATTATACAGTCACACACAGCTTTTCTCCCAGGAGACCTCTGGCTTATAGAGTGAGTAATACTTATCCAACATTTCTTTTTATCTTGTTCACTATGTGGTTTACCCTCAGGCCTTATTTATGCTACATCATCCAAAATCTTGACTGACTGCAGAATTATTAATTTCTTTTCCTGGGAATTTCTTTAGTTCTCTTATCACACCAGCTAATTGCTTCATGGCTGCTCCTAAACCTATCTTTTTTTTCCCTTTGAAAATGTATTATCAGTGTCCCATTTTTGCTGCTATGGAACTGAAGCACAAAGAGATTAAAGCCAAATGTACCATGTCCATTTTTATGTGCCAAAAATGAGACATGAAGAACGATTCTTTTACAATATCTGAGTTTTTGAAAGCAATATGTACATAATTGCAGTGCTTACCAACTATATTTGCAACCTATCACAAATACTAGAAGTCTCATTGGGATTTTTCATTGGGCATCTAACTGCATCATGGAAAACCTGAGCAGATTCAACTTAATTAGTGCTCTTCATTTTCTTGAGACCTCTTCCCTTTTAATTCATACCTTCTGATGAAAACAATAAGGTTTTCCCCATGTTCCTCCTCTGTATGTATCTTTCCCAGCGTCCTGGCTTTTTGGCATCTTTCTGAACTCCAGATATTTGTGTTTTCTGGAGCCTCTTCTATGGCTCCCATATTTCCCTAACTCTGCAGCTCCTTGCTCACTTTTCTGCTGACTTGCATGCTGCATCTCACACTTGCCACTCTTCTGCATTCAAGATAGGTGGTGTCCTCTTGTCTTGCATTTTGTGGGACCCAGCTGAAGGGTACTTGGGGATAGGAGAAATGGACATTTTGCTTTCAGCTCCAGGGTCCTGTGTCACAGAATTTAGCTATTAGCTGGAGCAATCATAAAGAAGTCCTATTACAGCTTTGCATCTCTTGGCAACAATGCTCAGGGCAGGAGGAATCATGGAAAGCTTGACTGACCAGGTGTAAACAGCACTCCTTGAAAGGCTTATAATTCAACCACAATAAAGGGAATTTTTCAGAGGCACAAGATAGTGCATGTCACATCATGGACATTGCCTAGACAACTTTTAGTTGTCTCTTGACAGCTACTCTTTTTTTCTGCTCTTGATGATAAAAGCATGGAGATTTTCAGTGGAAGATTTTTTTAAGAGCCAAAATATCATTCTCAGAAAAGGCTGTGCTGTTGCAGCTGAAAGTTTCCCCAAATGGTTCATCCTAAGAAAGACTAATGAAAGTCTGACAAGAGATATAAAGTAGGTTTAAATCCAAACCTAAGAGTGAACAATGACAGTTTTATGAGACTAGTAGACTATAAAAATAACTTTTTTCTCATTACATGTGCTCAGTCCCTAATAGCCAGTACTTTTTAACGAGTTATGTGACTTCACAGTCAAAGAATTCAATAAAAATTTTAGAATAAAATAAAAAAATGTTTCTAGGGCTATGCTTCACTGACATAATGTCTTGGATCCATAATGCTGTTATGCGAAACAAACAATAATTTCATTATTATTATTATTATGAACTTTTTTTTTTCTCATCTTGTTGTTCTGATCATTACACATTTTTCTCTTCTGCCTGGCTTTCATGTTCAAGACCTAATTTAGCATCAGAAAAGCATCTCTATCTCCTTGCTATTGCTAGTGACTCTGGCATTCTTGCGTTTCTTTTTCCTTCCCCTTCTGAGTCTTTCTAGAACCTGGAAAGACATCTAGGTTTTGGCCGCTTTTGACCCCTCAACATACAGTAGTGTTATTATATGTTTACCATACAGTTATAAGAAACTGCTAAATAATTGTATGCAAGTGAGATTTCTGTTTGTGTATTTATTCACATTGATTTACAGGTGCTAATGCATTGTATTTTGGAGTGATTGGTGCACATTTGCAAGGCATAAGTCTTCCTGATTGAAATGTGCGGAAGGAGTTCACATTCAACATAACTAAAAAATAACATTTTTGTTGGAAATGTTGAAAAGTGGAAAATAAACTTCCATAAAGAAATAAACTATCTGAAAAGGCAGCATAAATATAAATATTTATGAAGAATTTGAGAAGAACATGATAACAAATCCATTGTTTTGAGAGAGCTGATAAGCTTTTTTTTATATTACAGGTATTAATGATAAGACCAAATTGACTGCAAAAAATAAACAATGCTCATTAGCAGGCATGGTTTAAACCATTTTGATATCATCAGCTAACTTTTTATATAGGTAGGGAAGCATGCCAAGATGAGGGTGCAAGTAACACTTCCAAACAAGTAGAGGCACAAAGGAATTTGAGATGATATCCCTAATGAAACCCAGAGCTGCAGCTCTGTGAGAAAATTAAAGCTTGGGACAAGAATCAAAGAGAAACTCAAAATGCTTCAGAAGGCTTTTTATAGTCTAGGATCAAGGAGGTTTCAGCTTTTAGTGTGGAAAGGGCTAATAATGATCTGCTAATCTATGTGCAGCATTTATATTGTTTTCCTTGTAATTTCTAACAGTCTATCAAAGCCTCCAAGTAAGGGTTTGCATGTTGGGAATCAGATGTGGCTACAGGTCCACATTGGCTTATGTGATGTTCAGGAGGATGTGGAATGCTTTTAGGACTGTCTAAAGGTTAAAGACTTCAAATGCTGCTACTCACTTCAGTCACATTCTGGTAACAGAGAGTAGGCAGAGAGCAGAACAGAAGCACCTGGAGTGTTTTTGCCCTAAAATAAGACTCCAGCAAGCAGCTAAATAGACACCAGATCTATAGAATATGTATTTCACTTTGTCCTAAACTTTTAAATAAATTTCCAAAACAGCCAAAATGACAGAATTCAGAAAACTTTGATTTTTAAATTTTTTTTCCCCATTTTTTTTTTTTCTAGTGCTTATTGGAATAATAAAAGGTTGTGGTTCTTACACCTTTAAAACTTTTTGATATATTTCAGTCCAATAGACTCTCTTTAAATCCTTAAATTTGCAAATTCCTCTAAAGTATGCAAAGTTTTTTGACCCAAATGAAAAATATTTTTCTGTTTATTCCTGTGTTACAGGCCTCTGCCTCCAGCTTTTAATAGTAACCCTCAAAGCTTTTAATTTTCTGAGGAATCTCTGCTGGTAGATTATAAGCACTCAAACATTTGAAGGAAAATATAGAAGAAAAATCTACGAGAAGTGGGAAACAGACAGTTATTTGGGTATCTCACGAATCAGTGAGGTACACAGAACCCAATACAGGAAGCTTTCATTGTTAGTTTTTCAGCCCACTCAGAGCAAGAATCCATATTTTTATAATGTAAATCCTGAAAGTAGAGGTCTAATGTATTTAACTTTGTTTCTAACTAGTGTTTTTTCATGGTTGATGACTTCAAATTATTCTTGGGAGTTATTTTGTAATACATGCTGGAAATCCTTGCTATTTCTTTGTGGCACTTCAATGAGATTTACATATCCACAGAAAATGATAATATTAAAAAAAAATCCTCCAATATGTTTGATAGCCTTCATTGCTACATAAATGATTGGAAACTTAATGTAGGTATGTATTTGTGGGTAAATACCATTGAGTGTACTGAAAGACCCTGATATATTTGAAACAATTTTGAATGTGGGTTAGAGGTGTAAAAGATCTATGAATTTTCATGAAAGCAGATTTCTAGGCTGAAGATGGAGAGGCTATAATAATTCACCTCCTACATAAAAAGAAAATGGAATTGATAATGTTTCTAGTCATTAAAAAAGTCACATTGGAAGGGGAAATGAGGGACAGATTTGAGGAGAGAGGGAAAAGATCAGGAAGAGAATGAAGAAAAAGAGAAGCTCCGAACATCTTGTTTTCTTAAAAATTGACTTATTAGACACCAACAAATCCAGTAATTTTGACTGAGAACTGGATTCTCTACTGCTTAAAAAGGCATGGATATCCTTTTTTTCAGACCATGAAGTGGGATATGCTCTCTCCATGTGGCTTGTCTGCTTTCTCATAATGGTTGAGCTCACATTTATTTTAATTCATTTTAAATGTCTATCAATCATGAAACACAAATTCACTGGAAACATGGAGACAGCTATACGAATTTCTAGTGCTTTTCACACTTGTCAAGTCATTCCATCTTAACCTGGCTTGTCAATTATTTACTTTCAGATTTTACAGCCATATTTAGAGACATTGTAGAACTCATCAAGTGAAATGTGGCCTGCTTAGGTCTATTGGAGATTACTGCTGACTTCAAAGCAGGAATTTGCCCATATTGTTCCCATTCACATTCTGGAATGTCATGTTTACCGGATGAAATATCACGTGTACTGGCTTTGATTTTCTATTCAAATCACAAATAGTAGGACATGTTCTGTTAGCAAAAGAATTGTTATCCAAGTAAGGGAAATTAATCTGCTATGGCTGTTGAATTGTTAGAAGAGAGAATAAACCCAGAACTTTTATATTAGAAAAAAAAAAAAGCTACATAAACTATGGTTTTTTTTAATCAAAGCAATAATTTGTTTTGCCAGGCAAGCTACATTCTAATTTTTTTTTTTTCTCTAGGCCACATAGGTAAGAATACACCTGAATAGTTTCATGTTTTAGGATATATCAGGTTGGCATGGTGAAACTCCTCTATTAATTAAATACTACCTATGAATTTTATGAATATTGATGTGATTTGCAGTGGGATACAGGGGCTCTCTAGTGCCTTAATAACCTGGGACCAATTTCTTGTTGGCTTGATAGAGCAATGTGTCAGTGGTAGACAACCACCTCCTACAAAACAGAACCTAAGCTTAGGTCTACATCCATGTCCCAGCTGAAAACAGGACCAGAAGCACAGATACCAAAAGAATAAAATTTCCAAGAAAACTCTCTGGAGACAGAAGAAACCATGCTGTCATTGCTGAATTGAGAACAAATGAGCATAAAATGATAATCCCTAAAGACTATTTAAAATTTTCTGTGGTCTCCTGTATCCTAGGTTCTGCAGAAATTTGAAGAAAAGGTAGGTTTAAAGATTTGATTGTCCTAAAATGTGTTTTCTATTAAATGTTTTTCAAAATGGTTTAATGCACATATTGTTTGGGGCACTAAAAAAAATTGATGACATGTAGTGGGAAATATGGGGAATTTCATCACATAAATAATGAATCAAGGTAAGGGCAAGAAAGACATGAGTCACAGTCACTTTAGTGATGGTCTAATCCATTTGAAGCAATAAAAAAGCACCCTAAATACCTTTGAAACTAGAAAAGTAGAAAAAGTGTACCTCAGACTTGATTTACAACTGAAAGTTATAACTGCTGTGTTCATGTATAAAACACCTTCTCTATTAGGATAATTAATTGTCATGGAGAAATTGAGAGAAAAAAGTGTTATCATGTCAGGTTCTATTAAGAAAAGCAAGAATATGTGCTCAGCTTGCTACAGAAAAAAAAAAACATTCATCTGGCATTGTGCTAGTTCTTTATTTCTGTGGTAAGGAAGAGGCCAACTAATTGCCCTTTTTGTCGTAGCATGTGTTTGGTGCAGAAGGCATTATCTTCAAAATAAAGGAATTATCATCAAAAGTACCTGTTAGATAATAGTCTGGCTGACAGGAATCCTCAGTAGAAGTAGGAGTTTAATGGAATGAGCAGTCTTTGTCAGCTTTTAGAAGCGTTTGCTACACAAGTAAGAAATGCCACTGTGCTTAAGAGAAAATAAAGTCTTATTTTGAAGGGTGAGTCTGCAGGACCTTGAAGCAAAGAAGCATAAGCAGCTTGGGCTTGATACTGAAACTCATCAGGGTCCAAGGGTACTCTAAAATGCAGCTGTTGTGGCACAGCCACAGAAATGGTGCAGATTTAGGGCCCCTGTCTCACCTTCCCTCCTGTTTCTGCCTTGCCCTTATTTCTGCCTCCTGCCACCTCCTCTATGTGGACTCAAGACAGCAGGCAACAAGTGGCACACACAGCCAAGGGCCTGAGGTTTTGGTGTTATCAGTTACAGTCTCAGAATAATTCCACGGAGATCAGAGATAATCTCTGCTATTACTCTCACTGAGAGTAGGTAGACACTCAGAACTGTTAAATAATAGGGTGTTTAAGCATTATATACTGATGATTGAATGTAAAAATGCCTTAACCTTGATATACAGGATATGCCCCATAGCATAAAAGAAATTTCATAAAAGACTATAAAACACAGTATTGCATGTAGTTATTTAATGTTTAGGGAAAAAAAATAAAACAGGAAAAATTGCACTCTACTGTGAGCTGGATAAGCACTAATAGTTTTCTTGATGTTTTTTCTTATACCTGTGCAACAAATTCCAATTTGTATTTGCCACATTCCTTCCATCCCTCCACACAGCAACCCTGTTGAGTGAGTTCATCCAGAAGAAATAAACTGTAATCTGAAATTAATAATTTTTGTTTGATTCTCTATGTACCCTGTTTAATGTCTCATTCTTTGAACACATTCAAGGATAAAGAAATTAAAATTGTACATAAACTCCTTCTATAGTGGCAGACTTAATTTAGAGTTGCTAATAGGACTAGGTTCTGATGGTTTTAATCAGTAAAAATGAAATAAATTTCAAGTGAAGTTGTAGCTTAAAGAACTGAGAAGTAGAAACTACCAGTTAAACACAAAGCTTTTGCACTGAATGCTGACATGCCTCATGTTCAACTGCTTCTTCTTTCCTGTTGCACAAAGTATAATGCCATGAAAGGAAAATGAAAGAGGAATAATATTTTGCCAAGATAAAATTATAACACTAATAAATACAGATGAGCTTTGTTTCTTAAAAATGTATATTTTAAAAGAATCCCTAGTTCTTATTTAAAAATTCCAAGAGCATTCCAATAGTATATTAATCCCAAAATAGGGATTAGTGTACTATATGTATGTGAATATGATTTCTTCCTTGTTAAACACATTTTCCAAAAAATATTTTGCGGTAAGATGTTCTAATATATGCTCTGAAAAATAGTACTGTCTATTAAACTACATGTTCAATAAATATATTGTCCCTTTGAGCCACACAAGTAAAATTCTTAGGGGTCAGATGCACTGTGCTCCAAATTTGTCTTTGAAAATACTCTCTCCATTCTTGCCCCACAAAGATCTTTTGTGTATTAATCAGGAATTGTGCAAATGTATCAGTTTTAGGGCAAACTCTGTCATCATTCTGAAAACGGAATTGTGCCAGATACATAAATGTTCTTAGGAATATAACTGCCTTTGAAAAGAGTAGGGGTAGGTGATGTAAAAACTTCTAGGTACCTTTACCTGTTAAGGTATATTTATGTGATATATTTAACTTAATAACATTGTTGATCTTGTTTGACTGGCAATTTGCTTTGATTAAAAAGACACTGCAGCAGATGGGAATGTTCTTGACACAGTAAGGAATATTCTGCCATTTGTAAGAAGACATTTACATGGTCTTCAGTAAATACTGACAATCAATACTGCAAACAGCAGGATACAGGATTTCCTGAGCTGATCAACTAGTAGGGCTCTGTGGGCAAGTATGGCAAACAAACATGCTTCTACTTCTGAAAATTGAAAAAGTCAATTTTCAAGTTTGAGCTCTTGAATTGTTACATTATTTTTGCATTTATTTTTTTCCTGAGGGAAGGATAATCAGCCTTGTTTGTAGTGTCATAATGAAAACTTGAGAGAAAATAAGCATGTAAAAAAAGCCAGGAAAGCCTCAGAAATGTTTCGTACCTAAAACTTTTCCGCTGAAACAGAAGGATCAGTAAGCCCCATAATTGAAATAACTCCTTGCCCTCTAGAGAGAGGGTGATTCCTACAGGTCAAAACAGGGGTTACTGGTAGGTCAGCTGAGATAGCCGTTACTGCAGCTATCTGCACAGTGTTTAGGCTTTAAGTAAACCAGAGATTTTATAATGTGGAACTGCTGGTCCTTGGTTGGCTTTCCTAAAGTCATTAAGAAAAAGACAGCTTATTAATCCTGAAACCATTAAGGAAAAAATTAAACCCTGTCTCTAAACAGAAGTTATGTCAGGTTAAGTAAAAGTGGTTTTGGTATTCTAGTAAGAGTACGACAAATCTGTTCAGACACTATTACCATTCAGAGCCATCATTTAACTACTTTCTTGACACTCTTATTTATTTCTATCATATTCCACTTGATATTTTCATTATCATAGAAGACAGTGCTGCTTTTCAGGTATGAAATTAATTCATTGAAAGCACAAATATTTGTTTTATGAAAATAAATGACCACTAAAATCAAAGTAAGACTGGTTGACTAGAACTTCTATATATGATATACAATCTAGTGTGAATGCTCCTAAAATAACATAGCACTTTACTTTTTTTTTGTATAGAAAAGTTAAAATATATTAATTCAATTAATATTTTGACACACCCTCAATCAGTAAACTATTTGCATATTGTGCTATAAAGGGAATTGAAAATTGGAGAAAATCGTGGACTTTTTTTGTTTTGTTTTCAGGCTCAATTCCAAGAAACAGGCAATGAAAGGATTTATTATATGTGACAGCTACAGTTGTGAAGTGTCTTCTTCTAGAAAAAAATCTGTTGCAAATTTTGAGAGCTCAGTGCACTATATTCTACGTGAAAGGTATTAAGATTTAAATTCAGATGAGATACACCACACTACCTTCTGAGTTTCATGAATGAAACCACAATTATGCTCCTAAACAGGAGCTGCAGAATACTCTAAACTGTGCCTGACCCGGACATCTGGAGGAACATAGCTCCAGGATAAATGAAAGCATGCCCCAGCATGTAAGTAATATTCAGCCTGAAAGAAGAATGTGGATCTGTGGGCTTGTTCTGAAGTTTAGCTTACCCCAGTACTCAAGACATTCCCAAGCCAGACAGGTCTATGCTCCAGTTATCATGTATTTTGGCTTTTCTATTTGATGGGTTATCAGAACTCTGTTTTGTATAGCAACTCTCAGCTTCAGTTCTCTTGAGCTAATTGCTTGTTTATTGTATGTCACAGAAACTGCTACCAAGAAAATACTGCTACCAAGAATCAACAATACTACCAGGACCCTGGGAACACCCCTTTGCTTCCCTGCCTTATGGTTAAGCTGCAGAACTGCCTATATCTTGTTAGGGAACTTGCTGTTCTTTGATGGGGAATGTCTTTCTAACTCTTAACTTGCCCTCTCTTTTCTTAACCAGATAAACTAATCTAAACCTACCCCTTTTCACAGATATCTCTACTTTCTACTCTCAAGAGTTTCGCAGAGCACAGGGTCCTTTTTCAGGTTCAAAGAATAGAAACTTTGGCTGACTTTTTTGTTTGTCAACCATTCACAGAACAGACCCAAAGGGAAAGGAGGTAAAATCTCTACAAAGTTAAGGTAGAAATAAAAGCAAAAAGTCCTAATTCGAGACTGCATGAATAAAAAGATGAAAGGTCTCTTAGTTAATTTTCATTATTTCCACCTTTATCTCAGAAGTCACAGGAAATGATTCAGGAAAGACTCAGTTTTATGTCTAGGGAAAGCTACAGTCATTAAAAGTTACCTCTGTCTTTCCTCGTCTCTTCCCATTCTTATCAATTGCATCCTTGATATTGAAGAAAACTTTTCTTGCTCAGAACTAACATATCTGCTGAAGTATACGAAAACAAATCTCTTAGTTCAATAAAAATGTGAATTCTCAGGAAACTACTGAGATGTTCTCTTGAGTATTGACATTGCTCTCAGTAATGCAACTGTCACAAATCAGAATATGATATAAATTCTGTTCTAGAGAAATACCTCACTTCTGGTTGTGTGAGTTGAATAATAGTATTACAGTTTGAAATTGTGCTTGCAATTCTCCCTCATTAATACCATCACGACTTCAGTGATACACACATAACATT
>JANRMJ010000088.1:41372226-41382481 GCA_025584955.1 Alethe diademata
AAAAGGAACTTTTCTCTCTAGAGTGAACTGAAATGATTATTTAAGTGGAAAACTGTTCTCTGTATGTTGCTGTTAAGAAATGTGGAAGGTGAGGGAGGAGGGAATGATCTGAGAATCTTATTCTAAATTTTTTTTTTTCTGTGTTATTAATAAATTTCTTCTATATATGCTTTTAAGTTTTAGGCCTACCTTGTCTTTGCTCCTAAATCCTATTTCTAAAAAAATTGAATATATTAAGATTGGCAAACCCAAATCAAACCCAGACATTTTCTCCGCACAAGTTATTCTGTAAGTATCCACTTACAGAATACACTTTATACATACTCTTGTTAAGCAGCTGTTAGTGGTCAGCCTCAGAGAGGAAAGCAGATTAGAGAGTTTCTCTGGTCTGGTTACTGTGGCCATATCTTTTAAAAGCAGAAATGTGGAAAAGCATCATCACAAGAATTGGAGATTACACTGCCATCGCTTTTCTGTCCTGTATGAATCTGTTACTCTTTATTGTTGTTCAATGAATTGTGAAAACTTGGAGAAGGATAATAGAAAAGTGAGAAAACATAAGAACACATTGACATGACAAAATGAAAACCGATCAGCAGAAATATACTGCTGAAACCTGGCTAAAAGTATTTATCCAAGTGGTAGTAGTGTATGTAAAAATTACCTCCAGAAAAGAGAGAGAGTAAGAAATCCTCCTACAACTTGACGGAAAAAGATTCCAATGGCAATAATACAGTATAAATACAGTAGATTGTAAACTATAATCCTAGAATTAATACATAAACTCTTTAATGCTGTCTTACATTTCCAAAATTATTGCACAAAAAAGAGTCAGAGCTGCTAACCCGAAAAGTCTCCAAATCAGGATCGTTGCTTTCTGTGGTAGTCTTTCTGGAGCTTAGAAAAATAATTAAAACTAGACTTCTTTCTTTATGCTATTAGTACAATAATAAAAGTGATGCTATTTTCTTGAGTGTTTGTGAGTGAATGCAATTTTTATATTTTTGCAAGAAGGATTAGCATTTTCTTTATAGCAAGTGTTACATTACATAGGAGAGGTAAGCTATATGTTTTTTAATTTACCTTTAACTCTGCAATTATTCCTGTGAAGAAGAGGGATGGATGTGTACACTTACTGCTGAAGTTGCTGTGAAGACAAACAGAGCCCTAATATGCTCGAGGATTTACGAGAACTTCCACCTGACAGGGCCTTAAAGAGATCAAAGAAGGATGGTTAGCCACTTAGAAAGTACAGGAGCTTAAGCTAAAGCTCTGGCAGTTCAAAACTGTTGCGATGCACAAAATTTACCTGCCAACATTTGAAATGGAGGCGAATTGCAAGTTGATAGGGTTACAAAAACACTTATTAACCTCAAAACTCTTTCACTGACAACAGTAAGTCTTCATTAGATTTACATATATTTCTCTTCAAAGGAAGGGGGCATAAAACATTACAGCTTGGCCAGATGATTAACATTTCAGTAGTATTTCCTTTCCTGTAAGCCACTTCTCATAGAAAAGTGATTGGTCATGAAAGTTGAAGAAGCAGATAAGGTGAATGTTTAGTCCAGCAGATTGCATGCAAGTTAAAAGCGCAGTTTCATAGTAAAATGAATGAAAGAAATAAAGTAGTCAGCATATGTTGTTTCTTCTCTGTACTGAGCACGTGAATGTAGCTTTTCTTACAAAGACTTTCTCCTACTGATCAAGGTACAGATTGCTGCACACACTTCTGGATATTTTTGAGCCTTTTATCCTAGAAGAGTAGATTGTTTCACCTGAAGGTTGCAAAATGCAGAATGATGTTCATGTGGCTGGCTATGCAAGAGATGAAAGAAATACGCTTTTGCCCATGGGTCTAATCAGAAATATTTTCAAATTATATATTTAGAGATAAAGCTAGAAAACGTGGTCAGGATACAATTAGCCAGAAGCCAGCCTTTCCTTTTTACTTCACTCTTTTGCTGAAATGTGACATTTTTTTTTCTGCAAAATGAAGTAGTACAATTTCCTTATTATATTATAACTGAAAGTTTCTCAGGATATAAGAATAGTTTAATTGAAGTGGCATTTCTGCTTTTCCAAGATCCCTGTTTTCCCTGGCTTTAATCTTGTATACAAAATCACAAATATTGCGAGCTAAAATTGTCACTGTCTTTCCAGGGGAGTTATTAATAGGATTATATTACTATGAGGACAGATATTCTAGAAATTAGGATTTATGGCTTTTAGTAAATAAAAATAAATATTCAAAAATATCTTTTTCTCAGTAGAAAGAAACAGTAGCTGAAAAAAAGCTATACTTTGATTTTAAAAATATGCATACTTTCTAGTGGAAATTAATATTCTGAAGTACTTAACTCTTGACCTTTAAATATTCGATTATCATCTTGTCAAATGTTTTTCAATGCCATGTTAGGCTATTAGGATGAATCATGACAGACTGTTACTAGGAGATGTGCTTGTAAAGCACAGAAATTGTGAGTTAAAAATTATGGTGAGTAAAGGTAACATTAACGCTATTAAAATTTTGTCTGTCTAAACCCTATGTTAAAATGGCTGGTAATATAAACGCACTTTCAGAGTACTTAAAATCTCCATCACATCAAATGGAGTTTCAGTGTGAGGGGTGAAACAACAATCACAGGCCATAATGGAAATATGTTTAGGTGGTATGTGTAATGAAGCAAATTTTATAGTTGACCTGCTTCCTGATTCATGACATTTTGTCTGTTGTAAAGAGAATCCGTTCTATCTGTTTGCATTTCTTGATATCTCTTTGCTTTATAAAAGAAATACAAACCTGTGCCATACAGATACATAGATTATCACAGAAGTAACTTTTTCAATGTATTTGACTGGCAGAGAAAAAGCTGAATGTTTGCAGAGGCATCATTGTCCTTAATTTGTCCTTAAATTGTCTTTAAATTGCACATAAATGCCAAAATTGGGATGACTTGTAGCAGCTAGTGGGAAAAAAAATGTAGGAAATCAAGATGCCAAAAAAATATGTTAAAATGAGAAAATTAGTGTAGTGCATGTAGTGTAGTGCAGGACCAGATTCTGGTCCTTTTGCCAAATAATGCTCTTGAGGAGTACTAATTGTCCTTGGAAGACTTGGAAGACATATTTTAGTGGCAAATGTGGTCATATGTTTGCAAAAGAACTAATACAACTACAGATTTGGTCTAAGTTACGTATTTCTCATCTCATTCATGTTGTATTGATTTTCTGTTAAAAACTGGTATTTGTGTCTATTTGGACAGTTAATTACTTCTTGATAATTCAAGCCTTTGCAGAACAAGTGCCAAATTTTTTTGCTGCTGTTCATGCAAACAGTATTTTCTCTGATTACAAACTAAAGCAATGTCTCAATCCTACCTCCAAAATATTAAATAAATAACTAATAAGTAATATACAGTGCGGAAAAAATAACTTCAGCATATCAAGAGATAAAAAGGTAAGCTGATCACTTGTTTGGAAATGTATTTTACAAGTGCAAAGTGTTATAACTCTTTTGGAAAATTCAAATGTTGAAAGACAAGATGCAAAATATTAATGGTCAGTCTCTGCAATAATAAACTGTGCTAATTTCCTGAACTTTATAGCAGCTACTTTTCTGTGTATATTTAGCACTTACTAAATTTCTTGGAATAATTAATGGTTAGATGAATAGAGCTTCCTTTCAAATATAAACAGAGCCATATGTATTCAAAGGTGCTAACAGCAGCCTTGGAAATTACAAGAGTAACTTGTAGTTATCACCAGTTTAAGTACAAACAATTTAAAAAACATTTTTTCATATTTACTTGCAATTTTTACTGAAATTCATTATCTAAGCACAAATAGAAAGATAATATATGTTTTACTTGCTTTTCCTTGTAAACTGATAATGTAATTTCATTGTACCAGTAACTTTTCACTAAAGTCACCCTGAAGTGTCTTCAAATGTCAATTAATTATCTGCTATTCTTCCAAACGTGTCTTTTTCTTATTCCTAGCTGCATGTTCACACCTCACTCTCTACAGCATTTTCAAAAGGGCACATCTTTGATGTTTGATGTAGCTGTATCAATATGGATCAATTTATTGGAGTGATATTCATAGGATGAATTAGTTAACTTGATGACAGAAAGCCAATTCCAGCTGTTTGTTCTAGTTGTTGATTTATCAGTTTATGAAATTCATCAGTTGGTTTCTACCAGATCAGTCAGTTGAGCTGAGACATCCTGAAGCCACACTAATGCATCCTGAGGCAGTCACTAATGTGAAGGAATAGGCTGGGGCACACAAGTGGAGACAGAAGTGAGGAGCAGCAATGCTCGTTCTGGTGGACATGAGATTGGATTTCACCAAGTCTGAATCTGCCCTCTCTGGCAGCCAAAACTACAAGAAGAAAGATTTCTTTTCTCATACTTCACACCACAGACTTGCTCCTAATCAGCAGAAGACAAATTCATTTCTCTACATTTTAGTCACTAGATCTGGAGTGAGAATAGTGTGTGACAGAGGTGACATTCTAACTAGTGTGCTGTTCACCCTGTAGGTATGTAACAGTCAGATGCCAAGAGGAAAGGCTCCATTTAGGAGCTGTTTCATTCATTCAAATAGTGGATTACAAGAGACTATCATGCAGGATTACTAAAAGCCTGTGTTTTCTGGAAGTTTTCTCCTAAATTCTATTAGGAGATGATTATCTTTTTGTACAGCTAAAGCAGAACTTTTCTTCCACATACCGTTCCCATGTATGGTTGTGGTTGATCTTGCCAGCTTTGTGTTTCTAATATTTTAATGAACTTTACAAAATTCATGATCTGAAATACGTAATGTGGCAATTAATAAGAAGGGTTAGTTAGTGTTGGCATTAAATGAGTTAAAAGATGAATCCACTAATTGCTAGAGAAAACCTTCTGAGCACCTGTAGGCCCGAACTCAAAAGTAAGCAAATCCAGCAATAAGCAGTTTGCAAGCTGGGAAAAAACAGCAGCAGCCAAGGAGGAAAAACAGGTTGCAGTTTGCATGAGTAATCAGTTTTTCAGAAAACAACAGGAAGAGGATGGGAAATAAATACCCTGTAAGCAAAACCATTGTACCTCTAACTACATGATCACTGTAGGATAATGCAGGAATATTCTTCACTGAGGCTGTTTGTTATTGAAATGTACCACAGAGGACTCCGTAGCAGAGTTTGAGTAACTACTGCTATCTAAGGACTTTAATTAATGTAACAGATGCAGAAGCCATTTATTGCTTCACAGAACTGTGAAAGCTTTATAAATTATATTTGCTGGTAAATAAAGATAATTATCATAAATTCAGAAAGCATCTTTCAAAAGTGCTTTCACGATAACCACATTTTATAGCCTCTCTAGCTTGTCAGGATGAACATAATCAAATACTGAATATTGCTACAGTAAGTGCTAATGACCTGTATCTACCTTCTGTTTCTCATGTGACTGAGGTCAAGACGAGTACACTGCTGTTCTGAGCTGATAGCGTTACACACCATACATTGTACCATCCTCTGCTACAAAATAGGCAAAGCAGTGATGAGCAGGAGCTTATATTCAGCCTGCAGCTAAGAAATGCATGTAACACCTTTAAGAACACCTCACCACATTCTCCTGACACAGAGGTTAATACTATATTCAGGATATATTGCATTAAATGTGATTTATTTAATTCCATTTAGTATTTAGGAGCCCAACTGACAGTTTGTATTTAACCAGATCTTACATCACAAATGCTTTTGCATGTTGTGCCCTTTAATTCGGAGCATACACACCTGCATGGGTGGAGCATAGAAGGGTGTAAAATTAGATAAACAGCTTAATACTGTATGCGTGTCTCATTTGCATGCTTTGTGTTCCATTTGCATGCTTTGTGTTCCTTTTGCCTTCTTTCTGCAGTGTGGAACATGTCCCTAGACTTTTGAGAGCTGTTTCAGGTTGATACAGTAATCCCATGGCAGTGCTTATCTAACGAGTCCTGTGGTCAGGTAAGACTTTGAGATGGGTGGACATAGATCTTTGCTTTATAGTGAGTTCCTGATTTTAAAAGTCTGTAAGTTTTTTCACAAGGGCCAGTTTTAATTAAAATGACAAGAATAACTGAGTCTTTCAGTAGAAAGGGACATCCAGACAGACTAGAAATAAAGGTGGCTTATCCTTAACTCTCTTCCTGATAACTGCATTTCTGACAGGGCTTTCCACTTCAGCCAGTTGTGTGACATTTATAGTTTCATCAAATCATGTGCAACACTTCTTGCTGCCCAGCAAGTACACTTGATCTAGTAAGGCCTATTTGTTGCCTGCTTCTCTCACACTGTGTCTGGATTGATAAGCAGCAAAGCAGAAACAGTTCTAGAAAGAAAACCAGTTGTTTCTGAGCACCCACAACCCATGTTGTGAATGTTTTGGATGTTTTACTTCAGGCCAGGTCTAGTCTGGTCCCTGTGTCTCCATGCCAATTAGTGTTGGAGCACTCTGACCCAAGTTTTTGTTGGCATTATCAAGGTGCACATATCCTAGTTCACCTGAAGGAATCCATTTTATGAGGCCTGAGACAGCTCTGGTGCAAATAAAAGCATGCTAACTGAGGAAAATGAAGAGATTTGCATTCATATTGAAAGGCAATATGCAAAGATCCCGATGTAGACTGTGAGTTACAGACTCTCATCTCCTTGAGCTCTCATTTATTCATTTATTATACCTGCAGCTCGGTGTTTTCTTTCCCTTGAGTATGAAGACAGTTGTTCTTCAGAGTAGACAAATCTTTGTCTTTTTCTAGAGGGTTATGCCTGCCTTGTAGAGAAATTAATAACAGAAAGTGTTTCACAGGGAATTTCTTCCACATCCCATATGAATTGGAGGTGATGAGGCAGCCCCATCTTGTAATGAGATAGATTGAAGGAATATATGAAATAGGCAAAAGTAATTGTGAAGACCTTTCCTGAAGCAGTTAAGGGAGATCAAGCCAAGGGAAATGGGCATTGTTGGGATTTCTCATTAGGTACTAGAATAAAGAGAAGCAGATGAATAGTGTTTTGGAAATGTGTGGAAATTACCTGAAATTCAGAAAGCAAAATAAAACCATTCAATTTACTGTTATATTTGTGAAGAGACTAGGTATGGCTTACACACTTAATGCCATTAAAAATATTTTGAAATCTATACTTTATTTCAAGACCTTAAATATGAAGTTGCAATTTTTCTTCACCTGAGCAAGGAAAGTTTCATTCAGTGAAAAATCTTCCACAAGGGAAAGAAAAAAAATCCAACCTCAAGCCAGTCTGGAGAGAAGCTTGTTGTATTGCCTTATGCGTTTTATTCTGGGCACCTGAGCAGAGAACAATGCACCACTTTTCAGTAGAACAAAAGATTCCTTCATTACCCAAATGCTGGGAAAGATGACAGCTGCAAAATTGGAGCCTCAGAGGACAGGTAACTTGCATGAGTCCTAATAGGAAATGGACTATTCATGCAGACTTTAATGTCTAACCCTATCTACTTCAAACTGAAGTAAGATTAGCCTCCTTTAAAAACATGTACATGTTTAATGGTAATCCTAGATGATTTTGATTGTGAGAAATCTGATACAAACACAGAGAAAACAATGTGTCATACATTGGTGTATATGAGAAATTTTTATGTTCGAACATCCTAAAAATATAATTCCATTTATATGTGAATTTGTGCTTTTTCAACTCAGACTATCTCAAGTAAATTCTATGAAACAAAGTATGTTAACAATATGTCAGTACAACTTAATTCTGTAGTTGTAGACCGTATGTAATTTAAAAATAACACTCAGGATAAATGCTACTTATTTACTCTCATATTAATTAGAAGCCAGTAATTATTTTTAAAATCAGAAATATATAATTAATCTGTAGCTCTATTTCAGACTTCCTCACTGTTGTAATGGAACAATGTGACATAAAGGGATGGTGAATGCCAATTAGACACTAAACTGCAAATCCTATGAGTGCTCAAGGGTGAGGGTCTGACATTTGCACTTGCCATTGACTGCAGATGTCAGGTTTGCCATCGTTTTACTTTCCCCATGTCCACGAGACATGCAAATGTGGTAACACTAATGGTTCAGAGAAAAATAGCAAGCAAATTTCCTGTTCAGTTTTATATATTATTTTCCCCAGTAGTTTACTTCTTGAAATTTGAAGCTGAAGTTTAAATCTATTGGAATGTTTTCAGGAAAATGCATAGCAACTGATTATGCCAGATTCTCTAAATTCTGAACAATTTCAGTTAAGGTAGTGATTTTATGTTAGATTTACAGAAATTTAACTATGAATAGGTTGTGCTTTCTCATGAAAAGCTCTTTTCTTTACCAGTAGACTGTTTACTAAAGACATTTAGAAATTGGGTCCACAAATTTCTATTCCTCTTTTTCACATTTTGTAAGGTTTACATGCAGAGATTTTTGTGATACAGTGGTCACTTGATTTTGGTGACTACAGTGTCCACAACATTCCCACCAAACCATTCAAAAGAAGCTGAGATGAACTGTTTTAAGGCCTTCTTGGCTTCTGCCTGTTGGCACATTTTTGTATGCACTGTTTCGCTTTAGACTGCAATTGCTGCAAAGGGGGTTGTATTCATGTGTATAAAACAGGTGAAAAATGAAAGAGCTATCAGTTTTGGAGCTGGGCTTCCTGTGCATGAGCAGTGTCCCAACACCTTATGAAAGGGGATTAAACCACAGCTGAAAGAGGGACTGGACAGAGGAGAAAAAATATTTCAGCAATCCAAACACAGGCAACAGTAAATCTGTACATATATATGAATTGCAGCAGTGTTTTTCAAATGCAAAACATCTAAACACACTGTTTCCACTTGCTCTCACTGTCCTATACTTTCTGATGGAACAAAGATGTAGACAGATTTAGAAAGAGTAATAATAATAACAGATGGAGCAGTATGATGGTAGGAAACGTCAGCCCAGAGGTTCTTTAGTGGGGAGTAAGAGCTGTAATGAAATAAAATGAATATGGGATGGGGGTAAACAGAGCAGGGCAAGCAAGGACGAAAAAGTGTGAAGTTGAAATAAAGGTAGAAAGGTCAAATAGTTTGGTTCAAAATGCAGATATTACTCTGACCATCATGTAGTCTCAGTTAAGCTGTTCCTGTTCATGCTGTTACTCTGTTAAACAGACTAAGTGTCAATGGTCTGATATGATTTTTGTTTTTACTGTATGCTGTTTTCCCAGTTATGAGTGGCAGAAGTTTTATCTGCAGACACTTCAGCTCAAAAGGGGCAAGGTGTTGACAGGCAGCTCTTTGTGTGCGGTCCCTTTGCTCTGTCGTTCAGTCAGCTATTTGATCTGACAAGGCACGATGCAAGAGCAGTTTATTTGCTAGGTTGTGAAGCTATTGGCAGACCTATACCCTAAAGGACAGTACTATTAAAGTCACTATTCTCTTAGTAGAAGTGTAGGAATTTTGTAGTAATGGCCAGATGGCTTTACACTGAATTACTGATTTTACAATGTTCTTGAAAGTTGCGTCTGTGGTTGCTGTAAAAACAGGAGGAGTGAAAGCCAGAGGATTTTCTTCGCATAGCCTAGTGTAGTTTTTACCAAAACTCCATCAATTATTTCTCTTACAAGCTTCCTAAAAAATTACTTCTTTACAGTAGATCTTTCAAAGAAGGAATAAACAGTCTACTAAGAAAACATGACTTCGTGGTAGCATTTCTAAGAGGAAGAATGAACTTTCTTCTTTCGTAGTCATAGATTCTTCTCTATTTTAATAGTGTCTAATTATCTTATTGAAGAAATGTGAGGAATACTGGTCCTGCATAATGTTCAATTTCCCACTTAAGTATGTGATCATCGTCACATTGAGCTTTTTTCTTGAGGATTATACAATCAGGAATGTAAGGATTACACAGAGTGTATCATGTACATTGTACTACTTCCTGACAGTCTAAAATATCACGGAGCACAACAGTAGTGCCTCTCTTGGAATGACTGCTGACTTTCTTTTGTCAGACCCATGAAGATAAATCACATAAGCTTCTTAAAGTTGGAATAATAATCTTTGGTGATTAAAACAGCTGATGAAAGCTTTAGAAGTTGGCTTGTTGCCACATGCTGATTTCCTGTCATGCCAGGTAATGTTGTTAGACCATTTACTGGCAAAGTTTCCCTCTCAGGACCTTGCTTTTTTGGCTTGGCTTTTTTTTTTTTTTTTTTTTTGAAATAACAAGCCTCAAATCTCCAAGTTTAATTAAT
>JANRMJ010000088.1:41389708-41412583 GCA_025584955.1 Alethe diademata
CTTCTCCTTCTCCTTCTCCTTCTCCTTCTCCTTCTCCTTCTCCTTCTCCTTCTTAGTCTTCTTCATCTTCTTCTTCATGTAGTCTTGTTGTGTGTTGTTACTACTATACAGATATCTAAGAACTCATAGATGTGATATTTCAAAAGGAATAACAATACTATTCACAAAGATTCTTCCCAGATGAAATTACTGATGTTTTGTCAATAGAATGTAAGTATTAAATAGTTGACATAGACTTAAAAAAACCCCCAAAAGTCACACCTTTTCAGAAGTAAGATTAATGTGCTGCAAGAATAAAAGGACTGATCACAGTCTCTGAAAGCCTACTGTGTCAGGTGTTGGCATCACAGTGAAACGAAGGAATTTGGATTGCATTCTTTATGAAAGTTTGAGTCTGGCTCTTAGATGCCAGCTGTGCATGAGGCCTCTGTTTGTAATAATGATTTTGTCCTGTTTCCTTTTAAGTTTGTCTATCACTGCTGTCTTAAATAGATATCTGCTCTTATGCTCTGGATGTTGTTTGCTAGCACACTGAGGCTGAATATAATGCACCTGCCTTTTTGGTTCCAGAAGCCACATTAAAAATGGGAAGCAGGAGAGAAAAGTGTCACAATAACTTACTAACATTACTATTTGAATAGTTGCTGCAATTATTTTTTTGAGAATTCTTATTATCCAGTATTACTTGAATAAGAAAAGGAGATGTTTTTGCTGGTATTTTTTTTTTTTACAATACTTAACATCTCTGTTATCTGTCTTATTTTCACCTGTGAAATATTTTGGCCTTTTATGTGCTAAGTATTAGTGCAAACAGTGCTGTAATTGATATCATTGATGTTTTGGGGGGACAGACCTAAACTGCACTGCCCAGCCCCTAGCTGAACCCATAGACTGTGGGCTTGGGCTTCAGCCCTTACCTGAGCCATGGGCAGATCTGTGTCTTCTCTTCTCTTGTCCCTGCTGATCGTGAATGATATTTCTGGTCTGACCTCAGCCCTGACTTTTCACCTTGCCTGTGTTTGATAGCCACAACCCATGCCCTACTCAGGTCCTGTGACTGTTTCCTGACAGTGAGGGCACTGTCCTGCTTTCTTCAGAGGCCTTGTTTAGTGGAACAGCTCCGTTCTTGCTACAGCTAGCATGGCATACATAATGTATCTAATAATTGTGCCTTATTATTCCAGAAGGATGCACAATTACCAAGAGTGTTGAAAAAACACTCTCCTATCCATCAAGTGTTACTATTTGCTCATACTTTATAGATTATATTAAAAGCCCTAAACTGTGGTGGTTTAAATATGAGTCAAAGTTTTATTAAAAATTATCATAAATTTTCACTATATTCCCCTATTTTGCCTGTGCCAGCAGGAGTGTAGATAGGCTCTTTTTCTTGCTTCAATCTGCAAATGATGCAATGGGGAGATAAAAATTGGTTTCTTAGACCACTTACCTTGCTCTACATATTTTAAAGGTGCTGAGGCAGAAAGTATGAGAGTCCAGTCTTGGTTCCATCCTTTTGTATTGTGATGGAGTCCTTATTCTTATGCCATAGGACATATGGTTGGTGGTAATAAAACAAAACACAGACTGGGAAAGTAGTTTAATAGGGGCAACTACCATTTGGATAGAGAGAAACAGAATTAATTAAAAACTGTTTTCTGGAGGATGATACTTGGAAAAAGTAATTGCTTTGACTTCGAAGTCATATTTCATTGCAAATTTCATTGTCTTAGACTTAGTGCACAATTTTTTAAATATAACCGTCTTCCCATGTCTTGTGAATGGGTCAAAGTAGAAATTGCTGAGCAGCTTCTTAGTGGGACTTATGGCATTAAGGGGATTTGAGAATTTTTCACATTGGCACAGCAAATTCGGCACATTACTTGCAATTGGGTTTGAAATTACAGCCTTTTCACTTGGAGAGGAAATCTTTTAGCATAAAGAACCTGCTGAAGTAGTGGATGTGAAATGATCCTTCCTGTTGCACAGTTCCTTCAGAAAGAAATAGTTAAATGTTTCTGCTGCACAGGCTCTGAGACTCCTGAAAGAGGGGATCTCACAGCGTTTCTATCTGTTTCCAACATAGGGAATAGAGGCCAGCTGTCCAATCTTTCCATCATCACTGCCATCACTCACATTCTGAGATGAAACAAAACTAGAACAACGAAGAACAAGTATAAAAGGCTTGAACTGCATTTGAGACTTATGTCAAAAATGTTTCAGTCCTCAGGTAATTTGCTCAGTTCTGGTTCTTTTCGTATTTACTTCAAAGCTTCAGTGAAAATGAAAGGATAGAAAATGGCATTTAGGTTTGCAGATAGCTCTAGTCACATTCTTGTGACTCGATCTGGCCTTGTTGAAGGGTGTCTTCCCCTTAAAAGTCTAGAGCTGTCTACACATCATGAGGAAATGTCTTGCATCAGGACTAGTCAAGGGTACAACAGACCTACTATGTAATGGGATTATATCTATTTTTCTATGGTTTTTCTGCACCTCACTGCAAATCAGTAAATTAAATTAAATTAAATTGGTTTACATAAAGGTAGCAAGCAGTCTTATCAGAAAATATTTTAGTTGATAAAATAAAAAGTCACGCACAAACTTAAAATCAACAAAAAAATCATCTAACTTGCAGGATGCATGAAATAAAATTTCATGTTTTCTGTGTTGAGTCAGTAATGTTAGTTTGTGCACACAATCTTTTTTTAACATAGTGCAGCCCTGTCTAAGCATGTAATTGATTTTTAAGAATGTTGGAATTGCAATATTCTGACATGAGATCACAAATGTGAAAAACAGAAAAAGACAACCCAAAAACTACGTTTCCTACTGGCAGTGTGGGGTAACTTGTATCAGGACTTTTACGTTGTTCAGTACAGAGTAGAAATCTGTTTCACTTCCTTGGTCTCATTTTTCATTTGTCTCTATTTCATAGACAGCAAGAATGGGATACTTACCTGATTCAATGCTACTTTGTTGTATGTAAGCTGGTTTATTTGGCTTTCTTTCTGATACTGCCTGTAGCAGCTAGATGCTACCAAGTGTGTATTGTGGATGATCTAAATGATTTCTCTGGTCTTCTAAGTGAGCAAAATGTGGGTGAATTTTCATCAAGATGCCTAGAGAGGTTTGAGTGGCATAAGGAGCGCTTCCATGCAAGTTGCAGTATTTGTGATAAAGTTCATAGGTGACAGAGTTTTCAGATGACATCTGAAAAAAATGTCATCAGCATGAGAAACATAGAGTTTTAAGTATGAGAAAGATACATAATTGTCTTTAAATATATATGTGTGTGTGTGGAGAGAATGGGGAAAGAAAAGCATTGTTATGTTATCATGATACAGTTGAAGTTTTACAAAAGTAAACAACCTGCACGGGGGGCATTTTCTCAAATTTTTTAAGGAAAGTAAAATGACAAATGTTATTTAATCTTTATTACATGTCACTATTTGCCATGAATTGTTTGGGGAATGTCCAAAGCATCAAATGGTGGCCAAACATTGAGTTGTATGTGAAAATACCTTATATTTTTTAAATCCCAATTCGGTTTAAAAGTTTATTTCATACTCAAGAATGGCTGCTCACACTGTATAAGTTAGGTTAAAAGAGCCATTGAAAAAAGTTGAGGTATTGTATGAAACATCAGCAATACTTCACCTGATTTATCAGATAAATAAATGGTCAGTTATCTCACTTTAATCAGTAGCTTGAGATGTTAGGTAAGCAGGGGTTTTCTTTAGACTACAAAGTGAATTGTACTTTTTACTGGGATTGTTGAGTTTTGTTATTTAACTACTACTGTTAACTAAAGAGCTTGTTTATTTTTTGATTAGTAGTGCCTACCATCAGAAGTGCAGAATGGCTAAAAAACCCTTGCTCAAAGGGTGCAGATGAAGTTGACTCTAAAAGCCAAAACATGCTGGATTCTGTTTACTTGTTTGGAGTCCCCTAACTCTGAATTCTGCCTGGCTTGCTAGTTCACAGTCAAAATTACATTCCCTTTCAGTTAATAATGATGTCAGAAAGTTTCTGTTGCTGTTATCTTCCTTGTATTTGTGAAGGGACTTTGACACTTTTTCTTTAGCCCTGGCAATACCTGTTTCAGGGATTTATGGTCTCATATATGTGAACTATATATATATATGTGTGTGTATGTATATGTATATAGATAGATATGTGAACTACATCCCAGAGAGTATTCTTTCTTGACTCTTCCTGTAGTGTTAAACTAAAATACGTCTTAGAAGATGAGTTGTTTTATTGTATGCTTGTATCAGGTGGCTGATATTGTACATGCTCTGTGATTAATATAACTTCCATGCTTCAGAGCAGCACACAAGTCAGTTACTCTGTGCTGTCTTCAAATTCCAGCATTTGAATGAATGACAGAATATTCTGACAGAATAAAAGAAAGCAGGGCTCCCATTTTTGGGCAGAGTTTGAAGAAAGTAGGGGGTTGGGTGGCATGGAACATCATACCTTTATTGAATCTACTTAAACTTTTGGACAAAATATCTACTGATAATGGAGAAAGTCATTATATTTTGGTTGGTGATAGCTCCAAAGTTTCCCACCCTAGGCAGGACACATCTGTAGTGTCAGTGACAACTTGTATTAGGAGTAGTTAAACTGTTCCTTTTTGCTATTGATGTAGACAAAGTCTGGGTACTGAATTTACTCTGTCCACAACTTCAACTAATGGTGGGGTCTTTTGCTGTACTTTACTTTCTGTATCCTGTGGCTCTTAACATGTATTCATTCTGTATTAGTTTAGGCACCTGACTGAGTCCTAGAAGTCTGTCCTGGGTTCCCTTTTGTTATTCTATCACTAGCAATGGTGTTGAGCTCCCCTCCTGCCCCAAATGTCTGTAAATCCTATTTTAATCAAGTAGAAATGAGCTTTCATGATGACAGCATCAGGACCCATGCATACCCAGTTTACTAATTTTAAGAAAGCAGGGATTCCAAACGTTTTATATTTCACACTGAAAAATCAAGTACAGAGAATTAATTTGTGCAAACATCTATCTAGCCTCTCCTTAATATGAGACTAGGCACGTGCATTGAAGATTTTTCTCTAACAGAATGTAACTGTTCTTGCTAGCTTTGCCACAATAACACTTTATTAAGAAACAGCCTAAATGCCCCTTGTTATCAAGCTAAATAGTAAATGAGTGATGTGAGCCACAGGAGCTGCTTGTCGCAGGAGTCACTCGGTTAACATTTGTAGGACAGCCTGCACCCTTTGTATCCATCACTTTGAACTGAAGGCAAAATGAAACTGTCTCACCCTTGGACTGAGGTAGACAGTTTTTTCTCTTTCACCATCCCTAAGACAAATTAGGAATGTAGGAAGGCTTTCACTCAGAACAAAACGATGATTATAGCAGGTAACAGGACCTCACATTAATCAGTGCTTTCAAAGAAAAGGCCTCGACCTGTGCCCTTTGTCTAGCCTAGTGGTAGGTACGGTTTTTTTCCCTGGTTCCTTTCAGTGTCAGGGCATTCTCTTTCTGTGTAATACACTCTCTTGGAGAGTGTTTCTCTTTTCAGGCAATCCTTCTGCATTGATCAAAACCCATCCAGAAAGCCACTGTAGAAATCTGAACTTATAATGACGTTCTTTTATATTTTCTTACAATGAACAATGGCTCTCTCAATACTAATGGCAACAGTACATAGATGGAGGCAACAGTGCAAAGAGTTGGGGGTAAATAGCCATTATTTGCAAGACTTGCTGTTTCATGTCCTGGAAAAAAAGAAAAAAAGAAATCCTGTCTTCTGCAGCCAAATCTTTACTACCTCTTGTTGAAAACATTCGAGGCCTTTGCAAACCAATGCTGAGATGAGGAAAGATAAGCATGGATTAACATTTTTCTTCTTTTTGGAAGAAAACATTAGTGACAATTAGATGGCAAAAGATCTTAGTTCTCCATCTCTCCTGAATAAGAAGAAAGACCAAACATTCTGCTGGATAATCTTTTTTTTTGGTTTTCTGGCCTTGACCTTTAAATCAATTATCCCCCAAATATCAGGCTCAAGAGTAAATGAGGGGAACTGAATGTGGCTCCGTTGAATAAAAGACTCCCTCTGCTGCCTGAAATACACATCACCAGATGAAACAGAATGCTTTATGTTTTGTTCCCCTTTTGGAAATAAACAAATATGTCACTGCTTTGCCAGTCTCATCAGTTTTTTCCCACCTTTAAAGTCGGTTGGTGGTTTTTTTTTTGTTTGGTTTTTTTTTTTTTGTTTTTTTGTTTTTTTTTTGTTTTTTTTGTTTTCTTTTGTTTGGCTGGGCGTTTTTTGTTTGGTTGGTTTGGGTTTTTTTATGTGTGTGTGTGTTTTCTTGTTTGTTTTGTTTTTTGTAATGAATACATTTACAATATGAGGAATGTGGGGAGTGAAGGAAAAGTTGTTACAAGTGATGTAACGACATGCTTCATCAAACACCTCTAAGTATGACTGCCAAAAAGCACTCAGTTTTTGCTTAGTGTTCATGAATACTGGATTGGCTGATACTTAGCTCCAGCTGAATTCAGTTGATACTCAGCAAGGAATAGACTACAGTTTCATAGAGCAAAGAACATTTAACTAGGAAGGCATTACTAGTGATGTCACTGGGGACTAAAACAGGTACAACAGCTTAGAAAGTACAACCAGAAAATAGGCTGCTGCAAGAAGGTGTGGAAAATTTTCAGCTCCAGAAGGGGACTGAGACACCCAAAGCTCCTTTACCTGTATTATGTTTAAATTCTGTTTCCACATGTTAGCCTTTTCTTCCCCCTGCATTAGAAGATTAGAACTAGCGCTTTGTAGGGCGGAGATAATGTATATATTTTGTTGGAATTTAAATTGTAAACTTACTTATGGAATAGCAAACATGCCAAATCAATTCTGCCTTTATATCGAGAGGATTAGTAAAACAATATTTGGCTCTAATTTTTTTTTTGTCTCTGTGCTTTGTCTTTCAAGAGGTAAAAAAGGCAGCTCTTGGAATGCATAACAAGTTTTAGACTAAAGATTTTACTAAAGATAAAAAGAGTACATAAAAGAAGATAAAAAATAAATCATTTTTCATTAGCTGAATAAAACCCAGTGGGCTGGTTGCTGCATTTGATATATCAATAATGTACCCCAGAGAGAACATAAAGGCAGGTGGAGCTTTAAGCAACTGTTAGTATTGGAAACTTAAACCTTCTGAAGCTGTTCAAGTGCCACAGTTGAACCTGAGACCAAAGGGAACAGGAGGGGAAACACATACAGCTGGAAAAACACAGATGGAATTGTTCAAGAAAATCAGCTGATGCAGCTAAATGATCAGAATTTCTCAGTGTTTCTAACATTGTACCTCTCTTCTGAGGATCAAGTGTTCCCAACAAAAATTTCTTGATGTCTTGTTGCAGGCAAACCCAGTCTTGACTTGGGGACTTTCACTGTTATTAGTTATTACTAATTAATGCAAAATTTCATTGTTGAGTAGGGCACCTGGAGAAGGTGAGGACAGTGCTGGTCCTGTCATTGTTCCTCCCATACGGGGCACCCAGCTGCAGCATCCTGGTGTCTAAACACTGCTAGATATGCCCAGCAGACTCCTTGCTCAGGATTTCCTCTACACTCTCTTTATTTGCAGAGTGGAAAAGGAGGAATAAAGTTTCACGTACTACTAATACACCAGAACATCACAGTATTTTTTGTGCTTTTGTATAGAAGTAACTTCTCAGATCTGGTAGTTTGTAGTGCTGTCTGATGTATGAAAACATCTTGAGAAATTGCCTTGCATAGCGATTCGGTTATTATTAAATATATTAATTATATTAATTATAGGAAGCAAGAATATTTTGATGATTTTGATCTTTGAATTCCATTTTCCTACGAACAAAAGAAATGCAGACTTACTAGAAAGCTAAGATTCAGATGTGATTCTGGAAATATTATAAAATAATCCTAATTATGAAAACAGTATTATGGTAAGAGCCAAAAAAAATTCGAAACAGTTCTTGTCTTCTCACTGACTCACTTCCAGATAAAATAGTTCTGTACTAATTTGAATTTGACTCTTCTCCTTCCATCCTCCACTCATCCTCACAATGAACTATGGAAAATGACTTTGTGGTTATTTGTGAGTTAAATCTTGAATGGATATGCTGTCCTCAATTTTCCTCAGACATACTCCTAAGTGGCCTCGTAGGAACCTTTTCTGCACACTCCCCCTATTCTGAGAAATCAAAATCACCTCTCATCCCATTTCCTTCTCCTTCTCTGTTGCTTTTGTTGCTGTTGTTCTTTCTGCACATCTTGCTGTCAATGCCCCTGCTCTTCCTGCCTACTTTCCATTTCTTTTGTGTTTGTATTCAGGAGAATTGAAAAAACTACATTTACATGTTGCATGTAATCTTGTATATAATCATGGGTGTGAAAGTTATAAATATTTTAGTCCAGCAGAAATTTGATCGCCTTCAGCAGTTTGTTTTGGCTTCTGTTTGTATTTTTACAAATATTATTTGGGTAAAAAACCCTCAAAATAAGAAGGCACTTCAGAGTTGCACTTTGTTCCGATAGCTGCCTATTCAGGCTCTTTATATCTGCAAAGTTCTGCATTTGTATGGGAAAAGATCTGAAAGCAGGAAGAGGTCATGGACCAAAGCAAAGGGAAGGGGACTTGAGCTGAGATGACTTGCCAACCTCACATAGATACATTTAGCATTTCTAATGACAAGATGGAAACTAGCTGAATTGCTAAATCAACTATTTGATTGCTGCCTTATGGTTATATGGATTTAGCATAAGCATATTTAGCTGATTTAGCATTTAGCAGGCCATAAGGTAAATAATGTGACAACATTGCAGTTAAGTCAGCTGCAGAGCAAGCACAAGGTGAGCAGTTATCCCTGGGTCAGTTCTGGAACTGACTCACCAGGAACAATGAACAGTCAGCCTGGGCAGAGTGAGAAAGTACAAAAGGCCACAGATCAGGGTGGTCTGAAAGGATTGAAAGGCACTTCAAAGACAAGAGGTGAGATCAGCAGAAGAGGGCCACTGAAGACCTCATTGATAATTGAACATCAACTGCTGTTGAGGCGCACATAATTTTCCTGGCTGTCCCACCACACCAGGTGGGATGCCTCTGCAATCCTCTGGCTGAACATGAGCTCCAAAAGCCAAAGGAGGGCTCTTTTGTTTTCCCTCAGGTTAAACGACTCGATTTCAGGAAATTCGTTCCCCAGAACAAAGTTATGCAGGATGTAATAATGAAAACTAATATTCACTTTAGCCTTGAAATCATCCAATTGAATAATAATCCATATCATCATGCTGGATGACAAATTTATGTCTACAGAGAAAGCTGATTTTCCAATATTCTGGTCTTTCAACCTTTTTCTTTTAATCTGCAAAATAACAGGCTCAATGAGAATGCAAATGTGAATGCTATGATCTTTTCCACTACATTTATTAAGCGATTTTTTTTTTATGTCAGGGCAAAACAACATAGCATAATAATTGCTTTGAATTTCCTCTGATTTTTCCTGTAAGTCCTTAATGCTGTTTTTTATTTTCATAGATATTTACTATCATTTCACCTTTATGCCTTAAAAAGTTAGGCTTTTTCCAGAAAAATTTTTAACTGTGAATCAATGCAAGAGTCATAGGCTAGCAAAGATAAAAATAAATTATCTTCCTCCACCTGCGCTGCTGTTGAGAAATTTCACACACTACAGGATTTTCTTTTCTGATGATCTTGTAGATTTCTCAACATGCAGCTTTTAAAATTCTTACTTCCTGCAGTGAGAGTAAAGAGGATGAAGTTCCTTCCACTAAAAAAAAAAGTGACAAAAATAGGATCATAACTGGGCTCATACCTTGAATCAGAATCCAAATGCAAATATTCTTTAGATTACACACGTTTTTGACTTAAAGATTTTAAAATCAGTCTATCTAATAACTTCTCTTTTCCCCAGAGCTGTATTTATACACTTCCACAAACCTGCCTGCAAGCACTGTTGGAATTTCACATGTGAAATATAAATCTGTGGAATCCATCAGATTATCCCATTAGCTGTGATTTGTCTGAGTGGAGGATGTGTTTGCTTTGCAGTTTACATCAATCCCTGTAACGGAACTGGGAAGAAGCAAACTCAAAATATATATTCAGAAGCATAAAGAATAAAGAACTGTTAGGGGGTCCAAGAGATGCTATTGCCAGCCAGGTTTGGTATCAAGGACAAGTTCTTGGGGAATAAGGCAAGTGAATTTGTGCTTCCTGCATCTCTGACGAAACAGGACCTTCTATAGTTATGCAGACTGAAGAATTCCCCTGGTTTACATGCACTCCTTTGAAATGTCTTTAGCATTCGGGGAAAGACACAGCTTGAGCAGCTTTTTCCTGCAAAGTATGTGATAACCTTGGAAAATTTTGCTCACATTTATTTTATATCTTAAGATAGAAAGAATGGCTAGGGAGAAAATGGCACATTCATAAGTCATCATCTTTTCAGGAGTAAGCCTGTAATTTGCAGTGTTATTGGATATTGAAGCTATAGATTTTAAGTTTAGGTCCCTAAAGCTTCGCTTTTTTAACTGCTTTTGCATGCTTTGGAAGAATTTATGAATCCAGCAGGGTGTCATGTGGCCATTTTATCAGCTAGCTTCCCATTGTCCTTATGCTTTTGTTCAAAGGAATCAGATTTCTCATTCACAGCAAGAAAAAAAAAATCCCTCAGGTAGCTATTTTTAATTAAAAATATCCTTTTTGTCTATACAGACATGAATGACAAAAGAATGTAGCTATGGTTAAGTATGTCTTATTGTCTGATAGGGTTATTTTCATCTCTGGATGAACTATCTTTTTCTTCATAAAAATATTTTTTCTATCTCATACTTTGATTGTATTAGGTGAAAGGACAAGATAAACGGTGTCAAAAATGTGCAGTTTCATTTATGGACATAAGAATGGAAAACTTTTGTTCTTGTTATAGTTTTAAAACCCTAACGGATTCAGTTCTTCTAGGGTCTGGCTTGACCTTACACAGGGTTCCATGATAACCTGATAATACTAGGGGGAATTATTCTGTAGGTATAGATGTTTTCAAGACAGTCTACATAGTAAAAAACTTACATGTAAGATCTACAAAATATTTAAGTAAGTACCTTAGCAAATAGCTTTCCAAAATGAAGTGTGATTTTTTTTTTACCCCAAGGAAGTCAGTGGTCAGCTTTGATTTTTCCAGACTATTAATAAGAAAAGAGTTTTAAAAACAGCTGGAAATAAATAGAATATGAAAATTAAGTATAAAAAAAAGTAGTTTCATATTTGGTAACATATGCAATTTAAAATCTGGAGACATTGTCTGGATTCTAGTTTGCTAGTTGGAACCATCTTCTGGGATAGTGGAATGATGGTAGGTAGCAAATGGACCAACATGCATGGCAGACCATGCTGTGGATATGAGGTATCATGTTAGTGCAGCATTATGAAATCAAAATTATGTCTAGTGGGTCTTTAAGAAGTTCTCTGATGACTGTAATAATAAGTAATATGAGGCCAGGAGAGCAGGTGTAATGCTTTGCTATGGCCAGTTCCTAATTTAGTCACATTTTAATTTTAGTAATGTTTTAATTTTTCTGGATTTATGACAAATAAAATATGCTACTTTTTTCCTGATTTTATTTTTTTTTTCTGCAGTCACTTTTCTTCAAGCTTACTAATGGCTATTTTCAGCAGCCCTTAACAATGCTAGTAAAACTGCAACTACTCCTCATACATTAAAAATGTCACTAACATTCCCTCATGATTTAAAGCCAAAATAGGAGTCTGTGGAAAGCCTACATTTTCTCCATTAGGGGGAATCCTTGCTCTATCTTCTGAAGGTTTCAATTTCTCCCAAAGTACCTTAAAGTTATTTTTTACATTAAGAAATGCTGAACTCTGTAGTTCTGATTCTGAAATCTCTGTTTAAAGTAGTGGTCAGATCACTGATGCTTAGAGTTTAACATTTCTGTGTATGTGAGAGGAAGACTGACTTCTATTGATTTGTGCAAGAGCACAGAATTCTTTTTGTTCTCTTCTGTACATTACTGGCTGTTGCATGAAAAGCATAGCCCTTGCACAGAAAAGTCAAACAGTTCAAAGACTGATCAGGAGACTCCTTTCAGAATATGTCACTTTTTGAAAGAGTCAGCATAGTGAAGAGTTCAGTGGCAACTACTATAGAAGTTCTTTCTTCTGCCAGTTTTTGTTTTTAGCCAACTCTGGCTCCATCACTTGAGCAGTTCCAAGTATTCTACAGAAAAACAACATCCATATAGACCTGATTTGCTTAGCCAATTGGAAAAAAAAATAATTTTTAAAAAGTGCATTTTAAATTACTGTGATGGTGCTGAATCTGAAGAGGGCTGCTAAAATTTAGCTTTGACTAAAGGTTTTCACCTTTTAAAAATCTGAATTAATGGGAAACTACTGTGGCAAAGTCGGTACTTTTGCATAACTTCAAGCTTTTTCCTTTTATTCCAAAAAATAAAAGATCATTCACTGTTTTATGAACTGGCAAATGATTGCAGAACTGGGAAACCATTGCAGTGTACATGGTTTTGGTTGTTTTTTTCTAAAGATATTTGAGAGTTAAATATGTCTTTGGGAAGCGAAGTTTGATTTTATTAAGTAAGAGTGGGTAACAAAAGAAGGAGATAATTACACCTTTGAAAGGGAAGTGCTGTCTTTTGGGGAGAGAATTTCATCTTTGTCAGATTCCAAGGAATACAAAGCTACTCCCTCTTTTTTTTTTTAAAAAAAAATATATTTTAATTTTTTTTTATTTTTTAAGAAGTAAGATAAGGAGGAAAAAGCAAACGAGATTAAAAATTCTGAGGTTTCTATGGCACTGTCAGGCAAACAGCAAAGTAACAATTATACCTCTTTGTAATTGTTATAGTCAGTGTCTGCACACAGTGCAGTCCCTGTACTTGAGACTGAAAGGACCAGAAAAGGCTTAGGTTTGACCTAAGCTATGCAATTTCTGCTTTGGGAACATCTACCTACACTATCCATCACATCCATTCAAGGACAAAGTGTTACCATTTTTAGTATTTTAGTTCAGCTGAAGCTAAAATAGTTATAGGAGGTGCTGAGGAAATCTGTTCTTGGAATCTGAAAGGTTAAAGTGACAGATATCCAGTGATGCCAACGGAGTTCAGAACATTTCTAATAGACAAAAAAGGTGTTGCAAGGCTTCAGTGATGTGACATTAAAACATAATCTTCAGATGAGTTCTGAATTTTAAAAAAGTGCTTTAGGACAAGAGTTGCAAATGTTCGAATGGAGCAGAAGAATTCCACATCAGCAACACCAAGCCTTAAGAATGGGCAGTTCTATCAGGCTCTCTAAATACAGCAACAGTGGCACTCAGGGCCCCATAGCCTTCAGGCAGCATCAGTTTGCAAAACTAAAAATTGTATAAAAAAATCAAAGTATTTTGTTCCACCTGTCCTCTGACTACAAGTAGTTTCAGACAAAATACAAACTGACCCTGCCTATGCTTTTACAGAAGTCAAATTATCCTCCAATAACAACAGATAATATCAATACAGCAGTATCGTACCAGCCAATTATTTAATCAGCTGTCACTGTCTTATGAAGAAAACTGGGATGTCTGGGGCTGAGACAACAAATGGACCAAAGTTTGAAGTAAATTCTTCAGTGATTTCTCTTTTATACCTCTTTAGCAACTGTATGTTCATGTAGCTCACAAGACTTCTATACTGTAAATGCAAAGAATATCTATGTTTTGGGCTGTTATTTTATTTTCATGTTCCAATAACTGCATTAGTTTTGTTTAGACATCATAATAGTGGTGGCTTAATAAGCAGAATGAAAACAACATGTTGAATAACTAATGACAGCAGTGGATTTGATATATATATATACTCCATTTTTTAGAGTATAAATTGAAAAAAGTAGATATTCCCTTTATGTGAAAGATGCATGATATAATTCACAACCATAATATCTTTTTGGTAATTATACAAAAACTAAAATGAAAAAGGGAATTTTTATACTCAAATCAACCTAGCTTCTATAGCTTCTGTGATTATAGAAAAAAAGTATAATGTACTTAAAAGAAGTGGATTTAATTGTGATGGAAATCAACAGGAGATTATATTCACAATTCAAAATTTTGAGTTCTTGAAGGGTACAGAGAGCGTCCATGTTAGATCACATTTTGTCTTTACAGGAAATTGTAGGATTTTAAAAATATCTACTACTTTATAGCTTATTCAAGAACTTACCACTCGTGTCTTTTGTCTTGGAAAGACTTTTAAAAAGTAGTGCAGAGTACACAATTATAACTGAGGAAGAGTGGAAAAGAACTGACTTATTCCACAAATGGACTTGTCAGCTAACTGGTGCTACTGTTTCCAATGCAATGTGTTTTACTGTAAGATATAGAGGGTGTAGATTGAAAAGTCAAAAGTGTAATTCATAGAGCTAAAATGTTTCCCAGATAAATCCACAAAAACATTTTCTTAGTGTTCTGGTGTTTGTTGAGTTGATAAGGATTGAAGATTTCTGCCTCCTAAGGGAGGACCCAGTTGGGATGTTAGAAAAGCAATTCCTGCTGACCTCGCTTCCAGCTATCAGATGCTTCTTCATCTTCATTTTCAGCACTACTTCTGCTATTGTTTGTGTGATTTTTTTTTTTAATAACAAAACAACAAAAGGGGCCAGAGGAGGCTGGTCTTTGCAGAAGTTGTGACCAGAGGCAGCAAGGAAACATGAAGGCAGCAGGTAAGCAGCAATTGTCACAAATGGAGTTCAGCGCACAGGTGAACAGACAAGAGTTTATTGGAAATCTGGAAGGATCTAACAAAGGTGATGGCAGAAAGTAAAGGTGAGGGAAAAGTGAAGGCCAAGTACTCTGCACAGAAAAAAAGCCACAGGTTGTTTTTATAAAGTTTTTTTTAAAATTTATTTAACAGAGGAATCTTTTATTTTGAAACAGAAGCAGGAAGCTACATATAAAGAAAGTAGTGCTACTGTGAACTCTAAGAGCAACAACTGCTGGAGTTGAAGGACTTGTGACATTTAGGTCTTCAAGGAAGACACTCAGGCTACTGAGAAAACAGCATTCTAGATAGGGCAATGATGAAATTATTTGAACACAGCGATGATTAAAAAAATCCCAAACTTTAATGACAATATGGTGTCATAGTAATGCTTCATGAGCTATAAGCTAAATCTTGGCTGCATTGTAAACCATGTGACTTCAGAGTTTTCATGCTTATGTAGAGCAGACCATATTAATTTTGTAATTATATTTTCAGAGGACTGAATGATCGACTGCATTAACAACTTATATCTTCTCTTTTTGCGAACAGTTCTCTCCATCACTCATTAGTCTTTTTAAGCAAGTAGATATTTGGTGATTTGGTAGATGGAAATGTGTCCCTCTGTGTCAGTTTTGAATCAGTCTCTCCATGGGATGACATGGTGTCTGAATCTGGTTAATGACATGCCACACAAGGCAGTACTTAATTAATAAAAATAATGATGTACAAAGACAATGTGCTGATGCATGCACTGTGTGTAGCTCAGTTGAGATACATGAAGTTGACATCTTGCATTCTGCTTGACAAATTATGGAGTTTGCAAACTGAAATATAGGCATTAATCTATTCTCCCCCAGACTTCAGGGGCACATAATTTCTCTCTGCTGTTAGAGGTACTAAAAGTTCAAAAGCCTGGACATAAATGTCTGAACTATTTAATCCCCTTTTCATTTTCTACTTCTCTGGATACGTTTAAAATGGAGATGAATAATGTTTAGCCAATGCTATGATTACATTTCAAAAGTTGCTCACAATATGTTTAATGGAGTCTTAAAAAGACATATATTGAGGTGATTACTGAAGCATTAGAGCAATTTATATCAATAGTAGCTTTAATGGACTTTAGTTTCAGCTGCATTCTCTAATTTCTTTTCCAGTTTCTGAATATCCTTTTCGAGAAAGTGGAGTACCTTATGTTTCCAGTTGTGTTGTAATGGTTTCTATGTATGTACTGTGACTTTCTACAGTCAGAAAGCGTATCTAGGTATGTTTTTATCCATGTGTTTGATTTGCCACTCTGAACCCCCTTCTTGTTGGTGTCATAATCTGGAGGGAAGAGCACTCATTAACTCTGCTATAAGTATGAGTGGCTCTGCAAAAAGGGCAGTGTTGCCTAGAGAAGGTTTTTAACTATTTGTTTAATCATTTTAGAAGTATTTAAGCTTGAAAGCAGCAATAAATTTTCCTTATTTTAGATCCAGTGACAAATTATATATTGGTTTTGGCATCATGAAAGCAAGCAGCTGCCAGGCAGGATACTTCATGTTGCCTTGAATGATGGCTAGCAATTCTACTGAATAACCTTTGACATATAGGGACTTGTTCAGGGCTAATTCCAAGGGAAGTTTCTGGAGTTAAAGATAGCTGAATTTAGTATAGATCATCTCCTTAACAGTCAAACAAAATAACCTCAGTGACAATAGAATGACTCAAAATTAAAAGCTCATATAAAAAGATAGATTTTAATTGGGAGTATATTCGTGAAGAGAAGGAACTTACACATTCTTTGATGTTTGTGCTTACTTTTAATGGCCTTAAGTGTAAAACCCAGAGAAGACCTTCCTTGAGTTTATAAAAGGTCAATTTACTCAGGTAACATGGGATGAAATTTAGTCTGCTTCTTGCATTTAAATAGGAGGCCTTTCATTGTGTTGCTGTGGGTAATTGATTGGTAACATTGAAATGGAAAACTCCCAAACATGTACTACTACAGCAAATAGCTCAATTAGTGTGCCTATGTGACTCTCCACACACACAGAGTAGATGTTTTCATGAATTGTGTAGAGGCATAACCAATATAGGCTTTCTGAATTTGATGATGTTGCTTCTTGAAGCATGTATGTACTGCTGTTGTGAAATACAAGCCCTAATAAATGGAAAGGTTAATGATCAGGAAAACTATGTTTTCATATCCCTGGCAAATAACTGATTTCCTATCTTTCTTTCTAGATTATTGTTCCTTCCTCTATTCTGTAGCTTTTGCAGAAGTGTACAGTAGCTTAGAAATGAGCTGCTAATAGTGAAGTATGGTACTATTAATCAGAGGAACAAATTCCTCTGGACTGGTGACATATTCGCTCTTGACTTGTGTAGAGTTATATTCACAATGTTTTTATGCAGAGGGTCATTGCATCCCCTTGTAAATGTGTTGTGTCAGAGATACATATCTATTTGAATGTAAAGTGTCTGTGATGCATGTATAGCTTGCATAAACATTTACATTCCCTTCATTAGTCTTCCTTTTCAACTGTTATTTATGATATTTAAGTCAGCCTGAATGGGTACTTGTTTATTGGATTATTATTTACAGAGCTGACTAAATTAACTTACATTTAGGAAATTGATACGGGAGCTGAAATCTCTCTCTTAGAACTAAATTTTCTAAATAATACTTTATATAAGTTCAAGTTGTCAACTAGTATCAATATTCTTGTAAGTAGTGACAGATGTGAACTATTCATCCTAAATTTTTCACTCTTTCCCGAGACATGATTTTGTATGTAATGCAAAATTTAGAATGATTCACATTTCTTATTTGCCAAATATCCTTAAATATTAGATATATAGATGTGCCTCAGATGGTGTGAGCAAACTAATATTGAAGACTTTCAACTGAGGAAAGGAAATAATGAAGTTTGTTTTCTTGCTTTTTAGGCTTAGATGCTAACCATTAAACATCTAAAAAGCTTTAATTATAGTATCAAACATCAAACACGCTTCCAAACCTGGTTTTAGAAAGTCATGTCTTCATTCTACACTTTTGTCTATTAAGGTGCTGTAAGAACATACCAAAGTAGTTACTGATACTGAAAAGCATTTTGCCACCACAAAAGTCTACTTATATAGCTATGCAGATGATAAAGTAGTACCCGCACCATAATGAAGTGATATTTGTGAAGAGGCATTTTTATTTTTAAGACAATTCATAACTTTTAAGTTGCTTTTTGTAATTCCTAACTTGTTGTTGCTTGATGACATGGTGAGTATGCATGTACAGAAAGCACATGGCTGTAGAAAATGCAGACCCATGTAAAAGCATGGCATTGTGAAATGCATGGCATGGCAAGGCAAAGTGAGCATTGGTGGCATCTGCCAGTGTAGCCATCTCTGTTGTCCACCTGGCAATATCTATTTTTCATTTTGCCCTGGCTTTGTTTTGGCAGGTTGAGTTATGATGAAGAAATGACCCTTGTCTCTTTTATCAGCACAGATTTTAAGTGCTGCATTTAATTGCTCTGAAAATCTCTGCTGCTACAGACCTGATCTAATCCACACAGGAGTTTGTAATATTTGGATGAATAATAGATGGTATATGGGAAGATATTAATTTCTACTTTTCAGCCCTTGATAAACAAATATAAAAATATAAATGCAAAATTTTGAGTGAGCTCATCTTAATAAATCTAATCATGCACCAGATACATCTTATGAACATGTTAATAGCATTTTAGTATCTGGCAGTAGTTAAGAGTTTATTCAGTGAGGCATAAATGTGACTTTGATTCAAAGAGCTGTCCTATCATGTTAATAAGCAAAATTATGGGCTGTGTAAATATGGTGTCTGTGCAACATTGATAGTCTTAACAGAGACACTTTGGTTGAAATTTATCTAACACTTGAACCAGTAGCTGCATTCAGAGGTAAAACAAGAACCACATGAGTGCATTCTTGGTGCACAATGCCCCAGTTGTTTGGCTACAGAAAAAAAAACACCTGTTGCTTTGGGTTCAAACTGCTTTCTCAAGATGGTTTATTTTGTGCTTTATTTAATTTTGCTCCATGACTGTGGGGTTGTTTTGTTGTTGCTGGTTTTTTTTGTTTGTTTGTTTGTTTTTTTCCATATTTCTTCTGGTCCTCTGTGATTTAAACTTCTTTGTCTGTATTTCTGATTCTAACCGCTATCCTGTTGCTGGATTCAGTGGTACTTTCATAGGGAGGGGAAACAACGATTTACTTTTTACATGTTTTCTATAGCCCCAAATACCATAATCTTTCTTTGATAGTTCAGTTTTATACTGAGTTGATTATCAAGGAGAAATTTTTCTTTAAAGATTTTTTACTTTATTTAGGATCTGGGAGAGAAACACTATTTTAATCTTACATACAAAAATAGGAGTTGTCCTCTGTAGCTTGTAACTCTTGCCTCAAAGGATATAACATTAATTTTTAAGAGCCTGCTCCTAACTCTGGTGAATTCAAAAGATGTCTGTTGTCTTTTACCACTGTCATTTCCTCAAACCACAGATGCTATACTGTATAACATTATATTCTAAGTCACTTCAAGGGATATTTCTGACTTTTGCAAACCATGATCTTGATGTTGCTTCTCATCAAACAGGTTAATTTGAATAGATCTGTTGTATGAGAATTCTAATTTTCATTATCTTGACTCTTCTGGCAAGGTAATCGATAACTATTCTCTGCATCCAGACAGTGACAAAATGTAGTAGATACTCAGATAAATTAAGATCTTGCACATTGTGAAAAACAGTTCAGCCTAAGCTCAAAGTTAAAACAGTCACAGGTTTACTTTCTAACTTGAGAATCTAGTTCCTAAACTTTCACTTAATTTGCTCATTTTGAAATATCTAGGTTTAAAAGATCTAAATTCAAAGCTTGCTGAAATCAATGGAAGCTTGTCTCAAAGTTTTTACTGTTTCTTTTCAATTTGATTTACTCTGAATTAAAGTTCTGCAGGGCTGCTTCCTATAGTTTTGATTTTATTTGAAGCAAATTTCTTTTATGGTGCATCTTCAGTTCCCTTGAAGCTGGGATGCTTTTTAAAAACTATGGAGTTGCACTCCAGCTCCAAATCCTGCTGAAGGAGAAAGAGAGAATTAATGGAATTTTATTCTGTTGTGTACAGATCTTCACCTGAAACATGTTTGCTGCAGACAAGGTTAAAAACTGCTGAAACATAACTGCTGTCTGTTCCTCTTTCTTTTCTACCCACCCTTTTCCTGTCTCACAAAGCAATCCTATCCTGTTTTTGGAGTCTACATTGACATGCCAAGTGTGACACATTGCTATATCTTCCACCGTTACCTCTGTGACATAATCCTCACATTCAAACACTTAAAAGTAAGGATTGAGAGAAACTGAAAAACTTCATTCTATTCTGCCTAAAAATTGATAAAAATGCACTGTATATGTTTTCTCTTCCTTATATGATTGAGTGGTATTTGGTGTGTCCCCCAAAGAGGTTTGTGAATACAAACTCTAGTTCTATGTTAAAGGTGATGGCTTTGTGGATGGTTTTGGCTCTGCCTAGCCTCAGTTTATAAAATAGCAACCTATTCACTTAGTTATCTCTCACTGGTATTTTAATATTTAAAATTTTTGAGAAGATCAGGTGCTAATAATAATGGTCATTTTTTTTTTTGAAAAAGAAAAAGAGAAGAAAAAAGAGTTACTGTGATTTCAGAGCAGGGAATGTGCGGAACAGTATGTTGAAAAACAGGCACAAAGTGCAGTATCTTGCTGCTGATTTTATTTGCTTATTCAGTGAGGTAGGACCATACATAGTCATGCAAGTGATGCACCTTCGTTGTTATGGTCTGTCCCATGAGTGTAGGAGAGAAGAAAAAATTCAGGTGTATTCCACTTTTTGCAGCAAAGTGTCTCTTTAGTGTCTTGGTTCTACTAAACTACTGCTGAACTAGGATAGATCCTCAGAACAATTTTGTCGATTTCTACAAAAATTCATGCTGGATAGGCTGAGAAATATATCCACAGAGAAATAATGAAGTTCAGATGTTTGGAATTCTCTATAAGCTTGGGAATGGAATTAACTTTGCAAATAATGGACTCTTCATTAGTTTTCTTCCAGGAGGGCTGGATTTTTAAAATTCATTTCTTTCAATCTAAGACATTGATATCATGCATTAGATTTTCTGAGTATAAGATTGCTTACCAACTTTTAGCTAGAGCTAGTCTTGCCTTTCCCACATCCTTAATTTTATCTTTTCTGGCAGAAGGCACACAGCCTTATTTCTCTCGTTTTTTTTCTCATTTTCCTTTGGTTTTCCTTTGGTTTTCCTTTGGTTTTCTCTGTTTGTTTCATTTTGTTTTGTTTTGTTTTGTTTTGTTTTGTTTGCTTCAGCAGCTACTTTAACTCCAGTTAGTCCAGTAGGGGATGTTCAGTCCTTTTCCCAGATTCCTCTAGATTTGTCTTTATCTCAGTCTCATTTATTGGTCACACTTACCCCACTATTAAAGCTGTGCCAGGGATGATCTTTTCTCTTCTAAGCCCCCTTTTTTTTGGTAAGTAATATAAGAATCTTCTAAGCCTCCCTCTGTTTCTTTGCAGTACTAACAGGTAGGGAAGATTAACACCAAGTCAAATGCCACAGACCTGTTTATGTGTATTAGATCACTATGACTGAAGAGAATCATGAGTGAGGAAGCACTGATGCACTGGAAGGGCTGAATTGATTACTTGACTGTACTGTTTGGGTTTTTTTAAGAGCTTAAAGTGCAAAAACTTACATTATCGGCGATTTACACCATCACATTTCCTTGTAGGACGTATTTCTTACTTTCCCTGCTTCCTTATAAGATCAAAGCCAGTTCATGTCTTATGTTTTCAGATATATTGGTGTGTTCATGAGCAGTACTTTCTGCAGTGTCTGGTCTAGTCTATTCCTCAAGGTTTGCTTCCCCATCCATACAGCCCAAGCCTATGTGAATTCTTCGAAATGTCTGACACTCTGTAGACCACCTTTGAAAATTTTTTATTGCACATTTTCTTGCATCTCCAATGGTCATATGCTCATGTTATCTTCAAATTTTATTTTTTAAAAAATTTATTGTCATAACATAGTTGAACTTTTTAATCCCTTCTATTATGGTTAACATTGAAAAACATTAAAAAAATGCAGTTTCTTCTGATACAGAGACTGTTGGGTTCTTAGCCAATCTTCAATTTTCCATATTTTTAAAAAGTTAGTAAATAACGTCCTGGAATTCTGATGACTAATTAAATGGAACATGAATTTACTTTCTGACTTTCAGACTTCACATAACAATAAGAAGCTCCCTAAAGAACACTAAAGGGTTTACTGATAAATCGAGATTAATTTCCACTCTATTCTTATTGACTTAATTTTTTTTTTTTTTTAGAACCAGTTCGGAATTCAATATAACAGACTGCAAATTTTCATAGGATTGCTCCATGAGCTGGAGATGGATCTCTAATATTTAAATGACTGAGCTTTGATGAAAGAACTAATTTTCTTCAAATCACTATTTTTTTCCATGTACAATTTTGCTTGTAAGGCCACTGCTATTGGTTGATCTAGTTTTTCAGGAACTTAAAGAATTCTATATCATAGTAAGTAGCACTGATACTGTATATCCTATCATTAATATACCTTCTAAATATTAATAAGTACACTAATAATGCATATCTTTATATTTTGATAGCTGCTAACATTTTGGACTTCATTTTGGAGAGTGGGTCAGCACACACAAGGAGATTCAGATGCTGTTTGTTTGCAATTTTTTCCTCAAATACATTTCTCATGTATGTGGATATGTTCCAGCACACTTTCCAAAGTGATCAGATATTGTAATTGTAAATGTTCAAATATGGCTTTTTTTCCTCCACCCTCTCCCATCTTTGAGAATAGCTTACTCACTGTGATTTTGCTTTTTTCCCTCTTTTTGTTAAGCAGAAGGTAGATACAATGCTCAAGTTTTATTGTTAAATGTAACCAGAGAAGGTCTACAATGTAAAGCCCTAATGATTAACACCATAAGGAAAGAAATAAT
>JANRMJ010000088.1:41412683-41428797 GCA_025584955.1 Alethe diademata
GAGAAGGTCTACAATGTAAAGCCCTAATGATTAACACCATAAGGAAAGAAATAATTACTGCAAATCTGTGAATGGATAATCTGTCATGAAAAGAAATGATTTTTTAAATTTATGAAGTAAATGGTTCTACTCTATTTTAGTATGAAGATTAGCTTTTAAGATACATCATTGCAGCAAACATAATGAAAAGTTTTAACTTACTGTTCACTTGAAATTGGCTGTTTTTTAAAAAAAAATTCTTTAAAGAAGCTCAACACCTGCCTAAGACTGTTTATATTGGTACCCTGAGTGTGGTTGGACTGTTTGACGTATCAGTCTTTATAACAAAACATCCACCAAATGCTATTGCACTTTCTAATGATCCATGAAGACCATGAAGAGACTGCTATAAATCTTGTATGAAGGAAAAACAATGTTGTTCATACAGATGGAGAAAACAAAGGTTTAAATCCAACTATGTGATGCCCTCAGACAACTCTTTATCTTCTCAAGAAGCTACGCTACATTTTCTGATTCCTTCCGGTAAAACATGCCGTTTTGAAAACTTCACCTTGACTGAAATCCTAAAAAATGAATAAATGGAGTTATGATTTGCTGACTTTCGCCCAGAAGGCTTGTTAAAATACTTGAGGTATAAACATGTCCTTACAGATGGAAAGGAAAAGGCACAGTTCTTATGAGAACCCCCTGAGGATCTTGTGTTAGCCTTTGCATTCACACTGAGCATTGAACCAAGCCCCAGAAATGGGCTAAGTTCAGAGCGGCTTCAGCTGTTGGCAGGCTCCAGCCAGGGAGTAATTTGCTCAAGATATTTTACATTCAGTGTGCCTTCTCTCTGTCTGTATTCCAGTAAGCCTGTTTCCTGGAGATTTACAGCTCCTGTGCTACTTGAGCTTAGTGTGAGCTACCCAGAGTAACAGCTGTATGTGCTTCTCTGAACCTTTTAACACCGGAGCAAAGACGGAAAATATTGCACAGCCAATTTCCTAGGCTGACTAGGCCCTTATATTTATTGTGTATGAGCTACAAATGGCTGAATAATGGATTTTGCCTGATAAAAAAATAAAATATTGTAAAATGATTTTAATAATATTTAAAGTTATTTTCACTGTGTTTTGGACATAGGACCAAGACCTCATATACATAAATTTCCATGTGAAGTTTACTTATTTAATTTCACTGTGAGACTTCTTTATAAGGATACAAGTCAACCTGATCAAGGTGTAGAAAGTAGTTTACAGTTCTTTGTCCTTCTAATGCATGCCAAAACACTCAACAATTTCTGTAGTTAGTGCAAAAGAAAAATATCTAGGTATTGGCAAGCAGTGTTTTTAGACACCTCTGGGAGCAGGTTTAAGGCTTTTTAAGACCTTTCTAGCTGAATGAATGTACCTTTTGATCCTGGAATGGGATTTTGGATTCTATGCTCAAGTTTTATAAGTTATTTATAATTTTATAATCTGTTTTTTTAGCATGGCCCAATGGAAAGTAATACACTAAAGTTAATAATGTATTTTCCTTCTTCCTGTTGTCTTCACCAGAAATTGCTGAAAAACTTGCTTACAGTATTTAAAGACAGTTCAATTATATAGATATTTAAATATAGAAAGCTCCTTTAAAAGTACTCTGTTGAGAAGTTGTGTTATTCGCAGTTTTGTGATTTGATTGAACTGTCTGTATCTGGAGAAGCAACTTGTAATAACAATCTGGAGAATACTACATATAAGAATTGTAAATCAGCCCTTGTGCCAGTCCATGCAGCAGAAGGTTGGGGAAGGTGGGACTCTGAGATCAGAGTTTTGATGTTTGAAAGCAGTTTAATGTGTATCCATGAGAAACAATGCCAGCAGATATTTTCTGAGTGATTTTTACACAAGTAAAAAGTGAACAGCACTTGGCATTCTTTACATCTGCTATCTGAAGAGTCAAGGCTTTGTTCTTAGGAATTGATCTGGTGTGTCTAGAAAGTAAGAACTTAAATGTTGTTCTGAGATTTTGAATGACCCAGAGTGCATTTCGTGTGGAAACAGCATAATTTAAAGCATTTTTTTAAATTGTAAAGCTGGTTACACTATCTTAGAAAATAGTCTTGGTTAGTGAGTGAGTGGAGGAAAGTGGCCATCATAGATGATGTGATTTAAGCAGTATGTATTCATTTTGTGACAATCACAATGTCATTCATTGAGCAGGTGAAATAATGACCTATGATACTATTGATAAAACTTTTCTAACTCAAAGTATCATTATCATGGACAATTCCTTGAAAGGAGAGATAGTTAAGAGGAGATGAAAATGCATGTACTGTGCTCAAGCCATGCCAACAGATATAAAATGTTAGTTAGTGCCCAATAAGGTGCTGGTGCAGTGAATTCAATAACATGCAGCCGATTTCTCCAGTTGGAGAGCTGATTTATGCTGGAAGCCAGTGCTGGTCTGCCATAGTCCTGAGGCACTGGGATCTGTGCTGCTAGCTGCCTTATAGAGATGATAATGAATTGCTGGGGAAGGTAGAACTATGGCTGACTATAACAGTCTCTGGCACTTAGCCACACTCTTGGAACTCATTTCCATTTTCTCTACCTCCTGTAAACAGAGAGATTTCAAGAGATTTTGTGGGGAAAAAAAAAAAGCGACTTACTACACTGGTACATACCAAGGTGAGTAAATGCTGTAAATAAGATTAAATTGTTGAAAGTGAATAAAAAATATCCATGATAATTTTTGGGTAAGCCACAAACCAGAGATAACATAAGAACAGGTCTTAGTGATGAGATGGAAAGACAGATCCTAGGTGGAAAGGCAAAGTCCAAAACATGCAGGTGGAAGGCAGGAGGAGCTAGTGTCTGAATTTTGGAAAACTGGGCAAAGAAAGAGGCCTCTAATAAGAAGGAACCAGGATGAAACCAAGGCTTTTTCATTGAAAGCTTTGCTTGAAGGTGGCTGCTTTTTACTTGCTGACCTCACACTGCAAATGAGCAAACCTGTCTAATGACACCACACAATATGGGATTATTCAGCTGTATCATAATAACTTTCCTATCTCTTGCTTCATCTGCTACTCAAGGTTGCCCATTTATTTTAAAGTCTTAATGTCCTATGTAGAGCCATTACAAACTTTCAAGCTTATTTGAGAGCCTAATATGCCCTGCAACACCTTTATAAGATATAATGATAAGTGAGACTGAAAGAACTCAGCATGAAACAAATTATATTTCATACGAACATCCAATAGTAGCCAATAAGCTTGGTTCCTACCTATTCCATTTAATCAAGTAATCCCAAACCTAACTGTATTTTGGTAGAGATGCTAACTTAACTTTTCTTTGATTTTTTTTTTTTTCTTTTTAGATTTAAAAGAAAAGTTTATTTGGCTTTAAAATTCAGTGTGTGTGTTCATTTTGGGGGTCAATGGATCTGAAGGGGTTTGCAGACACATTCCTTCTAAATGGGCATTTTGAAATAGAAACAATGTTTTTTTTGTTAGATTGAAAAAAATGCATTCCATTTAAATTTTAAAAGAAATGTTAGATATACTGTTGCGATTGTTATGGTAATTTTCGTAACTGAAACTGTTGGCCAGCAAGATTTTGATTCTGTCAAAATAATTCATATTGTAAATATGAAGTAAAGGATTTGTGCTAACTCAGAGGAAGTTAATAGATGATTGGGTGAAGGATGGCTGCATGCACAGTTTTAAAAGATCCTTTTCTGTGAGAGAAGTTCTGGACATCAGTGTTGATGTTTTCAGTGCTTTTATTTCATGGTAGTGAACTTAAAAGCTCATTACACCCTCCTCTTCCTCTCTCTCTCCACCTGCCCCAAGTAGATTTACAGTATGTGACCCCAAGTGCATTTTTACCCGTGAGGCAGGCCTGGTAGATCTTTAAGGATATTTGATTAATGTGGAATTCTTTGCCTTTATAAATGCTGAGTGGGCTAAATGAGAATTAGAGTGATGATACATTAGTGTTCTTAATTTTCCAGCACTGAGCATATACAAATAGCATTCTCATAGCTCACTGCACAGCTGTAATTTAATATATTTTAATGAGCCTTTGATCTTTGACATCTGGGGTCTCCATGTATTGGAAATGGCTTATATGTACTTTATTTCTTATGGGAATGAAAGCCAAAAAAATTTTGCACTGTACTTGCAAGGCCAGAAATGGTAATGTGTGGATCACATCTGCATGAACATCTGCAAGATACATTTAGCAGAGAACTGATGAACACGCAATTTGTATTGAAGCAAACAGAAAAACTCATGTTTGGAAAAGAAGTAATAAGTTAGTTATGGGGTATTTTTTTGAGTGGATCTAGGCCATTACTGTGCTGAGCATGGCACAAATAACAGTTCCATTCATGGAGTTGAAAAAATGACTGGCCTCTTAGACACCTAAGATTTTCCTGAGATAGTGTTTTTTATTTCATTATTAATGAGGAGTGCTTAGCATTTTGAGTCTTAAAAATGTACAGACAACAACCTGTAGAGGTTTTTGTTTTTGTTTTGTTTTTTTTTTTTTTTTTAGTTCTGCCTTGTTGAATATGAAATTCTTTCCTTCTTTATTCCTTGTCTCTAGTCACCAGAAATTTCTGGCCAATCCCCTTTTCCTGTTGCAGGTGTATTTTGCATTGGTTTATAAGTCACATGAAAAATTTTTAGATTTTTTTGACTAATGAACCTTAGTTTTTCCTCTTGATTGACAGTTCATAAGCCTTGATGGCATGAGTTGGAACTTGCAAGAGACTTTAAGCATGTAGTAGTCACTGCAGATACCAGAATTACGTGTGTTTCCTGAAATACATCCCTTATGACTCTTGCATTACACTCATCCTTAAAAGACCAAAAATTTGTCTCAATATTTAGAGTTTGTGTTTTCAGTAGATGTTTGGGCATTGTATTTGCCTAAAATAGCACACTTTTAATGACATCTTGTAACTGCAGTCTTTTTCTTTGGCATTATTTAGAACTGCAAACTATTCCTAGAGAAAAGTATCAGACATTCCTATATATTGACCCACAGAGGTTTTCTTCCATGTCATATACTATAGTAACCATGAACCCTCCCAGATATCTTAAATGAGTGACATATTCATATGCTGATTAGCATCCTACTCCTATTTTTTTATAATTAATTTCTATTTTATTTCCATTTGCTTCAGATTTGCAACCATTCTTTTTGATCATTCTCCTACAGTGACTAAATCACATAGTGAATTGTGACTAAGCTAGCTTTAATGTGATCATAATGCAATGCAATTATAATGCTTCCTTTGTATTTTCATAGCTTGTTTAAACAATAAAAGCTATAATTTTATGCTGACAAGAAATGGGTCAGGACTTTCACTCCAGAAATCTAATTAACTTGTGAAAGTGCCATGCTATTAATGTAAACCAAGAATGCTGTATCATGTTATAGCCATGCAAAAAATAACTCTTGGTGAACTATTCCACACTTCCTCAAAAGACATACAGTCTGTATCCATTTCATGGTTATATTCTGATGATGTTCTTCAGAGTCTCACATTTCATAGCTCTAGTATTCTTCATAGAACCTGTATGCTCTGATTTCCTATTTCACTTTATCTTCCTCACCTGTAAGACATTATAGATAGCTAAGTTAGCATGTTTCAGAATGAAGAAAGCCCATTATCCATCTTTCACATCTGAAGAAAAACGTTTCCTTGCATTCTTCAAACTCCTTGCTAAAAAAGATGCAGTTTTATAAATATACCTGTCCACCTTTTGTTTAGTGACATGTGCATTTCCATTTGATAGATATGAATAAAAGTAGTCATGTTCTTAATGCTTGTTCTGCTCGATACATCTTGGAAAGATCAAATGTTGTAGAGAAAGGGTGCCAGTAATAGTTTTTCAGGAGTTTGTACTTCACTTCAGTGGGCCACAAAAACATTTTGATTCAGTTGGTGAATAAAGGTGATTTCCCAAGTCATGGGAACTATTACTTATTTCTCTTTTTTTTAAGCTTTGTTGCTGTATTTATTTTATTTGACAATCTCATCTTCCAGGTTTGTTGCCAAAGGCTAGAAATGTCCTACCCTCTTCAGTAACAATCTCTATCACTCACTCCTGAATGTCCTTGTGAGAAAGAATACCAAAAGATCTCATGACTTAGCAGACAATGAAGTTACATCTCTAGTGAATTAAGTAGAAGCAGGTGGGAATGTCTCTGATAGGTGTTTAGAAGTGAAATGAATCATATAAAAATATCAGGCAATTGAGCAGAAGATGTCTGCTGTATTTTAAAGAAATATGTACAGGTATGTTGACTTTTAATTTAATTATGGCCGAATGTTTTTACACTTCTACATAAAATGAGCGACTTTTAAAAGTGATGCATCATGCTAAGTGAATGTCATGAATTTAATAACCCGTTGACTACAGTAAATATTTAACCTGTTGGTATGAGAACTATGAGTTACTGCCCGTGTATCTCAGTTCTTGCTTTAATTCAGACTTGAGTGTCTCTACAACATGTAAGCTATTCCATTGCACAGTTAATAATTCTGTATTTCACAGAAAAAGTCAAAATAACTATGCTTATCTTTTAAATGGATTGCATTTAAAATCTTGTTTTGATTTCCTCCTTAACCAAGGACTGTGCTTTACAGTATTCTATACTTTATGCTTACTTTTCTCCCTGCCCCTTCATATTGTATCTCTTGGTTGTAAGCTCCTCTCACACCGCTGCTATGCTTAGAAACAATAACTTCTCCTCTGGAGTAACTACTTTTGAAGAGATTTTTTAATACAATCATCTCCACTGGCTACTATTTGTACTTGAAGATAAATCTTAAAAAAAGAAGATAAATAAATTAAAATATGACCTAGTAAAATGAAGATCTTTGTTTGTTTTCAAAAATATTTTCTTCTCCATTTAATTTTCAAGCCTCCTGACTAAAAAAAAAATCTCATTTTGACCTATTTTTCAATCACAGTATGTTTCTAGGTCTCTCTTTGCCTGATCAAGGAAGTTCCATCTATTTAATTTAAGAGAGATATTTCAAGATGTCTGATAATCAGCTGAAAGTGCTGAATCAGATTTCTGATACAATACATCTATATATCAGATAAAACCTAACACTATTTAAGGACTCTTAATGGAACACATGCAAATTCAGGTTAATATGCCTTTTTCTCTAGGAAGAATGGCAAACTTGTAGTAATTTGTAGAAGATGTGTTAGATTCTTTATCTCTTTGGACATCTTTCTGAAATAGTTCTTGAGCTATTTTAAGCCTGTAGTTAATTGCGTGAAGAATGATGGTCTGGATCAACCACTAGGTGAATTTTTATATTTATTAATCTGCTGAACAGTCCTGAAAAAGATGCAGATGACAAGGCCAGGAAGTCTTATAAAATACTTAATCTTGAAGTGGATTTGGATCATGCTATGGCATAGTTGGGAGGCTGGGTGTAAAGCATCAATTTTCTCTCCAGTTATCAGTCCCCTGTTGGGTGTGTCCTTAGTTCCCAGCATAGCTGTGTTTGATTTGCATGCATATCACTAGTGACCATCTCCTTTTTTACAGTCTCTGCAGAGCATCTGATTTGAGCCACTGCCAGATACAGCATCTCCACAGGGACTCACAGAATCTCCCCTCTCTTTAGCTCAGGACTGTTAATTGCTCTTTCCTCACCCAAGAAGTGCCACTTGGTTTGATTTTGAAGCAAATAATTCAGAGAGCAGTAACTGCAAGTGACAGTGACAGCTTTCATATCCAGGATAATATTTATTATACAGCATTTAGAGTTGTTGTCATTTCATGTAAGCTGGAGTCAGGGTCCATTTTAAAAAGCTTTGTTCATAAGTTGAATTCATGTCAGCGTAGGAAGCAAAATAAATTATTCGGAGTTTTAGAAGTTTTAGAAGACTACAAATTAGAACATTTTTCTTAGTGCAAAAATTCATTTAGTAACTCAATTTTCTTTACATTTTAATTTAAACTTTAAAATAACCCTTTGGGCTGAGACTATGTATGACAAATTTCAGTCCAATAAGGACTTTTTCAAAGTGTAGTGAAAATATTGCTAAGGATGGAATTACTTCTGTAGAACATTAACTGTGACTCTGTACCATAATTACCTTTCTTAAATGAGACTGCAGCATTTCAGTTTTGGAAATGTCTTTACACTTTGAAGTTATCTCTCAATTAAGTGGAATTCTCTGCTGCGTCATGTTTCTCTCTGGCTGAACAGCAAACAGGGAATGACTGTCTTGTTTTTTATTGAATGAAAATTGTCCAAATCTATGAGGTAAATTTTATTTTTGAGAGAGAATCTTTATGATCTTAAAAATAAGTGTATACTTCTAATTCCAACTACCATTTGGTTCTGCTAATTTTACATTATTCACTGCATTCTGCTAACAAAGTAATTCAGATGGACCAGCAAAAATTTAATGTTATTATTTATCATGCTTTTATCAATCTCATAATAAATACAAGGAAAAACTAAGAAACTTTTGAAGCATGAATATAAAAGTGCATATTGCAACATACTTTAATGAAAATATTAGTCGTATTTATAAGCCAATTTCCAGAAAGAAATATGAAGTAATTAATGTAGTAACACTTTAATTTTAATATATCATTGTACTCAAAATAGGGGGAGTAAAATTAAGCAGAATTTTCATGAATACTTGAATATTTTCTAGCAGGGCAAATAAATAATACAGCCCTACAGGATAATAATGAGAACAGAATAAACACTGAAGTTTTAATATAAGAATAATGCATGTTGACTTTATTAGAGTTTTTGCTAAAGTATTTAATCTGATTCACATTAAAAAAATTAGTAACATCTGTTATTATCATGGCAAAATCATGAAGCAGGATCAATTGCATCTTAAACATTTATATGACGTTTCTGTTAGAATCAAGAACTCCATCAATCCATGCAATGAAGCTTTAAATCAATATTCACATTTCAAAGAGAAAGAGGACAACAGAAAAGTGAATAATTTTGTTGAAAAATGTCTTCTTCAGGCCTTCTTTTGTTGCTTGCTATGCCTCTGCAAGAGAAATAGTTGCGTCTTTATTTCTGCGCCCACAGTTTCTACAATCTATACCCCTGACAGCACTTTGAACAAACATATACAAATTCTATAAACAACTTTGTTTCTGGTCTCAAAGAAATTTATGTCAGATGATAGGACAAGTCTTTGAGCATAGAAGTCTCATCTAAGGTAACATGTATTTTATAACAATGAATCACAAATAGATTTTCTACAAGTTTCCAATCACTATCATAATAGAGTCTGCAACATCAGAAACAGGTCTTTGTTTTCTCTGTTGAAGACTTCATACATAACTTTAAAAAAACCCTGCAATTGTATACAGGAGTAATAATTGTTTTTTTTTTTGGTTTTGTTTGAGACTTGTCCAGAACACTGATATTGGGGAAAGTACTTGGAGAATGTTTGCACAGATTCCTTAGCTTTCTGTAGGCTATAATTTTCTCTGTAGATGGAAAAGGATGCTGTATTTGTTCATGCTCGATACACTCTTACACTAGGTATGTTTTACTAATTTAACATTCTAAGTATTTAATTGTCTTTGTAATGGTTCAATCAGCCATATGCCTCAGAGGTTATACTGAGAACTTGTTTGATCCCCAGCCAATGTTTAGTTTCAGATTTCATTTCAGAGCAGTTAGTAAGTACTCACCATCTGTTCCTGAGAAAAGGGAAATCATCTTTGTCTTAGTGGACAAGTGGGAAAATAATTCAGAAAGCTGATCATTAGTTCATGTAAGTAGATAATGGGCCAAATTTTGTTAAGAAAAGCAGAGGAACAAAATTCTTACTGCTAGTAGAGACCAGCCCTGCGCACCAATACACAGAGCACTAACTAACTAACTAAAAAATGGATGCTGAGGCTCCTACTTGATAGCGAGTCTGAATAACTTCTGGGTAACAAATTCAGATTAGATTTATGGATTTATCTTTTTTATCACAAAGATGGTCAAACACTGAAATATGTATCCCAGAGAGGCTTGACTATCCAACCTTGATAGTCAATACTTGATGTGGTCCTGAGCAACCTGATTTAACTTAGATCTGCTCTGAGTAGAAGCATGATCAGCTGATGATGAAAGATTCTGTTCAACTTAAATTGTTCTTTGATTCTATGGTTTAGCTACATGATATCATTCCTCCAAATTATATCAATGTACAGCTCTGAACCACTGGAATGGCTATTTTATTCTGAGGTGAAGCGGGCCGAATATATTACTCAGTTACTTCTGCCCTGGTCTTCATTATTTCTTGAATCTGAAATGTATTGAAAAGAAGTAATGTTGGATTATGTGGCAAAAACTACATTTTTGTTTCATTTTAGTACTAAGAGAATGAGATATTTGTCTTACCTGATGCTAAGTTTGAAAGTTGAGACTTTAAATTAGAAGTCCAGTCTTCAGAAGGCTCTTATGTTTTCAACAAAATAAAAACTCAGAATAATCTGTCAGATTTCATTTTGTCTACATATACTGAGCATTGTGGAAAATAGTCACACAAGGGCCATATCTTGTATGGAAAAAGAGGAGTCTTTATTTGTGGACTGCTTGTAGGAATAGGCAAACTATAGTTCTTTATAAAGTGAATGATTATTTTAAAAAAAGTGTAGTATTTCCAATTTCAATTTCAGATTAGTATTATATGGGCAAGCCTGTGAAGGAAAAGAATGAGTCTAATAAGCTCTCTTTTGTACCTTACAGCTGGTATATTTGAGGTGACTCAGCTAAGGCAGGGCAGACCCTGATATTTTAGTATGAGATCACTTTATAACCAATTTGCCCACCAGGAAGCAGTTTCTTCCAGCAAGTAGTAAAACCATTATATTTCAGTTTTCATGACAAGAGGATGCCATAAACAAACTGTGAATCCTACAGTGCCAGGACCATTTACATCAAGTCACTAAATCAGTAAGAAATGCCTAGGCACAAGTATGTTGTTTAGGCTTTTATTTTCTGCTGTTTGCTGATTATCACCTTGTCTTTAATAGTTTGACTTCATGATATTCATCGCTCTGGCACTTACTGTCACTTTCCTCAGTGATCCCTTGGATCTTTCTAAGATGCTACTCTGTGCCAGCATCTCTACTTTTCTACTAACTTTAAAAAAAAACATGGTCTAGATTCATGAATTACAGTTGATATTAGGCTATTTTAATATTTTTGATTTATAACACAGGAAAATACTGTGAACTAGGTGTTTGTCTGTTATAAATCTTGAAATATTGTTTAGTTTGGAATACTGTGACCTTAAAATGTAGTAGTAGTTAAATAGTTTATACTTTAAGTGTCAGTACAATACAATAGAACACATCCAATGTTTCCTCTTTAAAGAAATAATGTTCCAGCTTTATGCTTCTCTGAAGAAAATGGTCCTGCTTAAACCAATTAAGGTTTGTCTTTTTTTATACTCCTAGAATCCAATTTTATACATCCATTTAAACAAAATCCAATTTAGGATAGTGGTTGGCTTGTGAACTCCCAGCAAGAGAATGTGAATTGGTTAAGAAAATAGACTTTCTAATTTTCATACTGATTCTTAGCTCTTGAAAATCTAATTTGAAAACTCAGTGTCGTCTTCATACATCATACAGCGCTTGTAGTAGGAGATACGGACTGACAATAAGCTTGGAGGGAATGTGATGCTATACAAGACATTTTTCTAATAAGAAGATCATTATGCTTACATTTTGAGAAATGAGAAACAAACAAATAAAATACTTCTTGCCAGAATTACCAGAAAAATAATTTTCAAAATGTAAGTTAATAATTAATGTTTTGGGTGAAATCTCTCCACACACCTCATGAACAGCATTCCGAATTTCAGCTGATTTGTCAAGAAGTTTACTTGCTTCTAGCACAGAAAATTGCTGTTCAATGGGATAATCTTTATTTTACCACAAACTACTCACCTCAGACCTTTGGTTTATTCTGTGTGTCTGTCGAGATGATGTGTAGGACACTTACAGCAATACATTGCTGCTAACTGAAAAGATTAAAAAAAAAAAAAAGCCTTAGGAAATTTTGCAGCAAGAAATAGCACATGTTTCCTGAAGGAAAGATTCTGTCACTGGAAAAGAGGCAGCTCTGGCAACCGTGGTGGAGAGAAGCATTCTCTTGGAGATGTTCACACAGTGAGCACGTGGTAGTGCTGGGATTCCAGTTGAGGGATAGCTGGAAAGGTGGCAGGTTACTGCTGCTGGATGCACGAGGCATCTCCCCGGCTTTGCAGGAGTCAAGCAGTGGGTAGGGGGAGGGCATTGCTGAGACTTTCCACAGGGAAGAGAGGACAGAAGTCCTCACAATTCCCAGTGATAAATCTAAGCATGTAACTACCCTTACTCCTCTGCAGTTCTCCCATAAAAATCCCATTTCTCTCCATTCTTATTACCCTGTGAGACTACCCTTCTGATTTTAATGTCTCAAGAGGACTAAACTAGCTTCAAAATAACTGTTTGGGAAAGCTGAATAATCAATGTGCCTGCAGCCACTGTTCTCCTCTGCTGAGTTTTTTTCATCCTCTTCCCTGTAGTGATCTAAATGGTAGAAAGGGAGAATATTTTTGATGCTACTTTTCATGTCATCAACACAGGAGGAGGCTGCATATTCCATTTCCTTGACTGCAAGATATCTCAGCTGCTACCAGCTTGTAGTTGCTGAGAACATACTTGTGTTGGAAGTTGTGACTTACGCACACAGTTAATACTCTAATCAATATGCCTTTGATGTCCTAGAAAGTAACTGTGATGTCACATTTTGCATCAAGCCATGAAATTTTACATTATTGATACTGTTTAAATTTTTTTTTACTTTTCTAAGCTATTTAAAGGGTATACTTCAGGATTTTTTTTGGAAATAGTTCTCATGTTGTTCTGTAGGTGAATTCTGCCACTACAGTTACTGCTGAAAAATGATCGGGCTTCTGTAATGGAGAAATATAAGGAAGATGCGGAGTTCTTAAAAAAATAACAAATATACTTTTTTGGTGCCTATAATAATTAACTTGGTTTGCTTCTAAATTTTAAGCCTCAACAAAAAAAGATGAATTATTGCCTGGAAGATTTAATAATCATCTGATGTCGTGTTTCTAAAAGAAAACCAGAGAAATTATTTTACATAGAGATTAGATGATCAATATTGGGACAAATGTGCTTAAAACATGTTTTTGTGTTTTCTAGAAAATATCTCATCATTGTCTTATTACTGAAGAATCAGTGTGGTTTACATTACTTAAAATTGTCATCATTTGTAATTGGGGACAGAACTCTATACTTCTTCTGGCAAAGTAAAATGGTTTATTAAAATGTTTTCTCACAGAACATAACCATCTCTGAGCTGTATGGTATTGCAAACATTTTAAACAAAAATCAGCGAATCCTGAAATGATATTTCCTTCTACAGAATAAAAACAGCCTTTTTTTTTTTTTTTTAATATTTTTTTTTATGTGGAGCCCTTGGGGCAGACACTGGGGATTTGGGGTCATATTAAGTGTGGTGAAAAATTTTGGTGTGACTTCGTGTTTGTTTCCAATATTTAAAACTATGGTAATAATTAGTTTTGTTCTCTCCTGTGATCTAGTAATCTCTGTGATTTATGAGATTTCTGGGGCTATCAGTTAGATCATGTTTGGAATTTCTATTTCAGCTCCTCTTTTCTCTATTACTCCTTGCTGTATCCATTCTCTAATGCCCCTGTATGTGTTTTCTTCTCTCAACAAAATTCTGATCATAAGGATAAAGAAAAATGAGTGTAAGAAACTGAGTAACAAATTCCATATAGATGAACACTGAGAATGATTTGCTCTATTTTATATTCACAGTCTGAACAGGAATAAGATTAAAGAAGCTGTGTTTAATAAAATATTTGTAAATATTTGGATGATGCGGTGTTTGTTGTTGGGGGTTTTTGTTGTTTGGGTTTTTTGTTTGTTTGTTTTAGTGTTTTTTTTTTCCCTGAAGCACCTGTATGCTTGTAGTAGATGATGTTTTACATTCCTCTGGCATATTTTAATTTCAGTGTATTCTCACTATACAATTCCATGCCTGCTGGCAATAGCCCAATAACAGGTAATAGAAATATTAATTCTTTTTTACAGTGAAAGTTCCTGTTGTAATGGAGCAATATATTCACTCCACTGGGTACATGATGACCCGGTTTGATTCAGAGAGAGGTATTGTTAGCATTACTGTGGGTTTATGAGAGACTTATTAGCAAGTGGATACCACAGTTTGCTTAGTCTACTATAAAGTTCTATTACTCCATGACTTTTTGGCATGAGAAAACATTTTTATTTTGTTCTTTCTCCTGCTTTACATAATTAGTGAATATGAAGGTAAAAGGTCAGGGTGGGAAGCACACAGTGTCACTTTTTGTGACCTGGGGATCCTATAGTTCCCAGTTGTGGGAGACCTGCTACTAAGGCTGCCCATACAGGGAAGGAATTAGATCTGTGCTCATCTGCCTGCTCAGGAAAGGACAGGGCATTCTGAAACCTTCCTATATGAATGTAGTATAATTTACAACCCTTTCATAAAAGTTTTAAAGAAATTATTTTGAGAAGACAAAAATGTACTATTAATTTTACAGTGTATAATAATCTGCAATTACAAAATATATCTAAATATTATATATGAAAAATATCAGAAAAGAAAGTATTGTAATAGGTTTTAATTTTGTCATGTTATCTTTTATCCTGTAGGGCTTTCTGTCCAGCTCAAAATGAAGGAAATCTGAAATTTTTCTATTTTCTGAAGCCGATTCTAGGTATTAGAATTACTTGAGTATCTATGTGTTTACCTTTTTGGCTTGCAGAAAAAATGACTAGGTCCTGTATAAATATCTGTGCTATCCTATAGATTAAAGCTGTAGAAAATTTCAGCTCACTAGAAACACAGGCAAGATTTTTAAAGGTTTTCTTTTTAAAAATAGTTTAATCTAGATTGAGAGCACTTGTATGCAATTTGGTGCAAAACACTGATTTTGTGCTGTTAAAATTCTTAGTAAGTAATGTATAAAAGGGATTTTTTCGATGTATACATGCAGACACATAGATTGCAATGTAGAACTAGGGAAAATTCATCCTCTGTGAGATTTGCCAACGGCCGACTTAGTGGAAGCTGCTGTTTTCCTTCATGAAGTAGGACTTGAGACACACTATTTTCACAGATTTTGCAGTAGAGGAAATTATAACCCTCCAGATACTCATTGTGATATTTGCATAAAGATGAGCCATATTAAGATTAATCTACTTGACGTAGAGAGACATCCATTACCTTGTGTTTAACATTATGCTTTTTTAAAGTGGCATCTAATTATTGCCCTTGTGTAGCAGAAATACCTTTGAGGAAATGTGTGTCAGCTGTTGAAGAAATATATCTGCCTATTCTTCCTTAAGAACATGTTAATTGTTCTTTGGTGGTTTTTGTTTTGGTTTTATTTTAAATTTTTTATTAGTGATCATTTAAAAATGCTCCTGCTTATGAAAAATGCAAGACATTAGGTAGCAAGTGGCATCTCAGTGAGCCTGCACTGAGAACACACACATTTTGTTTGACTGTAGATTTACTAAAAGAGAAACCAACACATGACAATATATTTAAATCCAGAGTGGGCTGTGGGAATTTTGGACATTAGATGAAAATATAAAGTTTGTAGAAAGATATTAGCACTGTTGTAGGGCTAGTCTATGCAGTCTGTTTTCTTCAGCACCTCTTTCCTTACGAAGACGTGCAATTGAAGAAGGCACAGGGGAATAATACCTAAATGTTGTGTCATAATGTCAATATGCATCTTCTGCATTTTTAAACGTTGTTTTTCTCAGTTCAGTTCATTGCCCTGTTTGGTTCCTTGTCTGATTTGCCGATACTATGTGAAAGTGTAGAGTGACAGGTTGAGACCTTGTGCTGGTTTCACATGGTGAGGGAGTTGCCTGAGAGGAGCAGCATCGAGCATGGGAACACAGGAGGGCTGCCCCTCTCTGGGAGTTTCCTCTGTGGGCTACGGGGACCAACCAGAGAGCTGATTTAGTGGTTGACAGCTTGGATAACCAATTAAAAAGTTATTTCGCTTTCATAAATTACA
>JANRMJ010000088.1:41428897-41445312 GCA_025584955.1 Alethe diademata
ATTAATAAATTTCTTCTTATACCCTTTTAAGTTTTAGGCCTGCCTTGTCTTTGCTTCTAAATCCTATTTCTAAAAGAAATTGAATATATTAAAATCGGCAAACCCAAGTCAAACCATGACAGACCTCTAGTACTCTAGTCACCAACTTTGTCGGGGTATCTTCTTAAATGAGCAAAGCAGCTAGTAGTTGCTAAAAGATTATTTATTGCAGAAGCACATCAGTCTCAAAAGGCACACTCACAGACATCAAAGTCCATGCTAAGTTTTAGTATAAAGTCCCGAATAGAAGCAGAAGCTGCCCTTCTCGGGATCCCAGGAAGCTGATGTTGCTGCAGCAGCTCCTATCTTCTTCTTGGGTGTTGACTGATGACGGCGAGAGAACAAAGCAAAGCAAAGGCAAATGGCAGTGGCAAAAAGCAGTTGCAAAAAGCAAAAAGCCCAATCTTCCCAACAAGCTAAGACACAAACTCGGACCACCACTCCTTTAACCTATTAGAATTCTAGTTTCTTAGCATGCTAGGTTACGTATAGACTACGCATATGACCTGTCTTGTTCTGTCTGAAAAATGTAAGCAATATTCTTACTATAGCTCTACTAGGTCTAAGCACTGTCTACAGCTACTGTCCTGGAGCCTCTACTGAAAACACTAATATGTTTTTCAACCTTCACTACAACTCCCGTTTCTACTCTGGCATTTGAACCTTTCACTTACTACAAGCATTGGAGCTCATACTAAAACTTACTGACTTATCCTGAAACTTAAACTTACACCTCTACTTTTATGTGAGTGGCTTAATATACTTCAATCCATCCAAAGGCTTTAATTCAATCCCTGCACTCTGATTTCTCTCTGAAGAATTCAGAGACCCCTGACTCACTGACTCCAACAGTACAGTAGAACATATTTCTCCTTTTAATTTTTGCCTTTTCTTCAGTGATACCTTCACGGAATGGAGTGGATCACACTAAAAGTAATGGGTTCTTTTGTGTTCACATAAATATAAATACTGCCCTGTAGTTGCACAGCTTTTAACTTCTGATTTCACTACATTTGCTATTTTCTCTCTCTGCTCTTTGAATGAATTTACAGTATGCTTGTTTCTTTTGATGTCTGTGCTTACATTATTATAATAATTGTAAAATCTTCATCAAGTGGCTACTCTGATTTCCATGGTGTTACCCTAACATTTACTAAAATTTTTCAGCTTCCTTAAGTGTCTTTTAATAGTCAGTACTCCTTGCGAAAAGACCATTGCACAGTGGATATCCTGAACTACATGAAGTGTGCTTGAAGGACTTTTCTCATGGTAAATGTTTAAGTAAGTAATTTCCAGCTGTGATCATGATTTTTTTGGATCTGATTTAGTGTGCTTTATGAAAGCTAAAAAAATTATTTGGTAGGCATATTTCTAGAAAATATTACCTAATGGATGTTAGAGCTAATAATATAGAACTGATAGGTTTGCCAGTTCTTTGGAGAGACAAATTTATCATAATTTTGAATAAGGTCTAAACTTTTATTAATATTTACATATTTGACAGGATCTAATTTTAATTTTTTTTTGCTTTTTTTGCTTAGAAAAATAAACATTTTTAAAGAGATATACATATTTTTTGCTTGTTATGTGAAAACCACAAGTTCTTATTTCTGGAAGGACAGTATTCTATGAAAAAAAACTAGATAAAGATTGAAGTATTTTAAAAAATCCCTAATGCTTCTTTTTCCTTCTTTCCTGCAGCTTAGCTTTCTCAGTAAACAGACAGAATTTTTAGTCTGCATGAAGGTGTGAAGGTAGGAGTGCCACCACCAAAGTCCTCTGGAGAAACTCAGTGTTTTTTGGGGAACCAGTATGAGAGGAAGCATAACTACATGCTGGTGACACAGGGAAATGTGGCTTAGATACTGTTCTCAAAACTCATTCTGTGTTTTCCTCCAACAGCTATCAGTGAGTGTTAATCCTCAGAGAAGTCAACTGTACACTCATGTGAAAAGCTTGGTCCTCAGGTTGTTCACAAATTGTCCAGGGTTCTCTTACAGGGTTTGATAACTGATGATGTGTAGGACAGTATATTCCAAAAAGTTTTAACCTTGCTTGTGATAGTTTCTTTGATGCTAGTTCTGCAAAGAAAAATTCTGAATTGAAGTCTATTCTTGTGTACCCACCTGAGAGAGGTTCCTGTCTCTTAAAGCCTCTGCTGGCTCTGCTATCTATTAATATCTTTGCCTTTGGGAAGTAAAGACAGTAGTTTTTTTTTTTTTTCTTCTCTTCATTGCAGTTGAATATATTGCTGATGCTGGTAAAAACTTCCAAGTACAACCTGGAGATCTGATGTGTGTTGTATAATACAGTACAATGAATATGTAAAATATGCGGCTAATTTTTGATTGCTTTTTCCCTTGTGAGAGAACTCCCCTAATTTGTTTTTATATGAGACATAAAAAAGTTGAATAAGTGCTAAAAGGGAAACACAGTACTCATACTTAAAAAAGGAAGAAAAAGCAACCCTGGGAACTACGGATGTGTCAGCCTCCCCTCTGTGCCTGGAAAGATAATGGAACAGATTCTCTATCTTGTGTTTTCCTGTGAGAACAAGGAAATATGACAGGTATGCTGAAGACAGAATAAAGAAATTTCCTCATATAGGTTCAGGAAATTGAGTAGTAGTGACTGTGATTGAAAGGTGACATAAAAGACTGAATAGAAATTAGCTAAAAATGTACAAGGATTTTTTTTTCTGTACAAGCTGAATTTATTTGGTTTTAAATAACTTAATTCTGAGTACTGTAATATTGTTAAATACTCTGTTTTCATGATGCATAGCCTCATCTTTTTCCTTAAAGTATAGAAACATAAATAAATAAATAAGCACCAGGGGCAAAACATGCCACTAAGCATGAATTCTTACACATATGAATGGGGGCAAAAATAAATAATGAAGTAAATGCCTGTCTTCTTTCCTAGAGGACTCTCATTTAGGTTGTGCTTTTGTGGGAAGAGTGTTCTGGCATAAGTTGGTATGTGTAGCTATTGGACTATGAGCAGAAATTGTAGGTAAGGAGATTGCCTGCAGAAATTATTGGTTCTTAAGAAAATCCTCTCACTTAGACTCTATATTCAAAATTCACGAATGAAATATTTGGATTCATATGAAAACTTTGTATGGAGTTACCTAATTCTATCCCCCTTCTTTATTTTAAATAGGCAACTAAATAGCTAAATAATGGTACTTACTTTATTTCCTACAATCTTTTTTTTTTTTTTTTTTTAATGAGGAAGTTGAGATACACAGATGTGAACCAATTTTTTTTTTTTTAGGCCCATTACTTTGGACCTTTTGGAGCATTTTCTTATTATGGAGTCCAATCTGGTGATGGATTGGAACTTCCGAGTTGACTTAATCTCTAGATGAGGGAAAATCCTGCAACGCTACCTATGTTTGCATCAGTCAAGAACACTAATGTTTCTTGATGGCAGTGGTGGAAATGTGTCACAAGTCCTAATTAAAGGGCAGGTTAAAGGAATAATTATTCTTTTCTGTATGTTGTACTGGTTAATTCTCTAGCAACTAATTTCACTGATGTAACACAGGCAGTAACCTCAAATTGTACTTCCATTTTCACTAATTAAGAGAATTCTCCTGTATTGGTGCTTCTCTTTGTAGTTTTTAAATGGAAAATTAAAATTACAAAAAGATGTAATCCATAAGTAATTTGATGACACTAGTTTTACATTGCAGTTCCTCTGGATAGTCAAGTCAAGCTTCTGTCAGTCCTAATCCACTTAAAAAAGGCTTAATGCTTAATTTAGACATTTTGTGTTGCTACAGAGAAAACTTGAATTTGTAGTGAAAGCATCTTTGATCAGATGTCAAGAAATATTGTCAACTGTCAAGAAAAATTCTTTTATTGCACAAACCCAAGTCGTCCTTTTGGTTTAACTCCGTAGTATATGTTAGGCTTTTTTGCAAAGCCATGAGCAGTTACATAATGGGTAACATTTTTGCAGGACCACTTTTATGATTGATGTAAAGCTACACAAACTGTAAAAATAACTTTGAGAACCCCGTAGGCAAATCTTTGGGATCTCAGCTTGATGTGTGCATGTGAATAAACATTTGTGAGTGCGCGCTTTTAAATGTAAGATGGAATTTGGAGAAAATCTAGAAATTTGTTTTAACTTCTTTATTCTTTTGTTTCTCTGATGAAAGTATGTGACATTTGGATTTAAGTGTTATTTGTTGGACAACCAGCTCTCTAGCTACTCTATGGATATTGCTTAGTACTGTTAGAGGAAACGTTCTTGCTTACTTTTATCAAAGTAAATCAGTTAAAGATCAACAGTTGTATTAAGACTTTGATTAATGTAGAGTTGTCTTTAAGGCATGTGAAAACTGCTTGTGATGCAGCTGGATAAGTTTATGAGGATCCTGGAGAATGCTGTACAACAATTTTTTTATTATTATTATTTATATTATTCTCTTGGCCCTAAGTAATGTATTATGCATAGAAAATGTACTGGTGCTGCAACAACAAATAGATCAACTGAGAGAACACCCTTTGCCTGAGGTATCTTTAGAACTGTGAATGGGAAGCTGGATGATGAATTGGATAGACTGCTTCAAAGGACAGAGATATAGTGTCTGAATATGAAAAAGCATAAGTGCATGAAAGCATGCCACAACTATATGTAGTGCAGGCTGCTCTCAGTGATAAAGCAGTTTACTATCACCTTTGCTACCATTGAAGTATGTCAATTTAGGGTCTGATGTTCTGCCTTATTTATTGGAGTCTGTATACATCTATATACCGTATAACATTTTGTAGTGCCTATTGCTGAAGAGTAAAATCCCAACATTCATCTTTGTCTATATTAAAAAGTAAACCTGCTTTCTTCAGCTCATTTTCCCTGAGAAACTACAGTCTTATTTTGATGCTTTAAGTTATTTCTGAAATGCACAAGACATATGATCTAGTCTAATCATAGTTAACTTGCAGTTGGAGGACTGAAGAGTTTCATTAGCATAATTATTTAATGGAAAGAGAGTTTAATATTCCTCAGAAAACAATAGAATTATATTTGGGTAAGGTTCAAATGAAAACAAAGACTTAAAGTTTCTGGCTCCTGTTTTATGGATAATGCCTAGCTGACTTTTCTTTCTGACCTGGATTTTGGTAAAAGCAAGGTTATGATAGATAATAAGTGGTCTTCTATCATATGAGTTTATAACACCCCAGAACAAGATTAATTGGCATGAGAAGGACAAAGCCTGATTTTAAGGACATAGTAGACCTTCCCTGGCATTGTATAAACCATACTTCTGCCAGTAATGTTCAACTTTCCTCACATTATCTCAATTTAACTTTCCACTCTCCTGTTTATTTGAGGTGTTTTAAAAACCCTTATGTAATTTTTCTTTTTCCCTCCTTTTTAATTTTATTTCTTCCTTTGTCTCAGAGGATTAAAATGTGTGGATATTGAAACATGCTCTGTACTTCATTTTGTCTGCTTCTCTGCTGTGTCCTGCCCCTTTGCCACACCCTGCTCTTGATGCTCTTGTTGCTTCATCAGTTTTGAATGAATTCTTTAAGAGCAGTAAGATGGAATAAGAAAGTTTATTTTTGCCTGCTGTGTGAAAATTCCATTTTAATCAGCCTAAACTAACAACAGATGATGACTGGCAAATCAGATGTTAAAAAACCATCTTTAAATTTAGGCTAAAAACCAAGGGCAAAGAGAGGGTCCTTTTTGCTCATCTTGGACATGTTTAGTACTGCACTTTTACAGGCCTAATTCTCCAGAAGGTTTGAATGCTCTTAATGCCCTTTGAAAGAATAGTTTGGAGAAGATAGCGATGATCCTTTCCATCCCCATTTCTAAAAGTTCAGTGGTCAGGATACTTGCTTGGGGTAAAGGCAAAAATCCAAATATCTTCTGTGAGTTGGGCATAGTCCACTAAAAGACTGCACTCATGGCCACCACAACCCTTGTAACCCTTGCAATTACTAGGAGAATGTTTGATTTCCAATATACAGCCAAAGGCAGTCCAAGATATTTTGTCTGCAGTTCTGTATAACCACCTCTGTGTTCACTGCAGCTATTAAAGTTGTGAAGGCAGAAAGGTGTTACAGGGTGTTCCCTTTTAGGCATGCCCTAAATCAATACCAGGATTTCACAACCTTGGTTGATCTGACTGTGGTGACTGACCATGGACATTGTTTAATCTTGAATACAGACATCCTTAGAAATATATCGATAACCACTAGAATAAAAGGATTCATAAGACATTGGCTGGAGGAATCACCACAAAATTTAGAATTATTAATTATTTTGGATCAAAGTAAATATGTTTGCTACACCTAGCAAAATTTATGGTTTTGCATGTTATAGAATAGAGATGATTCATCTGAAGTATGTCTGTGAGGGAACTGGGCACAGCATTGATGAGTTTTAGGTGTGCTGAGAACTCCAAGCTTTACCAAAGAAAAAGAAAATGAGAAAAGGTATGTGAATTCAAAAGTATGAGATAGGTAAGCAGACTGTTCTGCTCTAAATGTTCAATATATTTCAGGAAACAAACTGTAAGCTGTCTACGTGAAATTATTTGACAATTTGAAGTACTAGAATGTTGCCTAATGAATTTCTTGTTCACTCACTGAAAGGATTTGTATATTTACTTTGAATGGGTCATGAAGCAGTGAAAGGGAAGAGAAAGGCAAACCTTGCTTATATATTTATAGGAGAGAATAGCTGTAGATTCAACTATCTAGATCATGTAGACTGAGAAATACCAAAAAAGCTTGCCTTGAAATCCCTGTAAAAAGACAATGTTTGGAAATACTAGTGTATTCAGTAGTCATAAGGTACATGTAAGGATTCTGAAATGCAAGATGACATTACTTGTGAAAGAGTAAATACCAGTCAAGTGCTGTCTTGTAACCATTGGCAGCAGTGAAGTAATTAAAGACCTTTCAGACAGCAATTAATTGTATTAATGAGCAGAGCCTTAAAAGACAGCATTTTTATTTGTGGATGGATGAATTTATGATGATGATAGTTGTGAGTGGTATGCTTAGAAAATGTCTGTAAATGTACTGGCTGAATATCTGTAGTGAATAGTGTTTTTTCTGTGATTCACATATGCTTGTCTCCTGGTCTGAATCCCAAAAGCTCTGATACTAAAACAAGTCTTCTTTTGCCGGCTTCTGCTCAAAATCCATATTCATGCCTTATGCCTTCTTCTTTTCTGCTGTATTCTGTCAGTAAGATCAACTGATTTTCTTTATACTTTATGATCCATGCGCTCTTCCATATAAGTAGAAATAAATAATTAAAGATAATTTTCTTCTGGAGCTGTGACTGGAAATATCCGTCTGCTAATATCTCATTTATGCTTGCAAGTATCGTAATTAAAGTAAACGAAAGGGAATTAGTGAACTCTGAACTATGTTACTGATTCATCTACTTGTAAGATTTTTATTTAGAAATATTTTTCTAAATTGGTGCCATTTAATTATATAAATCAGTGCTATACCTCACATTGAGACAAATAAAGTATGCAAAGCATTCTGGGGTTTATTTATTTATATACCAAATTTAGTATTTTAGTGCCTTTGACAAAATTAGTATTAGCATTCCTGGAAATGGCTTTGTAATGATTACCACTTTTCTCTGCAGAGGGAAAGAACAATGTTGCTTCATTTCCTGTGTGACAAGACGGTTGGATAATAACTACATAAAAAACCATCTTCCATGATTATAACAAAGCAGTATTTTCTACAGAAAATGTAGTAATTTCTGCAGAAAAAAGATGAAGAAAAAAACAAAGTATTCTCTTACTGTTGAGAGCATTGAAGCACATAACTTTACTAGAGCATTTGAAAATCTTTCAATTTAATAGGGAGCTTGTTTGATTCAGTAGGTATCTATTAAGACAGTTTGGAATATCTTCCTAATGTGTGAAAGTAATTAATTTGAACCAAAGACTCCCATTGTGGGGCAGGTTTTTCTCAGCATCTTAAAAATAGATAAATAAAAAATTGAAAAAAGTCTCGCAAAGAGAGCTGCAGGTTTTGATTAGATTTTTAGCATGTGTTTTTTTAACTCTTTATCCCCCAGTATGATTTGGTTTTGGCTATTTTTCTTTATTCTTTTCTCTTCAATTATTGAAATTATCTAGTTCTGTTTTCTTATTAATATTTCTGTGTTCTTTTATAGAAGAAAATAGAAAATAAAAGTAGAACAACATTAAAAGATGCACACACCGCACTCAAAGTTAATGCTAATATATTTTTTTGTTTCCTAGAACTTATATTATTCCTTCAAATAGTGCTAGAAAACCTTTTTCTTCCCAATATTACAAACTCAGTAACTCTTTGACTTTCTTAATTTCTTTTTTCTGGCCAATGCTCCATGATTGGAGGGGAAGCTTTTGTTTACCATCTCTGAGTAGGATTGTGTTCTGTGTTTTGTGGATATCTGCAGGGTCCATCTGTTCTCAATACCAGAAATCAGAAATTTTTGCTATTTCTTGCCACTCTTAGGCTACCTGTCTCTTTCTGGTCTCGTACTGTACTTTTACCCACAAATTTTGAGCAGTATTTATTCACTCATGCTCCTTTCCCTCAAGATTTTCCATTAAAAAAGTTAGGAAGAGCTTGGTAGTGCATATAATTCAAGCTTTCTAGCATGGGAACTGATTTCAAGTAGATGGCTTGCAAGTTTGTGCTGTACTAAATCAGGGACTAACCATGTTTTGTTTTTGGTGAAAATCTGTGAAACACCTTTTATTTGTTGTTCAGTGTTCTGCCTTGTTACTGTTGGAACAAAAAGAACCCAATACTATTACTAAATCATGCTGGAAATATTCACACTTATTGCCATCTGTCTAATTGTGCTTATCTTTTTAATTTGCTTTTAAAATTATTTTTAATTTTTTTTTTAATGGAGACTAGGTCTCTGTTCGTGAAACACTGGAATTGCTGTTATAGTAAGCAAATTTGTCTGTGTTTTCTGGAGCATGACTTCTGTTTCCAGCTCTTACATTTTTTGAAATTATAGTGCTAGTGAGTGCTGCAAATACTGTCTTTCCTTACTATATAAATATACTATTACTGTATTAATGTTTTTTTTTTTCAAACATGAGACATGGTCTTTTAGGAGTAGTATTTGTGCTAAAGATATAGAAACATTCATTATCTACGTATTTTTAGTTTGTGATTCAAACCAGACATCAGTAAACATTTGAGAGTAAGATAAAATCATGGCAAAAATGTTTGATCAAAAATACTACATAAACAAAACCAAATGAGCAAGTGTTGTTATTTTTTATAACTATTAATGTTGTAGAATATTTTTATATACTCAAAATATAAAATATGCCAAGAAAATTAAAATAGGGTTTCATCTTGCAGAAATTATGCAGCAAGTTACAGAAGCAGAACCCAGATTCAGTTGTGCTGATCACATCAGGCCAGCTTATGGAGAAGTGGAAGCAGATATTGCTTCCTTTCACTGAGTCCACCAGAACATGATCTGCATTCATCTTGTTGCTGATTAATCACTTTTGATTTATTTGAACATAACATTTGATTTCTCTGTTGTGTTAAAATAGGATAGAGGTTAAAATAGAATAGAATAGAGGTTAAAATAGAATGAAGGTTTGCCAAAAAAAAGTTTCATTTTGACAAAATAATCTTTGGCCTAATATATGTCCTAGGAAGAATAGCAAAGTCAGACAAGGCAGGCATCAAGCATTTCTTATTCAGTTCCAGTGTTAAGACTAAAGCCAGCTGGTTTCCAAGTGTTGCTTTTATTTTGTTTTCCTTCCCACCTAAACAAAGACTTTTTAATGTAAGTATTATTTAAGCAATATTTACTGACAAATTGTTCGTGTAAATTTGTAACTGGGTCATGCTCTTGCAAGGATAATGTTAATAGTCTGAAGCCTACTAAAAGTGGTGAACAAAGAACAATTTTAATTGTCATGCACATAGGTACAATGAAAATGTTTCTAGTAATTGAGGAAAGGAAATGTCTGTGTGTGACTTTAATAGCAACACTATGATTTTTGCTTGTTAGTTCTACTTTCTGTGAACAAATATGAAGATTAAATATGCAATAAATATGGAATTTTAGAGTTCCTTTGCTCAAAAGCTCGGTATTTTACCAATAAATCCGAGGCACTGTGCAGATTATACACTCACTTTGTCGTTGGACATCAGGGGCTTAGCACCACAAAGCTGTGCTGGGAGATGGCCAGGGGAGAGACCCAAAGGAGCAAAAACTAACTAATGAAATCAAATGGATTGAGTCAGACTTTGTTGGGATGTTTCCCATATGTTGGAGCTAGCATCTCTGCTCTCTGCTGGTAAATGTTTCTGTCTGGGAAGTGAGCCCTTCATGTGCCTGTGCTCCATTGCTTCCCAGCGTGCAGACAACGCTCACATCCTCCAGACAAGAATGGAGAAGTCTTAGCTGTACAAGTAGCATTTCAAAGCAGTGCTTTACTGAACAGGTAATCTTGCCTTTGTGAAGGTGAATGTTTTATTCATGTCTTTTAATGGGACTTTCAAGCACAAAAAATTCTTGCCATAAGTTGCTGTTTGTGCTCAGATATGTGCAAATTTTTTAGATCAATTTTTGCCATAAAAAAGGATTGTATTTGTCTCCAGTTGGGTGTCTTTTCCTGTATAACTTTCCTCAGTGGAGTGTCATAGTAGTGAGGGTGATGATGTTCAAATTTCTTTTCTGAACCATGTAGAAATACATATTAATATTAACATTAATATTTAAAAAGTCCAACTTCTTTCTCTCCAGGAGGACTTTTACTTTGCAAAGCAAAGCAGCTCTCTGTGGCAGAACTGTTTCCAAATAACATCACAATTTAAAAATAAAAATAAAACCTGAACATGTTGATTACTGAATATTTTACTCATAATTAATAATAATCGACTATCTTACGAGATAGGTTAATATTTTCTCAGGACAAATAGGTATATTAAAAAAATTTTAAAGAGGCCCAAATAACATATCTGCTCATTAAAATAACATTATTTGCTGGACATGCAGGATTAGTTTAATAAAGAGAAAAAATAATTTTCAAATAACAGTCTGCTTTATTAAAACTGCATGATGTTTTGAAGGCAGAAGCAGGCAAAACCAATATTATTAGAAAATGTTTTGATGCTTTTAACTTTGTTGTCGCTTAACAGAAAAGTTTAATGTCTCAATGTCTTGAGAAATAAGCTGTGATAGACAATTCAATATTTTTCTCAAAGTCATTGTATTTTTAAAGGAAACATCTTTATTGTCTTTCTCTTTAGGGATGAAAAATACAACCCAAAATATTTGCACAAATCAAATAGTCCTGAATATCTATTTTTAAAAAAGAGAACATATACAGAAAATGTGTTTAATTTGAATTCACTATAATTGATAACAGTAAGAAAGATAAAGCTTATTTTTTGAGATTGCCAGCCCTTTTAGCAATGATTCAATCTGAAAATTTCAAGTTAATAATGAACTAGGGACCAGTGAAACCCCCATTTTAAAGTTTCTTACTTTATTATTCTCTTCTAATCTTGGCTGCGCAGCTAGGGCTTTATCTTCTCTCCTGCTTTGTACAACTAGTTTCTTTTGCCTGTATTCAGCTGGAAAGATCACATCCAACCTTCACAGTCTATTCCTTTGCTTTCTTCCTCTTCCATAAAATACAGGCTGTGACAGTGACAAATGTTTGGTGGCTCTGTTCAATGGCTGGAGAATATGTTGGCATCAGACTCCTCACTGAGTCTCGTAGCAATGCCTTCTCACACTTGTGCTCCCAGATTTCATAGGAACAGGAGTGCAGATGTTGGCTCTGGCATACTGGCATGAGGATGTTTATTTCTTCTTATACTGCCTCCTGTGTTATTGCTGCTAAGATGAAGAATAACTGAACAGGCCATTGCAAGGCAGAACCACTTACACTGAAGAAAAATAAGTTTCTTTTAACTTTATAGAGTGCTGACACTTGCAGAGCTTTCATGTAGATTGCAAAGCATTTAGATAGTACTATGATCATGCTTATAAGGCTTGTCTGATTTTGATTTCCTTTGTCACTGTGTGAAGCTCATAACCACGCAGTTCTAATAATCTTCTCATTCATGTTTGTGTGGGACAGTGACAAGGAGCAGATGCTTAGGGAAACTGTAAGGAAAAATGGCATTTTGGAATGATCCTGCTCCTAGCACATCCTTGCTTTTTCTGGCAATTAGTGAATTAGTAATCTCCTGAGTTAATGGTGAAAGGCCAACTGTGGTGCATAAATTACCTCCTACAGACTTGTATGATGAATCTATGGATCTTTCAGATCTTTTCTGTGTTTTTCACATCCTATGTCCTGTGCATGTAAATGCATCCTGTCCTTGTTTTATAAGTTGTATGGGTAAGATATTGTGGCTATTGGTAAGATATTGTGTCCATTGCGTGGGTAAGAGTACAGCTTTTTTTTTTTTTTTGGTTTAAATCAAAGTCAGGCTAAGTCCTGTTCCCAGCTCTACAAGCTTTCTGTGTGACCTTGGCAAGTCATTGTGAATATGAGATACAAAATAGAACTTGAATGTCTCCGTTTTAGGCACCATAGGTGCTGGCTTTCTGGCTTCTGTGTGTCAGGGTAATTTAGAGGCATGTGTAAAGTTCTTGCACTTTCAGAACATGCTCATTTTCAAAGCAGTGAAACAAACAAAAAATCATATAAGAAGTGAGGTGTTTTCAGCTGTCTAATGGGGAGTTTTCACTTAGAAATGTAAATATCATGGCAATAGACTAATAGTATGTCTGCAGACTGAAGTGTTTTGGGATCTAGCTCTATCAAAATGTTCCATATTCTTGGTTTTTCTTCCTGATTTGGAATTCCAAATTAACTTCAATGAGCTTGAGACATCTGGTGTCTGATCACCAGCTTATTAAAAATATTTGAAAAATACAACATTTCTTTAAGTGCAGGTATAATTATATAGAGTACTGAAGCTCTAGTATTAGTTGGGGAGTTTTGAACACTCCAATAGTCCACCAAAACATTTACTTCCACTTGTTCTCTACACACAAACTTAACATTAGTATAAAATGAAAAGACTGTTAAATGTTGTGAGGTCCGGACAGCAATATTCTTGCATCTGGATTACTTCTATAGAGAAAGACAGATATGTCTGTAATGTCAGGCTTTAGATGCTGCCAGAAATATTTTTTCCTAATAATATTTTCCTGAGAATGTCTAACAGGGAGCAAGTCTTTCATGGGCGAGTACTACTCCACAATAGTAGACTGCTGTTGCTTGCAAAAGATAAGTTTTTTGTTTATTTTTTTTTTTCACCTGATGAGAATGCCATTGCCAAAACTATGAGTAAAGGAGTATGAAAAGAAAGGAAATATTTCCTGAAGATGGACTGTGACAATTTCATCTCTCTTTTGAGGTAGAGAACAATGATGAAATAATTTCCTTTTTATTAAAATTAAAATTCTCTAAGCTTTGGCACAAATTCAAAGTTAGTTCCTGCATTTTATTTTCTCCTCTTCTTCCTTTCCTGTCTTTCTTCCCTTCTCCCCTTCTTCCCCCACTAGTCTGGGAGGTGGCATTCAGAAATATTTCTGTGGCAGGAAGAGTTTGGAGTAGTTTCACAATTCTAGGATTCTGGCAGGAAAACATGGAAAATAAATATAGACCAGAAATGTGTAATACTATTTGTATGCAATTAATTTTGTTATGGTTAACTCTACATGCTTAATTCTTTCCTTTTAATCCCAGATATATCAAAGAGAGTAAGCAAACAAACAAAAACTCAAACAAAAAGAGTTTATGAAAAATAACTTTCTGTCTGACAATTTTGCCCAGATGAATATTTTAAAATTTTCTGGACTAAACATCAGTAGTTCTCTTGGTAGACAGTCAGGAAGGTAAAAATCTTCTGCCTTTATGCAATGTGAGCATGTCCAGACAGGCAGTCAATATTGTGTTCCTTCAGGGAACCTGCAGATCTAGTGAAATTAGTGTATACTTGTGTATTAACCCATGTGAATGAAACCGACGTAGACATCCTTTAAATGGGATATATTTAATAGTATATATATGGTTATTATTTTTTAAAGCATATTGTAGTCTAGTAATTGGCTGAATTTTGACATGGGTAATGTGACTTTTCATTATTTGTTTTTATAATGTTCTGTTATTTATTTAAATCTGTGTGCCATTTCCTCTCTTCCTCTTTGACTTGGAATTTAGAAAGGCAGATGACAGAAAATTTCCAAAACCCTTGGGGAATTTCCTATTAGACATCATCCACATCTGCCAGACTGCACTTCATAATTACTCAGGAGCAAATCCATGTTCAAACTTCTGAGACATTTTCTGTATAATTAATACAGGTAATGACTTCTGAGCTAAAGACATGTCATATCTGATCATGTATGACTGTGCTGGTGACAAAAGGGACAATGTGCTATTAGTTCCTGAAGGTTGTCATGTAGATGTCACTATGATACACTCCTTTTTTTCTCATTGCTTTTTGTGACTGATGTCTGACTTCACCTTGAAGCAAATTGCAAGCTGAAAGAATAGGTGACTTTTAAAAAGTGGGCCATTTCTGACTGATTTCAAATTTAGAAAGATATGCTTCCTGCAGTTTGGAATTATCCATGTTTGTATATAAGAAAACTATAGAAACTCATCAACAATGTGTTGCAGTGGATATTTTTTATTAAAATTACTTCACTTAGAAAAAACAAACCTTCCAGATGTTCTGATTTTCTCTTTTTTTAGTGAAACTGTTTTTCATCCTGATTATGGATTCATGTTAATCAAATTACCTACAATTTTTGCCTTTGAACTGAAACAACTTGAAAAAATACAATAAGTCATGAACTGCCTCAATAGCAAGCAGGCTAGCCTTGTCTAAAACTTCTCCCAATTGAACCATAAACAGAGACATGCTTTATTCATAAATTAGCAATTATAGTTAATTCAGGGCATACTCCTGCAAGCCTCCAATGTGTATATGAAGATTTTGATGGGAAAGGGTGAAAGACAATCGGAGACTCAATTTTTTTTTGTATAATTGAAAGTCATATACTGGTTAAAAAGCAATGTAGTTTGTATCAAATGCATTTGTAGGAGATATGACCTTGGAGATGGAAAAAGATTTTAGTCCCAGTGTTTACTCTGGTTTTTCAAAAGTGTAGAAGAGTTGCTTAGCTGCTGCTGAAAGTGCGGTAAAGTTAGTGTCCATTGTTATAGGGTTTCTGTAAATCAGACCTGCTGGTAATTGAGTTCACAGGCTTTTAATTCTATGCAGCATACCTGCACACTGTCAGTTTAGAAAGCAGCTTTGTGTTCTGTGAAACGAAATGGATATAAATGTCCACAGAGAAGAATTCAGCCACATTATTGGGTCTTTTTAAACTAGTTTTTATTTGGGAAAACATTGAAGATTTAGAAGTATTTGAAGATACTTACCCAGAGGTGGAACATCTATCATGTTTATTCACTTGAGCACATAGGGAACATTTAGGATTGTGAAGTGAAAGTACATTTTTTTTCATGAAGCTCTTATAAAGTAACCAGAGCTTAACTGTTTTAAATTCACAATTATTAGCAGTGTTCAGGTCTAGAGAAAAATTTAGTTGTATTCCCTTTCTTTCCATTAAGATGTGTGCATATAAACACACATAGATACTGTTTTTTGGTTTTTTTTGGTTTTTTTTTTCCCCTCAGGAAGCTTTTGAAAGTATTTGATCTTATCTGCAGGAAATCAGGATGAGAAGAAGTGAAGATTTTAAAGAGTGAAGGTGAGAAATCTCAATACTGTACCATTTTTATGTCCTCCCCGAACGTTCTCTTCATTCTTTCTCTTCCCATCTTTCCTCTACAGACCCTCCTGTCATCCTACCAGAATGAATATCTGAATAACTGTGGAATTTCTAGTAATTATATAAACCTGTGGCATTGTATATTTTCAATTTTCTAATTTTTACTGCTCAGGATGCAGTACTTTTTGACCTGTTTGCTATATGTGTATCAGACACTCTGAACATGTTGAGGACATATTGGCAAGCAAAATACGTACAACAAAGTGAAGTTATTTTCCTGATGTGACTATATCACCACATTCACAATCTTCTAAACTGTGATATAAGATTTTTTTTAGGACGCTTATTACTGATTTACTTTAAAATGCCATTTCTTATTACTTTTCAAACAAATAGTATTGTGTTTGTGTGTAACAATGAGAAACTTTAAAGAAATGGAGAGTAAAGTCTCAAAATTTACTTATTGCTCTCACTTTATTTTTTCTTCCCTGCTTGAAAATATAACAATAATAACAACAACAACAACAACAATAATAATAATAATAATAATAATAATAATAATAATAATAATA
>JANRMJ010000088.1:41452360-41499707 GCA_025584955.1 Alethe diademata
GCCAGAAGCAATGGCAGTCTTTGGTATGTTGATAGGAGCTTTCATGTCCAAAATTTTGCAGATTTATTGGAACTTATATTAAAATCTTTGTTGAATTTATAATCCAAATCCTTGGATTTCAGATCAGGCTCTTTTTTTGGCTCTCATTTTTCAAAAACCTTAAGTTGAATAGTTTTTATGTTGCTTGGGGTATTGAAAGGGAGAAGAAATATGAACTGTGATTGTAGTATTCGTGTACACCTGTCACTCTCCACTTTGAGGCAAACATATAACTTCTGTGTAAGACCCTGAGTTTCCTTTGAGAAAAAAAAAATCACCTTTCATTTTATCTTTTAAGATACTTGACTGACTTCAAAGGTAAGAGTATCAAGCTGTTCTGAATTCTTGTCATCCCTAGAAAGCAAAGTGCCTCATGACAGATGTCAACAGGAGAAGTTGAGGAAAAGTTTTTGGAGTAAACTTGAACCAATTCAACAGAACAATAAAAAATAAAAAGGCCTGGAATTGAGGTGAGGTCAGTGTCTGGTATATGCTATTTCCTTGACTATGAACAGTTCTGACTACTTCTTTCGACACTTTTTCTCACACTTAATGATTTTTTGTGTTTCAGTAGCCCGGCTCATTATCACAAACTTGGGCTATCTTTTGAAGCAGTGGAAGGACATCTATGACTTTACTAATGGTTATCAGATAGGGTACATTAAAACCTTGTATAGAAACAATCTTTGAGTGAGACCATGGGTTTCTTTACACTCTTATTTTTAAAAAGTGCTGTTTCTGTACATATTTTCATACTTTGCTTTTAGTTAATTCTAATACTTTAAAATGCAGTTCAGTTTTGGTCTTAGAATGATGGTTTCTGTAGAAAAGAAAATCTAATAAAATGTTAGAAATCTCTTTTCAAATTGTAAAACTCTTTGATGGAACCGTGTTGCCATGTAAGCTGCTTAGAGAGGAAGATTTCTAGTTCTATGCAATTTCAGTGCTGTGCTTTTCAACAAATTATTTTTTTCACTTGTACAAGTTCCTCCCTGAAATCTGCTCGAGCTATAATGAGTCAAATCCTTAGATGTGAGGGCTGATTTGATGTATGTTGACTCCAAAGGAAAAGCAAATTGATTTTTTTAAGAAGAAAGAATAATATCAGGCTGGTATCAAGTTTGCTTTGTATTATAGAAGCATTTTTTTATTTCAAGGAAAACTCTCTTTTTTTTACTCAGACAAAATTGTGTTTTTCTGATCTGTAGAAACTCATTTGTCTGTGCACATAATATACAATCTTCAAATATAATTATTTTCTGTTTTACTTCCTCTCTGCACTGATATAGGAGTGTGCATACTGCTCTTTTTTTAAGGTGATCATTGTGTCTTCCCTCTTCCTGGTGGAAGAGTTATGCTTTTTGTTAATTCTGAAGCAATGGAAGTACTTTAATGCCCCAATACTGGAATGTCTGGGCAGGCAGACAGATACATGTTCTCTTGCATTGGTTGCACAGAATATCAGTGAAACTGAATCTTGCATTTCTTCCCACTGTCCTCTGCTCCTGCACCCTTGCTCTGACATTCTGATCTTTTGACACATTGTGATGTTCCCCCTCCTTATGACACTGAAATAACTGAAAAGAATCTCTCTACTCTGAGCTTCTCAAAAACCTAATGTGGCAGTGCCTGAGCAGGTCCTTTTCTGTTACAAACAGGTTTTGGGTTTGTTTTGCTGCATAAATATTCAGAAAATACAAGGTGCTTAAATCTGTAAAATATAGCCATGTCTTCTACTAGCAACATTTCTTTTTGGAAGTGTTTTTCATTTGCCTTACTAATTATCTACTAATCCTTCAGAGAGTAGAAAAAACTGAAGTCTATTGTGATTTATATTTCCTTTGCTCTACTTTGTTAACTACTCTTGCCATTAAAATGATGGGATAGAAAAGTATGATCTTTGAAGCTCAGGGCTTCCAAACTTATGCAAGTGTTTTTGTTTTCCTGAGTGAAATACAAGTACACCAAATTTATCAGCTTTACATTCACTGCAGTTGACTTTTCTTATACCTTTGAGTTCCTCAGGATGTAGTAGTTGTAGCTATAATCCAGCATTTTAATAAAAAAAAGGAAAGGGTGGCTGGAGAGAATAGAAAGAAAGCTGCTTAGCCAGATATAATTCTATATCTCTGAATATCTTTCCTCATTTCAGATATGTTGTGTTGGTTTTAGTTTTTCCCCTGCTTAACATCAGTGTGGCTGTGCTCATGGTACTTCATGACACTCTTGCAGTTCAATATCCTGGTGATGCATGTTTAGCATAGTATTAATTAATTAAATTAATAATTAAATTTAATGAAACTGAACTAGTTTTGGTATATGTGAGTGGAAGGAAAACATATCATAGAGAAAAGGATTCAGGTTGTTAAAGGGAAAACAGTGTTATCTTCTGTCAGTCCCTGCAGTGGTCCCAACTCCCTCATTCACATGAGCAGCCAGTAGTGTCATTTCAAAAGATGGTCTCTTTCTCCCCTGCCAAAGGTCTGAAATATTTTTTTCTAAAGGTATTTTACTCATCAGACAAATTGAGTCATGTTCACCTTCTCAAACAAAATTACTCTTAAATGAATATGAAACAGGGAACCTCTAGGAAGTCACCATATTTTATGACATACTCCATCAGTTGCTCAAACCTTCTAACCCAGAAATTTGTTTTACTTTACCTCACCTGCTATAAGCAATTGATAAAAGATACTCTATCAAAGTTGTCAGAGTGAGAGGGATTCCGAGTTTAAGCTGCATGAATAAGACTGTTTGGTTTGTTTAGTATTTAATGTATCTTTCCCTTAGGAGGTTTTATTTTAAATTGGATTGTGTGGGCTGTTTCTAAGTTTGGGGTGAATTCAGATTTTGAGTTATCACAAATATATTACTGGATCTTTGTGGAATTTATTGCATATGTATAAAAATATGTATAAAATTTTGCAGCATTTAGGAGGAAAATCAAAACTGAACAGAACAAGTTTTCTTTTGAATTGGGAGCAATAGGCCTGGAAACAATGGATTTTTGATTATTTACTGCAGACAATCTTCTATAACCGTGGAGCTCAATGTTAGTAATAATTTCAACATATAACCACCAGAATGGCTGAGGGGCTGGTTTTAGGTTTTTATATTTTTAGTTTTTCTGATATTTTCATCAGCCCTCTGCAAAATTGGATTATACATCTAATGTCCAGCTTTTGTGAGCACCAACATTGTGTCAAGCCTTTCCAGCTTGTGCAAAGGGAGATTAATTCTTAAACATGATGTCCCTACACAAAATAGAAGGGGGCTGAAGGCTGATGAGCATATAAATCATATAAGAGAAATATGTGAATGTAGAGAGAAACATGAATGTCTAGAGAAGATACTCTGAGCCAACTCCTGCTCATGTTTAATAGATGGTGCTCTTAAAAATGCTGTTCCTTTGTTTTCAATATCAATTTCCATATGTTGCCATATAACCTCACTCTTACCACCTCATTACTAAGAACTATATGAGAAATGAGAGGTGGGATCCTTCTGTTGAGGTATAGGTCTCCATCCACCAAGAAGATATTTTATCTACCACATTTTCCCATATTTGCATATTTTGCATTTATTATCCTGTGACAATTGCAAAGGAGAGGATTCTATTGAATCTTCTAGAGCTCTTTTTCTGCTTTATCAACATAATTTTTCATTTCTAATTTTGCACTCCATAAGTACTTGGAGTACAGGTTAATTTTTCAAATTAACAGATTATAAATCTAAATATGAAATTTATTATACTAATATTAATGCAATTATAGTGTTGTTGGACCAAAAATGGGTCAAATTCACTCTTTCTAACTCTCGGATAACTGAATACATAAGGACTAAAGAGATAACTGCCTGTTTAAAACTAGATTCATGCAGTTGTTACCCTCATTGCCAATGGAAATAACTTGTGAGAGTGCTTAAAAAAATCTGCAGATATAAAGATATCCCCCATTTACTGCTGCTCTTTCATTCAGTCATGAATTTAGACTGGTTTGATCTTGATAGTGTTCATGATTAAGGCCAGATTTTGTACCAGTTTGTATGTCTGAATAAAGATCTCCTTAAGGACCCTTTCAGGGAATCAGACATTGTTTTGCAATCTCAGGAGCATATGTTAGGCTCCTTATTCATATTTCCTTAGGCCTATCTTGATCTATTTCCCACCTACCACTTTTCCCCATTGATTCGTCCCAAAAATGGTGGTGTCTATTACTTGTCACTTCTCTTCAAACAGCTTACACAACCGATGGTTTTTTTCCCCTCTAAAGAGAAACATCTCTGTAAATTTATCTCTGTCCTTTTGTGGGCTAATGAAATCTTTCAAATCCCCTTTAGACTCTTCTCTCTTATGTTGAAGGCAATAAGCTCAGGATTCAGAAGAGAATTTCATTAAGTCCTAGGAACCTGAAGCTATCCTGACTTTATTTAGTCGTTTCTTGTTCGTTTTCTATTTGTTGTCACAGGCAGGCTGAAGCTGTCTGCTAGGTTTTAAAGGACATATCCACTCCCTGTACCTCCCTCCTCTCCAACATATGCACAGTTTTAGTAACAAAGTAGAATCAGAGATTGAAAAGATCAGCTAGTTTATTTTTCTGCAGATCACAGGCATATCATCAAGCTATCCCTGTCTTGTGCTTCATTAAAATGTAAGGTGCCCCTGAAGAAAGTTTTTTGTGTACTGGCAATCTGGGAGATGTGAGTCCTCTGCAGAGGTACTGGATGACACACTGGCACTTGGCCACTGGCTCAACCTTCCCTTTGTACTGGTCAGCAGAAGTTGCTAGCCACCAGAGCCTGGGAAGAACATAGACTATTTTTTCCATGAAAAAAATAAGTGTGTTGATATTTAAAGTCGTATGAATGACTGCTTTGATATCTCTATTGCCATGTGGAATTCCATACTCTCTCTAGCATAGGAAAAGTGTATTGTTTGCTTAGTGAATTACTATTTCCTGTATGTTTTTCCCCTATTTGTTTATCTTCCAATGCATGGGAACACAAGCAAAATCTAGAATTTAAAACCAAAAGGTATTTAATGCTGATATAGATTATTTCAATTAAAGGATTAAATTATCAAACCCGTGGATAATTCTGGTCTGTAAAATTGGGAGAGACATGCACTGAGTTCATCTTTTAACTCCTTTTGTACAAATTTTTCCTCATAGGATATTCAATTAATAAAGTGGTCATCCTCCCCAATGTTCAATGTATAGATTTTTAATAGGAAATTTAAAATTGAGGCCCATAAATTATGTAATAATGAAGAATATGTATAAAGTTCAGCTAAAATTTCTGCTATTTTAAGTCCAAGAGAGGTATTTGACTGTTGCAATGCAGCAGTCGAAAAACTCAGATTAAAATTCTACAAGGACTAAAAAGAGAAATATGCTGTAACTAGAGCTAGAAATTTAGAATGAAGTCTTGAGGTTTATCAATTATTAATACAGAGTATGAGGAATGGAAAGTTCATAAGGAAACTATAAACTTTTTTTCCAGCTGGAGATTCCTTGGGGTAAACTGCTGGTGAGTCTCTAAATATTATTGATGCTTGGAATGAGAAATGTGCTATAACACTGAGAAGTACCACTGGGACAACAGAAAAACAGCTCGGAAAGGCTTTTGTTGTAAGTGGTGTTTCTGATCCAGTGTGTGTTCCTGCTTGGGTCTAGGAGGACATCGAGCACTGGAGATCACACAAGCTTAAACAAACCATGTGTTATTATGTCTAGCAATCTGCTACTTGATTTTTTTTTTCATCACTCTCTTAGTCGTTCATGAAATTTCTAACACACAGAATTAAAAATGAATGTTAAAACTGTGAACCAAATACAGACTGTAGATATATAGCTTATGTATCATAATAACTTTCCAAGGCTTTTTTTCCTTATTCATAGAATAAATATTTTCCAAAAGTACGGGACTCAAAAAATAAATTCAATGTGAGGAACCATAATTCAATTAAGACCATGAGAGAAAATAATTAATTCAAGTATATGAAATCAACTTAATGTGGGCTACAGAAAAGAAACAGAACATTGTTACCTGAACTGATTTTTATTTAGAAAGTTAACTAGAAGGGTTAGTGAGTGAGCTGGTTTTTGTCTGTTCATTGTCTTTCCAGACAATAACAGAAAAATAGTGTAAGTTCTATGAACAAAATTTCTGTTATTTTCTTTCTTTTTGTTCCTCCTCTCTCAAAGACTAATTTAATACATCAATCTATATGAATGTATATGTATGAAAAAATTCTAATGCTTATTGCATTATTAAATCTACAAATTCATGGCTTCTCTGCCCTCCTAGTCCTGAAATAAAACAGGTTTTTTTATACTTACTGTTTTTCAGGTATTTTCAAGGGAATTCCAATGGTGGAATAAAATGAATGCTTGGTATAAAAACCTTTCTTGAGAACAGATTTCCATATTTACAGTGTGTATTGGGAGACTTTGCTTTACTGAGTCTCTTTTTTCTGAAAGTAATTTCACAAAACAAATACTACTTCTATTTATCAATTTCCAGGGAGTGCATCATGCTTTGAAAGGCTAGAGATTCCTGACTTATGTCAGGTTATACAAAAAATAGTGCAGAAACTGGAAAATGAAAGCAGCAGTATTAGTCAAATTGTGAAGCAAAGGGTCATTAAGGAAATAATTTACTGAAATGGTCATCTCTAGTCTATTACCCACAAATTGCTGCCAAGCACTCAACAGCTCTCTGTGAAAAAAGAAGGCAAATCACACAGAATTTTTAGGAGAAATTAATCTTTAGTTCTTTTACAAAATTAGGTAAACCAAGAAGGCTGTGTTGCTTAAGATGAAAGATATGAAAAATACCTCTCTTTCTCTTTCTCTTTTTGGCCAAATTAGATTTTTTCCATATTCAAGTAGTTTTACAAAATGTCCCATTTTACAACATAATCTGTCTACACTTTCACCCAATGCACTCTTTCTATTGCCTGCAAAGATTAATCTTGCACAGTTTTGGTGCACTTAGGTATGTCATAAATTTTTTTGTAAGGAAACATACATTCACATAGATTCAAGATACATTTAATTTTTGAATGTGGTTAGTCTGGCCATAACATCTGGCCAGCTTTTCAGGCCATATTAATTCCTTCTTTTAAGATATGAACAAAACCCTTAAATATGGCTTATGCCTTGCTGAATGCCATGAAGAATGCCATGATCGTGGTTCAACTTAAAGAAACTAAAATAGGTATGAGTTGGATCCTAGTAAAAACTTACTTGAGCCTGGTGTCTGATTTTTAATATGTAGATGCAAAATGTTTTTGCACATTTTTTTAATAGTTGTATTCTTTTTGCTTTTTCTGACAGAACAATACAATTGGAACTCTATTTTGAATACCTTTTAAATAAACTCACCAGTCAGGGAAATATGCATAAATGCCGTCACTCACCTGGGAAAAAGAGATGGGGAAAACCACTCAATTTTTTACCCAGCATTGTATGTCAACAAACAAAAAAAACCCCAACCCTGTTAATATATGTGGAGGGCTTGATCTAGTCTTCAAGTATCTAACAATGGTTGTTTCCAGGTAGGGTAGATAATGCATGTTCACATAACTTCTACTGAATGATAATTCACTGACTTTATAGGAAGTTTATCCTGGATCCACAGGTTTTAAGAGTTTGGCACCACAAGAAACATATGTGAAGAAAGCTCATAACAGCATAGGAAGAAAGAATTTCTGAGGTTTCATAGTTTTCTAAAGCATCAGTTTTGCCACAGATCATCAAAATTACTCAAAGTTTTAAAAAAAAACTTGTATGGGCATCATGCAGTGTGTACTTGATTAATTCGTTCTTTCTGGGTTATGTATATGTTCTGTGCCCAAAGCTTATTAACCTTTGGTTAATTTGAGGAGATGGGCTTGTTTGACTTGCTCTGAATAAACATACCAGCTGGATTGTGTATATAATATATATACACACATAGGTACATGAATCAGCATATTGACTTACAGATGGTGTACTTAGAATTATGTATAATAGAGCTGAAAAAATTAACTAAATTTAAACTCAGTTTAAACACTGAGTGACATAGTTTCATTCTCTGCCAGTTGTCCTTCAATATTTCCTCAAATAACTTAGTTGGTAAAATATCCATACAGCTTGAGGGTAGTTGGACATGCTAAAATAATGCTCTGTTTATGTTCCTATTTTTTTCTGCTTGTTTTATCTTTCTCTTACCTCCCGTGCCCTCTGATATATTTTATTTTGAAATTTTAGTATTGTTCACAGTTCCTTTTGCTATTTCCCAACAGACTCCAAAGTGACTGTGCTTATTCCTCCTCAAATTTATCTCAAAATTCTTGAAGGCAAGTATTACTCTGTTTTTTTTTCAAAATTTCCTTTTCAAATTTCTGAATCTGTTTCAACTCAAATCTCCACTCTAGCGAAGACGATACTGAATTCTGTTTTTCCGATAATGCGTTTCATCAGGAGTAGCATACATTAAAAAAAAAAAAAAAGCTTTTGAGAAGCTCTCTGGAGCATAGCCTTTGGAATAAAGTCACCACACAGGAACATGATTAGAAACAACAATGTATGCCTTAATGCTTCTGTAATATCAAGGTGGACACTACACGGCATCTCTACATTGTTTTGAAAGGATTTAAAGAAATGTAAACGATATCACAACCCAAACTAGGGACATATAGAGTTGTTACAACTTTTCTTCACCAAGATAAGCCAGCCAAATTCCACCAGATCTGAAAAACTGGTTTTATTTCCCTATTACATCTTCAGGTACAGGCATCTAATAAGTGTTTGGCTTGAGTCTTGAAGAAAGTTGTGTATGAAAGTACACAGAGTTTCCTAACAGTTTTTTTTCTTTTTTTTTTTTTTTTCCTCAGGAAATTCTCCAACTTCTTCAAGTCTTCTTTAGTCTTACTCTGTCTAGGCTAAATCCTTAAGTAAATTAACTTTGCAATCTAGCTGGGCCTCCAAAAGTTAGGAAGAGCAGGATGAATGTACTATTTTTCCTGCAATACTGAGGATTATTGTTGTGCCCCATGAAATAAATCTCTGTACTTACAAAAGCTATTACAGCTTAGTATGTGTTTAATGGTCTCAGACACCTCTGTGATTTTCACTCTCCATTTAAATCAGTTCAGGATCAGGCGTGCTCTGGGAAAAGTGTAATCTGCATGTTTGTACTTATGCAGTATGAATGTTAAGCAGACCGCTTCCTTTCTGTGCTCATCTTTTGCAATATTTTCCTTTGTACATCTTTTAAAATTACCATCACTGAAGTTTATAATTGGGGGTTATGAAAATACTAACTTAATCAGGTGTAATTTTCTTCAGTCCTCTTCTGATCTTTCATATTTGGGAGGTTTTAAATGGAGCCTCTTGATATTTCTGTCCAGTAAAAATTTGTATGAATAATTTTCCCTTCCATATAATAGTGTTTGTGTTTGGCTCACCTCCAGATCCTAGATAAGTTATACATATCCATATATTTATCAATAACATCAAAATGGACTTAATTTTGAAAAATGGTTGTTTTATTGATATCAGTAAATCTTTACTTCATTGTAAGGTATAAAATATCTGTTTTTTTCATAGATTCTTTTGGTGGCACTGAGGTAGAATATTCTGTTTATTCTCTTTTTTTTTTTCTTTTCCATATGTGTGACAGTTCCAATAATTGCAAAATAAAGTGTTTAGAGTGAATACGAGTTCTTTGTTGTTTCTGATGAAGATTTCTCACTGTATTTGAGCATTCACATGTGGAACAGACTGTATGACTTTACTTCAAAAACTTGGAGAATCCATTTTCAAATGTCTACTTCTGATAGTCATTGGAGCTGCTGCTCCAGTGATGTTTAAGTTTTTCAAATAATGACTTTGTCACTCCTATCAGGAATGGGAAACTGCAGTTATTTTGCTCTTAAAGTATTCCAGTGGACGATACAATGCATTGTGATTTTTTTTGTGAAGACAGAAGACACAGGCAAAACAAAATCTGCAAAAAAGGGTTCCTCTGGCTATACATCTTATCTATCATATTATGTGCTTATTTATTTTGGATATAATGGACTTCCAGAATACAGTACTGGACAGAAAAATTTCTCAGAAAATGATACTGCTTGCATCAATAATCAACTCTCAAGTAAGACTTTTAAAGTCTTGAAAATTATTTGGTAATGAATTTCCTAGCTGTAAATTTAAATGAGTGAGTTGCTTTGCACCAATAAATCCACTCTTTTTATTTTTGTTACACAGCATGATTATTAACTTGTTAAAAATAATCACAACCCCTGAAGACTTAGCGAGTGCTTATATGAAGAAAGAAATATGTTTGATTTCTCCTTGACTATGTTTGAAACAACTCAGTAAAATTCAGTAAGGTTATCTTCAGATCCAAATAAATTTTCACAGTATTGAGTCATAATGTGAGTATTTTATAGGCTACTTGTTGTAGAAACCACTGCATCCTTACCTATTTGAAATAGAAAAAATAATATTTTTCTTCCAGTCTGTATGTTTTCTGACCCTTTGATATGATAATAGAGTTGTTAGAAAATATTTCCCAGTATTTGAACTTAGAGTAGAACCATCATCAGGGTCCAATATAGTCATAAAACTATTGAGGTATTTCTATGTGCTGCATCTTGGTGTAATTAACATAAGATAGTCATGCATTCAGCAGCCAGTAGTAAAATTCTGCCTCCTGCTGAACTTTGTTTCCTACTAGATCCTGAATAATCTGTGAAATGAATGCTTTTTCAGTACTTCCTGATACTGTATTTTCTGGGACTAATTTTTAAAAATAACCATTGAAAGATGAATGAATCCTGCAATATATCCTCTTGCCTTTTATTTTGCTCTCTGGCAGCATAAATAAAATCTGACATGGGAGTACAAATATTGCCAGTGTTCAAAGGTTAAAAACAGTGAGTAGCTCTCTTGTGAGGCTTATGTACATTCCAGCAAGGGTAGGTCTGCATGGAATTTTTGAGAAACTTGGGCTAAAAATAGAAAAGTACATTTAGTAGTTCATTGATTGCTTAAAATAGGGAAGCATATTACAGCTTCTGGTGATAAATGTAGATAGCACATAAAATGTCAGTTATACAGACCATTTTACAGTTCAACTAAACTTACCTTCCTTGAATTAATTTATTGAGAGGGGCACATTTATTTTACTCTTCTGTATTTTGTTTCTTGGTCAGTTAAAAAAAAAATCTGCAGTCGTTGAAGCTCTTCAGGATGTTGTACAGATAATAGAAGCAAATTGACGAAAAATATCTGCATCAAGTCTTAGCCACCAAGTAATTTTTCTCAATTATTCCTTTGGCAAGACAAATATGTTTTTGTATGCAAAACTTGTCGTTATAGTTAATTATCTCTGTAGATACAGCACATCAATAAGATTTTAATTAAGAAGTTCTCTGGTTATCTCTTTAGCAATCTGTTTTGGAATAGGATTGTAACTGCTAGGTAATGAAGACGCTGTGATATTTCAACTCTAATTTAGAGACAATTTTCCTGTACAAGTCTTTGGCCTTCTCTCTCAGAAGTTACCATCAGAAAGCTTACCAGAAGTTTTCTAGATGAAGTTATTTTCATTTGTCAGTGTTGGTAATGATAAACATAAACTCTTGGAGATTAGATTATAGCAACAGTGAAAGTTAGTGAACTGATAATTCTCATGGAGGAAGAAAAGATCCATAGATTTATAAATTAGTAAAAGCATTATCAACATGCTCTCAGAATTTTCTTACTTGTGTAAAAGCAAATAAATTCAAGGTATATATTTGCAACATTTAATATATTATTATGTAGAAACACTAATTAAACTGACTTTTTAAATTTGCCCCAAATCACAAAATAAATACATGGGCAAGAAATCAGGTTAAGATATCAGGTTAAAATTTCAGTAACTTCTATAGTTTTTTATTTTAGTCAGTATTTTTTTATAAAAACAATATATGAGGAGTTTACAGTGAAAATAAATGTATTTCTTTCAATAATTGATACTTATGTGCTCTGCACCATACTAAATAAAATAAAAATGAAGGCTATCTTTTTCTCAAGGCACTTGGAAAAGTGATCTGAGAACCCCAAACCACTAATGTGGCTCTGAAGCAGAATCAACCACCAAGCATATGAATTGTATATCCAGTTTGAATCTCTATTTATGTATACCACAGACGTGGTCTGTAGTGTTCTTATAAATTCTATTATCAGCACTATTAACAATGGATCCACTGACAGAGTTGCAGCTTAAATATTTGAATTTGAAGTTATGACTTCATTAAGGATATATTAAGTTATAGTACAACTATTCACCTCTTTGACAAAATTTTTCAAACTCTGAATGAAAATGGTGATGTTCCTGCAACTGAACTAATGCTTGGATGGGTCAAAAAACCCAAATTAAAACCAAAGAAACCCAACTCATGATATATATCAGCTCAGATAATGGCTTTTTTTGGTGCTGAAAGGTTGTGAATCCAGGCGGAAATTTTTAAAATCTGTTTTTGTTGCTTCCATTGACTGCGGTCTCAATGTAATTTGCTTTTTGCTGCCAAAAGCAGTGCTTCTATATTTGTTTAGATACTTTTCCCAGGAAGGGCACTACCCTCTGAAATATTATTTTAGCATATAAACTTTACAAGGCAAGATAGATTGTTACAAGGAGGTCATCAGCTACTGTAATTTTTTCTGTCCTTCTGTGGTATAGGATCAATGTAGCAATTATTCTGAGTCAGCCCAACAGACTCGTGGCTCTATGTACATACCTGTGTTGACTTAGGAGTGTATGAATCCCAGAACAATTAAGCAAAACTATATAAAGCTAGTGAAGTATCTAAAGAAATGGTCCTGCATCTGTCGGGCCACCTTGTGTCATTTCTCACAACTGTATGCAAACAGTTTTTCTTCTCAGTTTTTCTATTTTACTCCAAAACTTTGTGCAAGAAGACTGTCTTTTCTAGTCTATCACCTATAGCTTTATGTTTCTGATCGAGGCTGAGGACTTTCTGTGGTATAAAAATGTTTTGGATTTTATGTCAATAAGCTGGCATTAAATTACCCATGATGTTAAATATGCATTTGAGATTTATTTTTGTTATTATTTTTATTTCTTTTGGCCTTTAACTGTGTTTTACCACTACTGCCTCTACTGTGTAGCTCATTTCCTAAGAAAAAGGACAGTTTGAGTATTTTCTTATTAAGCATAATGTTACTCAACAAAATTATCTTTTTCTCTGAGTAAAAAATCTTTACAGTAAATGCAGTGATATCCCATTCTTTGTTGCATGAGCAGAAAATCTATTTCTTTGCAGTGAATAGATACTTATAGTAATCACCAACAGAAGAAAAACTACTTAGCTTTTAATGGCCACATGATGGAAGTGTTTCTTAATTTCTTATTGTGCATTTTAGTTACTGCCTAATGCTGCTGTATCTCAGAATAAATGTTTCTGTTACTAATGGAAACACTAACAAAAGAGGACTCAATTCCCCTGACTCAAGTTATCTATACCAGTCTCTTAAAATTATGCATTGAATTCCTTATCATGTGTCTCACACTTTGGAAGAAGTTTATATATCTTGCTCTAATTAACATTGATCTTGTTCCTGATGTACTGAGCTCTCTGTGGAGTTCATAGTCTCTTGAGCTCTGTCCAGGGAATTAGAAATGGGCATATTGTGATTAAATTTTTTATCAGACCCTTAACAATCTATTTTCCCCTAATTCCCTTGCTACAAATGAGAGTATAGTATTGACCTAAAGAAGATAATATAGAAAATATGTAATGTGAAAGAGAATGAGGATATATTTCCTGTTTTATTTTTTTTCCATGAGATACCGTGACCTAAGGATAGAATGGAGACAGAGGTCTAATTCTTTCATTACAGATTTGCATTCTGTATAAATGTCATCCACAGAAATGGTGGAAGTAATGAATGTACCAGCATCACGATGTGCAATAATACACCTATATTTAAAAAAATGCTCTCTTGTTTTGAGGGGTGTGTGTTTTATATTTAGAAACAAAGAGAGTTAAACACAGGGAAATCAATGGCCCGTCCTGATCCAGCTGGGTGGGTCCTGGTTTGGAATGATGAGAGGCAATACATTAAGACACGGAAGATGTAAATATCAAATGAGTTTCTATTATTTACATTAAGCGTCAAAGACAATGCTCAGAATTAGTGTATGGAACTTCTTTTTCAATAAATATTTGCTGGTTAATTGTATAAAGCCAAAATTTATTTTCATTCACATAAGTACAAGTATACTGAGGTTATGCAGGACTAAAAGGAATACTACAGTGGTCTGTGATATCTTCTAACTGAAGACAGATCACTTCACTAATGAGAGTTATATCCATGTTCCCACCACAAATTCTCATTTTGTTGGGAAAGTGAAGTCAGCCCAATGGGCAACAGGTTGAGACAAGTGTCAAAATTGCTGAGCCTTGTTAGTGAACTTCGTTGTACATTGTTTGTAAAATGGCCTGTGTAACTCTGTGGAAGTGGCCAGAATTTTTAGGCAGTGAGTGGTTATGGGGGTGAGTTAGGTGCTAGGATGTAGATCATTACAGTCAGTATGCTGAACTGGATGATATCTAATAAGCTAAATAATAGGAGGGAAGCATTAATGCAAGATGCATTGCATACATTTTTGAACTTCCAGCTTGGAGATGAAGGGTATTAACTCAAATTTTTAAGAGTTGGTCCTTCTGCAGGATTTGTGCACCAAGTCCCTTTACAGAGCAAGTGATGTGTGTGCATCCTTTCAATTATACATTTTTGTGGATTTTGCATTCTTTCCTATCTTAGCCTTCATAAATTCCTTAGTCAGACAATGTTCAAAGCCAGCCTTCCAGAACCATCAGGGTTTAGTTTGTTTAAGAAGGGGAGAACTTCTTATCTTTTAGTTATTTCCACCAGAGCTGTTCAGTTTTGCATGGGATTGCAAGAGGACTGCTGAATTGAAGAGAATGCCTGGGCCACTAAGTACAGATCTATAGATCTCCTGTATGGTAACCATAGCCACCTGACACCATCACTTGAAGTAGTTTAGGCTCTATTTCAAAGCTGATGAAGTTTTTTGATCTAAAAAATTCTTTTGAGGTCCAGCATGTCACTTTTCTGATGCTTGCAAAATATTAAACATCTAGCCAAACTATATGTTGGCAAACTGGTCAAAGCAGAGGAAGTGAAAAGTGGATCTTTAGCAGTACAGTGTTTAAGGCTTGCAAATCTATAGAAGTGCAACAACATACTCTGGGTATGCCAGGTCTTAGGGCTATAGGGCATACCTCATTTTGGGATCACAGAGGCGTTGGATGTGAAGCTGATATGAAGCTGCTCAGTGCTACCTCTCCTAAGACGCTGCTGGACATGATGGAACAAATGTGTAGGTGAGACATGCTGCTCTCAAGTGGTTCTGGGTAACCTGCTCCAGCTGACCCTGCTTATGCTGGGAAGGTGGACTAAATGTTCTCAAGATGTCACTTCCAACCAAAATGGTTTTGCGGTCCTTCTTCTAAAATATACAGGAAAACAATTTGTCAACATCTGTTGTCAACATCTGTTTTAATGTGGGATGAATCATCCTCTAGAGAGACATGCCTAAGAATTCCTGCAAATATTATATTATATATCTAGCTCTGAGGAAAACACCACATGAGAGGAGTACATCGATTAAACTTAAGTGTTTGAGGGACTGCAGTCTTTCAAATCTTAACACTCAAATTTTGTTTTGTGAAGGAAGGGGCCTTGCTCTTTAACCATATATTGTTCTATAGTCAGGATAAATTGGAACTGCTATTATTTCTGCAGAGTGAAAAACTGTTTTGGTTGTTCTACTGTACTTTTAACTCAGTGGTTTTTATTTTAAAATATTTTACTGGCTGCTACTTTGTAAAATGTACTGCAGCCCTTAGTTAACTAAAGTATAGCAGAGAAAATGATTTATTAAACTGTGAAATATTACTACTACACAAACATGACCAGCTGGTTTGAATAAGTGCATGATGTTAGTTAGGAGGCAAACTTTCATTATATATATAATGATAGCAAAAGATCTGGTATAGATTTGTGGGTTAATGAAGTATGTGAATAATTCTATTACTAGGCTGCAACCCAGCAGACCACTCAGTCCTCACTAAAGGTAACATTACAATGGTAATGACACAGCAGAGTAGACAAAAGAGAGGTTGACTCATGCATTCAGTCTATTTTAGAATCATACTTTGAATAATGCCCTACTTTTCTGTTAAAAATTACCAAATGTCTCTCTGGTGGAAACATTAAAGTCTATGCCTCCTTTAATTTCAATATCCCTTCCACATTTGATGATAAGTTATAATGAGGACATAGAGACCTGCATTAACTAGTGATAAAAGAGGTACCTATTATCTTTGTGGAATGATAACTGAAATCAGAAACATGGTCTTCTGACAGACTGTTGGGTCCCTTGACTATTCTAAAAATAAGTTTCCAGGGCTGCAATAAAAGGTGATAAGTCCAGGATTTCCCACCAAATCTGTTATGATATATGAGTATCAGTCTGTAAAATATTTGATCTTTGAATCTGAGTCTCAGATAAATACTACTACCTTAATGTAAGCTTTAAAGCAGCAAAGGAATGCAAGAACAGAGAAACTGGACCTATGAGCCTTACTTGTTGTATAAGCCTTTCCTCTTTTGTCCATCTTTCCAAACTTTCTCATCCTGCCAGATACACAAATGGTGCTAAGTCCTGTTTTGAAGATTGATCCACTCGAACGATTTCTCAACCCTGTTACAGAGGACAGTTTCTGAAAGATTAGGAAAGTGATACCTAAGATGGATAGGCATTAACTGATTAAAATATAGATTAAAATATATTATTATGAGAAACTTCACCAGAACATCTGTGAACCATAGTCTTCCTTCATGTGATAAAGCTCCAAGTAATCATGAAGTTTTGCAGTACTGGAAAATGAGTGTTGTGAGTTTAGTGATTTTGATATCTAGTTCTTTATAGGTGTTGATAACAGGTTTGGCTATGGCCCAGTTAAAGATAATAGAGGAGTCATTTTCTTTAGTGGTTTTTTCATTTCAGTGTTAGCATTTATTCTCTGTTCTATTCAATATGAAAAACTTGGAAAGTGTTGAAAAGAGATGAAACATAATAGAAGAGCTATCCCACATGTGAAGACATTCAGATATCAGAATAAATTTTGTAAGAGACAGAAGATTATAGCGAATGTTAAGAAATCAGGAAAATAAAATATATTGCACTCAAAGACTGAATGGAAACTATGGAACAATAACTGCTCATGTCTAGGAAAGGAAATGAACAGGAGAAGAAGCAGAAAAGCAACTGATAAGGCTAGCAATAGCAATGGAGTATCATAAAGGGTCTAAATATTTAGACTTCGATCATCAGGTCCTTAAAGAGAATATACCTTATATTCCAGAGGTGACTTTGAACTAAAGTCATATGGAAACATTTTATAGCAAAGCAATATGTAGTATACTTTTTCTACTTGTATTTGCAACTGTGATTTTTAATTTTCTGGTTTTGGGGTCTGGTATTTAAATTAGATCACTGCACATTTTGGAGACAATTTGTTAGAACTGAAACCAAGCAGAAAATCTTACTAAAATGTCTTTAGAAAACAACACACAGCAGGTGAGGATAATCCATCCCTCCATCCATTCAGCATTTCAGTACTATGTCTAATGGTATTTGTCTAGCTCTTCAAACTGTTTGACAAGCAAACAATATTTCAGCTTTTCAGTCTAGACACTTTCAAAGAAAATTTTCTAACCCTATAGGCAATATACATAGTGGAAAATCACCTGCTTTCTGCTATGTTTTCGAGTCTCCAAGAGTTACAGAAAAGAACTAGAAACATGTTTTAGCTGTTATTTTGCAAGCAGTTATTTAAAGAAGGCCCCTTCACAGTGGGTTTTTTCTTCACCGTGTTCTGAGGAAAATAGCACCTGAAAAGTAAATTATCTCAAAATTTGGGCTCAAGAAGTGACTAATTTTCAGTTTTATTTTCCAAAGCTCTGAGACCAAATGTCTACTAAATCTAAAGAACAATTGCAAGAAGGAAAATTAAAAATTACCACAAAAGATATTTGAGTCTAAATTGCCTGCTGGTATTGATTTTTGAGAGAAGATGAGCCCCATAAGCACTAGTTAATGCCAATTGTATTGCAAAGGAGAGCAATGCAGTAACTCAGACATATGATCCGGAGATTTCACATCAGAAATGCGAACTATAGTTACAATAAAGCTCTATCTTTGTAAAACTTCTAATAATTGTCTTAGTAACACCTTTGTAGATTAATTTTAAAATCTTTTTATCTTGTTTGTAACTTTTGATAACTGGAGGCTGCTTACTTGGTGTTTAGCATATAGTGATTTTACATGTGTGTAACCTCTTTTTGCAGATTCTTTTAGTCTGGTAGGGAGAGGAAATAGGACCACTTTTCAATCCTATTGGCAGGAAAATGTGCATGGCCTCATGTGTCATTGTAAATTAACTGATTTTACACACTAAAAGTTTGCCCACCTAGAGATGAGGCTCATCCACAGTTCTTTCTATCAATTTTCTCTCCTTGTGAAAGAAATCACATCAGTCTGTTACAGAAAACAGGACTTGAAGTAGAGACCTTGCTCAAAGGCAGGATGAGCTGTATTTGTGATAGGTGCTTGTTCAACTTCCTTCTGAAAATAACCAGTGATGAAAATTCCCTGTTCTCTTTCAATAGAAAATTTTTCTTACTACTGAAGATTTTTCTTGTTATTGAAGAATTCTCTAAGGAGAAGCATTCTGTATTCTGAATCATGGATCATTCTCACCGCTCAACTGTCCCACCACCATTTGATTTGTATCCCCAAGTTGTTGTGACCAGACTGGAAAGTGTGCTAATCTTTGCTTGAAAGCTTTCATCTGGGTAGCAGGGGGGTTATTCCATGCTTTAAAATGAGGTTTCTGTTGTATATATGTATTTCAGCAGCTTGATGTTCATGATTCCTGAGCATATTATGATTCACTGTATTTCCCTTGATTCCACAGAGTGTGGTATGGAATTCTGCCTCCATCCTCAGGAAACTGCATCTTTTTCTGTGTGCCTTCTCCCAGTGTAATGTGTGGTTCAAATCCCAATTGATTCTGCTGTCTGATGTGTCTGCTGGTGCTTTCAGCTTCCAGATTGAATGCATGTACTCTCCCATCCTAATTATTAAAAATGTGCTGAATAGTACCAGCAATGGGGCAGACTCATGCAAAACCTTGCTTTGTGCATTCCCCCATTTGATAATGAGCTAGAGATGACTCTTCCTGGGCAACACTATCATTCTCTTTTACCCTATTTTGTGGTATAAACATGGTATGTTAAATAAGTGTCAAAAACATGGATAAAGGCAAAATATTTTCCTCCTACTGCATCTGCCCCTATACCAGAACCTAGAACTCTCCTGCAGAAAGCAATTAGGTGAGTTAAACATATTTTGTTTTTCATGGTGGCCATCAGCCTCCTCCTTTTCTGTGCTTACAGCTTATTTTTAGAATTTTTTGTCAGTATTTTCCCAACAATTAATATTTAACTGGTCTATGATTCTCTTGCTCTTACCCACTTTTAGTACATCTTAAGGGTACTCAAAGTAATTTTTCTGAACTCTACTCCTCTAGCCTCTTACTAATTCTCAAAAGCAAAACTGAGTTTGGCTTCTCTAACAGTTAGTCTTGTAGGCTGAATTTCATCAGCACTGTGAAATCAACTGAGAATCACTAGCCTACTCTATACCTTCTGTAAACTGGTTGTTGACCACTACTGTTGCTCTTTTTCAGCAAGTTTGATCTTTATGAGATATTTTCTAGACGCTATAGCTCATATTTGTAAATAAAATTTTCATATTATTTTTGTTTTTTTCCTGTAAATTACATTTGCTTTTAATTTCATTTTCTGCTTGTCACTGAGGAGTTTGTGAAATATTTTTCCTGCTATCCTTTGTGTCTCATGCCTTTTGTGGATGATTTCATGTGATAGCTTGTGACATTTTTCTTACAGTAGAGAGCAAGCTTTGTCCAAGGATTTGTATTTCTTCTCTAGTCTGCATTCAGACTACAAAATCTTGTGGTTGTGTGGTGCAGGATTCTTGATAAGGTATCAGTCTAGCAGCTGGAGAAGCTGGTAGTCTCACTAGAGGGCATAGTAACTTGTCATTCACCCCTTCAGTACAGCAGTCCCAGTGGGTCTTACCTGGCTGCAATGGAAAAGAAAATCTATCCCTAGAAGAAAATAATGCTTTTTGTGTATAAGTATAGAAAAAAAAAAAAAAGAAAAAAAAAGAAAGAGAGAAAGTGAAAAAAATAAAATGAACTCACTGAGATAAAGTCTTGGTTTAATTGATCCCACTGAATCCATTTGTTTAGTAATTTAGAACCCTTCACCTATTGATGCTCCCCAGGTAATCATCCAGCAGTAATATTAACTCTTCAATGTATGCCAGTACTAGTAGTACTTGTTTTCCAAGCCTGTGCTACTTCAGATAATTCTGAGCAGGTTCATTAATACTTGTGAAACTGTATAAGAAATCAAGACTGGGAAAGTGACACAAAAATTGTATCTTTTGTGACCTCCTTCAAAAACTTTTAAACTGCATTGATTTTCTTTAGTGACTTTGAATTAGCTGACAGTATGAAGCTTTCTTCATGCTAATTTGTGATTTTAAAATTTTAGCATGACATTACAAATGTCATTTCCAACAGCTTTCTCCTGGGGAAACTGGCTGCTCATGTCTTGGATATATGTGCTCTCTGCTGGGTAAAAAATTTTCTGGAAGGCTGTGGGTGGAGAGAGGTTGTGGATGGAGTTACACCCAACTGGGAATTGGTTACTCACAGTGTCCCACAGGGCACAGTGTTGGAGCCAGTCCTGTTTAATATCTTATTGATGATCTGGGTGAGGGGATTGAGTGCACTATAAGTAAAATCAATTTGCAGATGAAATGAAATTGGGTGAGAGTGTTGATCTGCTGGGAGGTGGGAAGGCTCAGCAGAGGGATCTGGACAGGCTGCACTGATGGGTGGAGGCCTCTGGTACAATAAGGTGAAGTTCTGGGTCCTGCATTTGGGTCACAACAACCCCTGGCAGTGCCATAGGCTGGGGGAAGAGTGGCTGGAAAGCTGCCCAGCAGAAAAGGACCTGGGGGTCCTGGTTGACCCAGCCAACGTGAGCCACTCTGTGCCCAGGTGGCCAAAGAGCTCAATGGCACCTGGCCTGTATCAGCAATAGTGTAGCCAGCAGGACTAGGGCAGGGATTGTCCCCCTGGTCAGTCAGCACTGGTGAGGCCACACCTCAAGTGCTGTGTCCATATGTGGGCCCCTCGAGAAAGACACTGAGGTGCTGGGGAAGGCTGGAGCACAAATCCTGTGAGGAGCAGCTGAGGGAGCTGGGTTTTGTCTGGAGAAAAAGATGTTTGGGGAAAACTTATCACTCTCTGTACCCACCTGAAAGAAGGTTGTAATGAGGTGGGGGGTCAGTCTCCTCTCAAGTAACAAGCAATATAATGAGAGGAAATAGCCTTAAGTGATGCCAGAGGTTTAGAGTGGATTTTAGGAAAAATTTCTTCACAGAAAAGGCTGTCATTGCAAGAGGCATTGCAGAGAACTGTTTCAGTTAACATTCCTGCAGGCATTCAAACACTGTGTAGATGACACTTGGGGATATGGTTTAGTGGTAAAGATGGCAATGTTAAGTTAATGGTCTGACTCAATTGTCTTAGAGGTCTATTCCAACCTGATTCTATGATTCTATGCTTCTACTTCTTCAATATGAGTAAATGTTTTTGCTTTATAAATTTTATATTAAAAATATATATATTTAATAATCACAGCAGCCACTTTATCACTAAATAAGCACAGAAATATTTTTAACACCCAGCCATTCATAAAAATCTAGCCAGGAAAAGAAGTGCATAGTAGAAGGAAAGTTTGATATAAGTTCAGCAGTATGAAATCCTAAGATACAGTTTTTATTTGTTATATATATATTTTGTTATATTTTATTTGTTTTATTTGTTATTTATTATAGCATTTATTTGTTATATATTATTGTAAGTTGGATAGTGTTAGTGTTTGTAGCATCTCCAGAATGCAAAATTTTTCATAGATAACCTGTTTATTGTAGGAGCCAAGTGAGAAGAAAAATGATAAAATCTGATGTGTGTGTGACTGCTGCTGGTTGGGGCTTTTTATCTTGGTATTGTGAAAGCTGTATTGTTTGCAACACCTTCTAATTCTGAAGTATTTTTTACATTTCATCTGTCGTCAAAGGGAATATATTCTTGACTTTTTCCGGTGCTTCAGCCAATGTAACATTTTCCCAAGAGAAGCAGTGTTGCTTTGAGGACCATCAAAAGATTCAGTGTTTATTCGGCAGCACTTTCTGAGTGCATACAGACTTGGAACTGAATATTCTTTCATAAGAGAGAAAAATCAAAACATTAAGGAGAGACTTAAGAGGAAAGGAGTTCATGGAGATGTTTCTTCCAGCAGAAATGGCCAAAGCAGTGACAGCTTTCTATAGCTATTTTCTAAACTACCCCTTCCTAGATCATTAACAATTCTGCCATACAGACCTGACTCTTAATTTGTTGGTGAGAAAACATTGCCAGGCACCTTTAGTTTTGCCACAAGCCCTGTGAAGACTAGTGCAAATCCAATGTCCTGCCTGTCTTTAGGGGAAAACAGGGAATGTTCTGTTCTCTGATACTGCCAAGAACTAATATTTAAACTTCCTCCTGGTATTGAAGTCAGCAGGCATGTGTTGCTTCGGGAGTGCAGTGGGGATGGACAGGTGGCCACTTCATCTAGTGGAGGACTAGGATGTTGGAAGTGGGATTGCAATTAAGTGAATGTTTTTAATCTTGTAGTGGTAGCATTGCCTATGCTGCTCTACCAAAATCACTGACACACTTTTCTTCTCAGAGGCGTATAAGCAAAGGGATGAGTATGTCTGTTTAAGATTTGTAACCAGAAAAAAGAAATGCTTACTGTGTAGTTCTTATCATGTGGGTAAAATAGAGAGCATTTGGTCCTTAATGAAGAGTTACACTGTAAAGCAGTGATATTCTACACTGTCTCTTTTTTATTGAATCATTGCAAAAGTGTTTCTGAAAATAAAGACGTTTCTGTCTCATTACTTCACTGGCCTCTCTCATCAAAATTTCTCACAAGCACCACAAAGGTAGTTCTAATGTGTGGCTTCAGCACTTGCAGAAGGACCAACTTCCCACAACTGTAATTTCAGTCACGGCAAACCAAAATTTATAGTTGCTGCCTCCTGGTCTCTTTTGTCTGGAGCTCAGGGGTAGGATAAAAAGTGGATGTGTCAGCCTGCCAGGTGGGGCACATTAGTGCGCATGTGTAGAAATCTGTATAAAAGAAATGGTGACAACATGGGTTGTAAAGTTGCGATTGTAAAGATTTTAATACTTGTTTTACTCTTTGTGTGGATCAAGTTTATAATTGCATTCCACTGCCAGGCTGTGGCAGTGATGTTTTGTTTTGTTTTTGGGGTTCTTGCTTTGCTTTGGTATTTTTTTCTTCAAAAAACTGGGGACAAGTTAACAATTGTTTCTGTTGTTCCAAACATTCAATTATTATAAAACACTCCTGCTTTGTTTTTGAGCTTTGACTGAATTTAACCTTGTTAAAAAAACAGAAGGGGAAAAACAACCTCAACCCAACTCCTCTCATGGCTTGATTTCTTTTCTCCCTACTGTCCATTGCCTGTAATGCTGCTGTTCAGGCTGTATTTTAAGATTGAGCCTGTGGAGATGCCATTGAAACTTAGTGTTTACCAATGGTTACCACAGAGTGGTAGCTCAGAAACCTCTGGAGTTTTCCTATGCTTGTCTCAAATACCTCTCAGCATGAGCAAGTTATAACTTTTAATGGTGAAACTAGAGTTCAGCTTGAAAGGTAAATCTGGCAATTTATGTGGAAGTTGCTTAGTGGTTTTTGTGATTTTTGATTGGCTTAGGGTATTTCACATGATCAAACAGGAAAATCTTTTTCAGTAGAAATAATTTTCGCAGTTTTGCAGAGGCACGAGTGTATTTTAGCTGAGATGTATTGTCCAGATGAGAAAAAAAGAATAGCTCCTGTTATTTGAATCTGGTCATCTGTTTGAACGTGGTCATCTTTCATTATCTGCTGTAGTTCTCATGGGGATATTTAATTTATTTATAAAATTGCTTATTTTCATTATTTCCTGATTTTCATATGGAAAATGTTTGTTTTACTGAAAATTGAATTTGCTGCTCATGGATAGATTGGTGAAGACTGTATACTATGCTTATGTAGGGAAACATTGAGAATATAAATCTGGAAAAAGCTTAAGCCTATCTATTTCTTCATTCTGACTTCAGACAGGGACTGGTTTAGATTGCTTTAGTCTTCATGCTGTCATTCTCATTTCAGTTAGGTAGCTGAATACTTTAAAATTTTTGTTGGACTGAAAAAAAGGTCAAATTTTTCTTAATTCTGACAAAATTTATCTCAAGATTTTAGTTTAAATATAAAGTAGACTTTCTAAGCACAATATATATATATTTGATACTGTCATGCAATTTTATTTATTTATTTATTTATTTAAACATGTAAGACACTTGTAAATAGCTATATTGTTTTGGAGTGTATAAGATATTAGGTTCTTATGTTTCATTTTCTTTTGTGGCATTATAGGAGCAATAGAAGCTTTTTTGTAAGCACATATTTAGTTTAAAGTATGTATCCAGACCAATACAGCCTCTTTCTGGGATACATTAAATTTTAAAAATTTTAAGAGGAAGTTTGCAGTAATATCCTACCCTTAAAACTGCCTGTTTTAGTAGATATTTTGACTCTGGTCTTAGCATAATGTTTTTCTCCAAAACTGTGCAGAGGTTATTGTGATCTGATCCTTAAGCTTAGGGCTTTGTCTAATTTCAGATCACTTTGGGCTGTGTTCCTGGCAAGGGGATCATCACCAAATAGGCCAGACTGTGTCATCTTCCAAACATAGAGACTGCAGGGCATTTTCTTGAGGAACCTTTCCATTTGTGATCATGTGTTTCCTCTGATTTACTCCCTTTGGCAGGACACAAAGAAGGCAGAGAGCAACTCCCTCTTTTTCTTTAAGTCAAAGGGTTTTCTTAACCTGGGGGTGGTTCTCTGGTCATTGGTCAGCTTAGTATAGATTCTGGCATGGCAAGGAGTCTTTAATGTTTATAGATAATTTTGGCTACATGTTCTGGGTTATTGGTTATTTAAGTCTTAATAAGCATAGCAGTTGCTTGACACAAGTATTTGAGCAAGGTTTTTTAGAAATGGAAGCCTCAAGATGAATTTGGTTTATGGACACAATTTTGGTTTGCTCCTGTCCTGTGCAGACTTCTTTCAAGCATGAAAATATGCTTTTATTTCATCAGGAACTGGTCTTTGTTTCTGTACCAGAACAGATTAAAATATTAAAAGTAGCTCAGTAAATTTATGAAAACAAATAGTGCCTTTTATTTCCTGGTGATAAATTGTGATCTAAATTAGGATCACAATTAAAAATACATAATTATCACAACAATTAAAATTGAGCACAACAGATGGCTTATTACTTAAAATCCTGTTTCACAAATCAGACCGTGAGTTTTATAAGGCACTAATTGCCACACTTTAATGTTATTTGGCTGTAAAATCTGTTTAAAGTCACAATCATGGTTACAGTATCTGGAGAGATGTGAATTAAGAAGAAAAGGGAAAGATATGCATATTTTAAAAATGCACATGCAATTTTTTCCTGCAGTCTAAACAATGCACAGCCCATAGAATTCTATGGTTTGAAGTGGGACTGCTACTTCATGCCTTCTCCAGCATTGCATAACCTCCATCTATTATATAATACACTTCTAAAGCAGTGCCTAGCAAACCAGTCCTGTGGATCAGAGGACAGATGGCACAAGTGTGACAGGGAATAATGAGTGGTACTGCAGAGATGTGGTTGATCCACCAACCCACCAACCTCTCTTCTGAGAGACAGACACATCTGTATCTTGGCCAAACATGGCTGGGGTATACAAGACCCCAATTTTCTTTCCTGCTTCAAAATGAGGTCATGTGTCCTTGTAATGAAATTATTTTAGTGGCTTTTAACTGTGAATATGTGTATTTTAAGGCTCTAATGGGAACTTCAGTCGTAGACTGATGACAAATCTTTTCTAAAAAATTTGTATTGGATTTTTTCCCCAAACTATAACAAATAACTGTATACATACTTTGTCAGGCGGGCTTTTTTAAATAAAATTTGTCCATTTTTATTATCAAATGTCATTAAAACTTATGTTTTTCCCTCCAACTTCTTTGTGTCCTAATAGTATCACTCTCACAGCAGAAGCTGGGGCCAGATACAAAGCATAAAATGAAATTAAAATGGTATAATGTCTAAATATAAGAAGGATAAACCTTTTTTGTCACTATTTTGTGTTTTAAATTGAACTTCTTGACTCTGTGATTACACAAATTGGACATAAGTAACAATTTTTTTGTGTTCATAGCAATGGAAAATAATATTGCAGAGTGCTCAGTAGGAAAAGAGACATTTAAAGTTCCCACAGGGAACAAAAATCTTTCTCTTTGCAGATAAACTCAGAAATAATTTCACACAGACCCTTGCGTATAACGTATTTGATCCCCAGAGGACTGTGTATGAGAAACAAAATGTAGAATTCAGTTATAAGACTTTTCCCTCTCTCTGATTTTGGTGTCAGCTGCTCTGCATTTTGAAAAGTGAAAGAAGTGATGTGTTGCAATATGAGCTAGTTCTGGCCTAGATTGCTTAGCCAGATCTGTCTAAAAGGAATCGAATTTTCAGGAACCGAACTGTGGTTCAAACTGAAGTGCAGTACTTACATATTTTACTGCTGCTTTTATCACAGCCAAGCAAGGTACTTCTCTGCTCACTCTCAGTTTATTTCTTAAAGCAGGGAATGTAAAGGCAGGCAATAGAGGGTACTGCTTAACCTTTTCCTCACGCTTGCTTGCTCGAGGTGTCGAGAGTGCTCGAGTGGAGCAGCCATGGGGCTGGGCAGGGCAGGGTCAGGAGAGGTCCTGACCCAACATGTGCAAGGTGATGGAACAGGCTGCTGCCTGCAGCAAAGTGCCTGCTCTCTGCACCAGGTCCAGGAGAGCCAAGCTGCCTACCCCTGCTGCCTCTGAGAGAAGGGAAAGCAAAGTAGACCGGTGGTCATTTCTCAGAGAACTTTTAATCCTCTCTGCTGGCTGCTGTCATTCATAGTCCTTCTCAACCCTCTAGCAGTGATGGCAGCAGCAAGCCTGGTCTCCTAACTCTTGTCTTTTCTTATCCTTGTAGTTTCATCCTCTTTTTCCTGGAGTAGTATGACTCTGTTGCAAAAACGTCTCACTAGTTTTGGCTCAAATTTTCATGAATTTTAATCCCAGGTTTTTATTAGATTTGCAATGAATAGGAAGAAATTCTTTCCTGCTTGTCTCACTTTCTCTACTGTTTGAGATAATACTGGCTACCTGCACTCACTTTGCTGCCAATCTGTGCAAAGTATTTTATATTGCCTTAAGAAAACACTAGGACTTGGATCTCATCTAAGTATTGAAATGGTTTTCTTTTAAAAAGACCCCTACCAATAAGGCAAGCACTGGTTGTGTACTAAAGAAAAGTATGTCTAAAATGGAGTAAAACATTTTACTCTAAGATTTATGAGGAAAAATTTTTATTATCCACGTGTGTTTTATACAAAACCTTATATTGCAAAACAAGGTCAGCTGGAGTATTATTGATAGGGGAGATTCATACAGGTGAAACCACAGACTGGTTTTTTGCAGGTTAAAAGCATATAGTGAGTTTCATTTAAATCCTATGGAAGTGCAGTCACATAAGGATCTTGGCTTGATTTACAGGTTTTTCTCTGTAGCCACTTTACAAAACTTGTACTCATTTTTCATGTTTAATGACCATATGATGCTACTGCATTTTGAGACTATGTGGCATCCATCTGGTGGCTAATTGAACACCTGAAATATCTTGTTACTTGATAATTAATGATTCTTTGTAGACTAATCAATGCAATGTCTGACTGATAGAATGTGAGTTCAAAGAGAAAGGAGGATAGATTTTTGGTGAATGACTTACTATCTGACTCTTCAATGGGAGTGGCATGACCTCATGAATGAATTCTTGCCATTTAATTGATTTTCAAGCCAAGAGTGACATGGCATCTGATAAAAATAAAATCATGTACAAATGAAAAAAAGTGAAATACATATTGAAAGGATGTCCTATGGAGTTAGAGAAGTGTTTTCTGATTACAAATGAAAAAAATCAATGTATCCTTAAACAGACCAGGATATATAAACTGAAGAATGGTGTTAAGATTTGGTCTGTTGTGAAACATGATTGTCTATGGAATTTCAGTCAGTAAATGAAAATGAATATACCTATTTCTAACTTTGATTTTTTTTGTTCTCAAGTTTCAACTCCTTAGTTTGACAATAAAACAGGAGTTAAATTTATTACCTTTCTTTATAATTGGTTTAGGAGTGAATGATCTATTCTGATACTTCAGATAACACCAAAAGCCTGAGTAATTGTTCATTTAAATATATATCTTACAAGAAAGCAATGGCGAGACTAGGTTCTTGCTACTGTGTTTTCTTTGAGTTATTGAGTTCTGTATAAATCTTCAGATCAGTCAAAATCAGAGGCAGAAAATGCTACATATAAATAATTCTCACTTGAATGGTAACATGGTGAAAATTACAAATTTCCTCTAATTTTTTTAGTTAAGGGTTTTGGATTTTTGGAATAATGTAATTTTTTTCTCATGGCTATTCAGTATTTTCTGAGACGTCAGTTGTCATGTCCTCCAAGCATATGCAGCAAGGGAACAAGTAAAGAAACTCAATATTAGATAAGTTAAATGTTTATCAGTCAAATCAGTAATGTAAAATAGTAGTCAAATGATAACATAGACATTCATTAAAGTGTAAAATATTAAATAAGTATAAAATAGATGTTCATTTTATAGAATATCTGCAGGACAATGTTTGCAGCATTCAGGTGGCAGCCATCACCATGTTATATTTGTCTGTCTGACCTTGATTATGAGGAATATGCAAACCATGACAAAAAAGTTCTTGTCAGCATTTGTTAGCACAGCTGTCTCAGCAGCAGGAGAAAGAAAAGTAAAACTGGAGTCAGCATAGAGGAGGACACAGTCATCAACTTCAGGTAACTTTACCAGAAATGCTCTGAATGTTTTATTTTACAGAGCAGCCGGTATCTTTATCAGGAGTTTTCTGTAGCCAGGATTTTTTTTTTTTTCACTAACTAGTGGGAGCAAGGCTTTATTTTACAGGTGTAATTTGTTGCCCACTGCTGTGCTGTTATTGCTTGTGTTATGGTTTAACTTCAGCCAGGGAATGGAGAGTGACTGATCTGTTTACAGTGGCCTAAGACTAGAGCCTGATTTTGGATTGTGAGATGGTAAGCTCTCTGAGGATGGCTTCTGGAGGGTTTTGGCTTTTTGGGGTTTGGGACAAGAGGCAGTGTCTAAGAAAATATTCAACTTAAGAATTAGAGATTTTGCTTGTCTTTCCGTTTGATGTTTTTGCATTTGATAAAAAAAATCTATTTTTAGAACAGATTGAAAGCATGTGAGAGTGACCATAATAGCCTGGGTACATCACCCACCTGGGTGATAAGACACCCAGGTTCTTTATTCACAAGGATATTTATGGGTATCTCTGCAGTTTTGAATGATTTTAGTAAAGTTGCTCATTGCAGGATAATCTGAAGGGTTGTACTAAAATGCTGGTTTGGGGAGTAGAGGCTAATTTGAAATTTGGTCTTTGCATGCTTTTAAAGAATAGTCTCAAAGTCTCAAAAATAACTGATTTTAATGAGAAATCTAAGAAGTTTTCCTTTTGGTTTTATCCTAACTAATTTTTATTGTTTTTCAGTCCTGAGACCAAACTAATAAGATTTATATGCATATGCTGTTACCTTAGAGCAGATATCTCTATAAACAGGATATAGTGCACAGTGGGTTTCTGTAGCAGAGTACTCAGGGGACAAATTCTTAAGGTGACAAATTCTGTATCTGTAAGGTCAATCCCAAACCTATAAACAGAGGTGAGCTGTAAGAAGATACCTGATGAAATTAGAAGATTAATATATATAATCTATCTCATATAATATATCTCACTGTGAGAGACTGAGATGTTAATGGTTAGCATCTCACACACTGTTAAAATCAGTAAAGGACTTTGCCCACTTTGCCCACTTTTCACAGGTGGTGAAATCTTTCTACTCATCCTTTCTTTCTCTTCAGTTCTTTTCCTTATATATTTTCCTAAGAGTTATTTTTATGTTTTCATTTTGCTGTATTACTATAGACAGTAGTAACCAAAATGGCTACCTACCTGCTTTCCATTGCAACCAAATGGTTCTAAAACAAACCCTACATATGCATGTGTGTGTATACATCCACTTAAATACATAAATATATTAGAAATATTTGTAATAGCTTTTATATATATAAACACCAATTATGCAGTACTGTTTCACTCTAAACTCACCCAAGCGAGCTGTTAACAATAATCTGGGTTACCCCAGCCTTCTGGAGTGGGTTGTAACACTTACATCCATGCAGGGCTCCAAAAGACTCTGTCTCTTTTCCCAGATGCACAACTATTGTCAACTTCATGCTGAAGGCTTTAAAGTGAACAAAAAGTTATCTTTAACATCTCCATGCATGCATATTTGCCACTTGTGCTCAGCATCTCAACACTTCAAGTAGACTTTTAGTTAACATTGAGTTAATTTGCATTTACACAGGTAAGCTGCTATTTATAAGATTTTTAGTAAAAAGATGTAGAATAACATTACTTTGACACAGGAATGGCAACATGCCTTAGAAATCATGGATTTTTTTTTCAGGCAGCTCTATGTAAGAATGCATGCATTTGTCCTCGTTCAGTGTCCCTCTCTTCTCCCTCAAGACATACACAGAAAGATTGTTTCCATGGTAATGTGAAAAATAAATTAACAAATAGGAAGCTTAGTTTCTAAACCTTGGCACGCATCCCTTCCAACCTCAAATTAGAGATTCAAAACTTTATTCCTGTTTGGAGATCTGATTTACACAAGGAATGCCACCTTAAGGTTCTAATTTTTGTCCTTCACATTTTTCATCAGTGCCACAATCCCTCAGTCACACTTCTGGTGTAAATTACTGTTTTCAAGTATGTTTTCTTCATACTTTTCATACAGTGTCCTGCACAGAGGGACATCATTGTTTTTGGATGGATACTGTTGTAGCGCATATATAAAATGGGTTGGAGAACAGTATTTTTTTATGCAAGCGATTTATTTTAGTCTTTGAAATATCAGTTCTTGCCATAGGGGTTCAGTGAGACTTGAGAAATTATGGGACAAATCTAATGCAAATAATTGAATAAACTGAATATCTTATCACATAGATGTCTTCTTAAATCTTAGGTATAATGGGTCAGACTCATTACTGTATTCCTGAGTGCATGATTAAAGAAAAAGACAAAAACCTGACAAACCATCAAATGAGCTGGAATGCATTTAATTTTGGATCTCTCCTTCCTGTAATTCTGTAGCATAGTTAATGCTTTCTGAATGCCAACAGAAATTGTGCCTGCTGAGAGTGAAATTGGTGACAAATGTAGAATACATGATGCATTTTGTTTCTTTTTTTCCTTCTTTGCTGATATGCATTAATAAAGTCAGTTTTATCTGATGCTGTGTTGTGACTGTATGCAATGAAGACACTAGTGGAAAAATGTAAGTGATAGTTATGCCTTAGGAAGTGTTTTATTTACCCTGTTTGTGAAGATGTATTTCATAACTATGTTCTTAAATATTAAACAATTAATTTTTACATGCTAAGGAAATATGCACTGTTAAAGTACATAAAACCACTGCAAATCAACTATGCTTACTATAAAGTACATCTGTTATGAAAACAGTGTCAATTTATGCTGCTCCCCCAATCCCCAAATGGGCCCAGAAAACAAAATTGCCTTTTGAAAGTAGTGCAATTAGGAGACACTTTCACTTTTTTGAATTTTTTTTTTGTGCAGTTTGAATGCCCTCATAGAACCAGGTTTGACAAGGTTTTCAGCATTTTCTGAAGATGAGATGCACATACATGCTCTCAAAATGTTCACTGAACTGACCAAAATGACTGGTCAGTTTTAAAATGTAATGGCCTTGGCCTTGCTTTAATTGAAGTTAGGCCAAATACCAGTAGGAAGTTTATCTGAACAAAGTATTTTGACGGATTTGCCAATTCCTCCTTCTGTCTATCAGAGGGCAATGCTGTAAAAGTGTTAAAGCTTGAGTCTTTTTCATTTGGAAATAGGCTTGAGTACTTAATGCTAATATAGATGTACTTAATTCATGGTAGGAATGAATTCCCTTCAAGAAGACTTAAGAAGTGTAGGAAAGGAAGGAAATAAGAAAAGGAACTTGAATTTAATGTAGAGCGTATCACAGAGATGTTTAACAACAGTTATCAAAAAAGCCTTCTACTTTAAATAGTCAGTGCAGTGAGGGTTTCCAAGACTTACCTTGAGAGAGAGATGGGGAAAAAATGAACCCGGAACATGAGAAAAAACCAAACCCTAAACATCAGAAAGGTAAATGTCTTGCATGAGGTGGAAAGCTGGCTGTGACTTCTCAGCTGAATGTAATGCAAAGAAAATTAAGAGTCTTAAGCTCTTCTATCTTTTATGAAGCTTATAATATTAGAAAGAGAAAAAATTTAAAAATTGCTAAGCATTAAAAATGCAGACTCCAAATGAATGTGAGTGATTGTAGCAGTAGATGTTTTGTTTCTGATGAACAGCCAGTTCTGATATCTGTCTTCCCTGACTATAGCTTTTAGAAGTAATTTGCACTTTAATTTTTCTTCCCCACTTTAAATGGGACACAGTACCATTTTTCACCTGAACAGCTAAAAAGGGCTGCTAGAGGATAGATTTTTGTAATTGTTACTTTGCAGTTGTTTGGTTTTTTTTTTATTTAGCTGAACAGTGTTCAGCTCTTCATGTACCTGTCTTGTGAGGCTGCATTTTGGGTATTTTCATTTCTGTGAAATTATTTCATTTCTTATCACTCCCACATTTTCCATTCAATTCCCATTCAATTTTCCCATGGAAAATGAGTTTTTAAAAATTCTTTCCAGACTAGTTTCACTTTGGAAATCTTAAATGTGCATTGAATGAGCTAAACTTTTACAGATAAATTTAAGGAGACTGGTGGGAATGTAACACTAAGATGTATTCTGTATCTGAATGCAGTGCATTGTGCTAGGTCATGTATGATGTTAGACGTAGTTAAAGTGATACCTACCCTTAGGCATCCGGGTTTGATGACTAAAATCTGTTTCAAAATTAAACTGGATGTGTCATAAATTCTCTGCTGTTCTGAAAAGCAACAACCATTTTTCTTGGCAGGACAGGGGTTTGTGAGCCACCTGCATGGGTGTTCCTCTGCCCACCTTTCTGTCTCCTTCCTCTGGATGTTTCTCCTTTTGGGCTGTCCAAGTGTTTCCTGAGGATTATCTTCAGCTGGGTCGGGTACAGATTTTTCTTCTGTATCTGTGGCAGCCCTGGAGAACTGTGTTCCTCAAGAACAGTAGCCACAGTTTAAGAGTCTAAGAGAAAGGGGCTTTTGCAAACATTCTATTTCTATAATGGATTTTTGTAATGAACAAAATAAAGAGAACCATATCTTCTATCTGCTCCACAATAAACTCCAGACCTCTTTGACCCTGGTACATAGTACTATGGTTTAGTTGACATGGTTGTGTTTGGCCAAAGGTTGGGCTTGATGAGATTAGGGGTCTTTTCCAAAGTTAATGATTCTATGATTCCAAAGAAATAGTGTTAATTTTGTGGTGAATGTTTTTATATTTTTAACAAACCAATCTTGGAAACCAATTAGAGTCTCAAGAAGTATTTGTAGATCAGAGCACCATAGGATTAAAGTTTGATTATCAAATGTGTGAAAGTTTCCATTGTCACATAATTGTGCAGCATTATGAGACTATAAGTTTTTTGAGTTATACGAGCTAAAGAATCTACCAGCATTCTAGTGTATTAAGAGAAAAATTTCTTTAGAGCAGGAAACAGATAAATTACACTGGCACATTTAATATTTTTTGATATTTGTGTTTTTTTTAAGGATATAAATATCCATTCATGTATAATTTAATGTTCTTATGGCTAAGTGCATGAATTAGCTCTTCTGGAGCTGGAAAGATGGGAAGAACAAGTTTACTTAATTAAACATTTTATTCAAGGAGGGGAGTATGTGAGAGGGGTGTGAGTGATGCTTTAGAAATTTTAGAGCTGTAGATGTCACCAGAATGTTGCAGTGTAGGTGGGAAAATGAACCCATGAGTGTATATTTGAGTTGCTGTCTCAGCATTCTATCAGAGCAGTTAATAATTCATTATATCTGACAAATAAAAGGGTCTCTTTTCAGGTGCCACTGTTATTTAAACTTCAGGTACAATCCAGAGTCTTCATTTTTCATGTTAGAAGAACAGTACAATTCTTGGAGTTTTGGCAGTTCTCAGGTTTAATACCTGCTCAATAAAGTATTTCTCTTGGGATTGGCTTATGAATACAGCCAGTGAAATTAATCATTCTTTCTCTCAGTAGACACTAGCACAAATGATGCTTCTACCTCGATGGCCAATAGATGTGCTTTTTTTCTCCCTTCTCTCTCTTCCAAGTGCCATTCTGGCAGGCACTATTTGCTAGCGTTCCCAATTCTAAAAGAATGGCTGAGTCATCTGGCCTGCAAGGCTCTGAGACAAAAATACCTGAAATGAACCCAAACTGATTGCTGATGTGGAATTCTTTATCTTCTGAATTATTTGATGAAGTTCACATGCGAAATTCTGTTTCCTCTTCATTTTACTGTATCTGATTTTGAACTAAGAAGCCATTACAAAGTGGGAGCGGAAGGAAAACAGGACAATAATTTAAAGATAGTAGCATAAATTAAGACAACAGAATGCTCATGACTTTTTCTCAGAGATTGCTACCATTGATGCCAAAAATTACTGCTGCAAAAAGATATCTTTTATTACAGAAAGATAAACACATAAAAGATTAACAAGGTAAACATTTTGAAAATTATGTGCCATGCAAAATTTATGAAATAAATTAATTTTAAAATAAAACACAGTTGGGTGTTTGGAGTGTAGATATCCTTGTCTCTACAGCTATGGTGTTCAACAGAGTGAGCCTTATTATTTTGAGCTTTTAAACTCACAGTGAAAGCTTGGATAACATTTAGGATTTGATTTTCAACAATTACAGAACCATAAACGGAACCATAGTACGGACTTGAAAGAGATGTTTGAGTTAATTGGCATTTTGAAAGTAGATATTTAACTCTGTGTTTAAACTCTGTAGATATCTCAATCCTAGTCCTACACCCACTTGTGATTAACACGGCACATGTACGAATTTAGTTGTGGGCATCCTCACCATGAAAGGTGCAGGTTTTGATGCTTTTTTTGATGCTTTTTTTTAAAACCATTGTAAAAGTAAGGTCTCCAAAAGTGTGCAAATTGTTAATTTTCAATGTATTGTATGATAATTTTAATACTCTTATAAGGGAGAGGTTGTCCATTGCAGTCTACTTGCATTATACCTTTCAAATCTATACTCAATCTCTGTTAGGGGTGAATATTTATCTCTGTAAATATATGTAGTGTGGTCAAAATGGAATAATATTGCCAAGTGGTTTTAACACATTTTATTTAAATGCTTGAGATTATACTTTATTAATGGGTCCCACTCTATGAGAAAAATAATGCCTTTAAGGGTGATATACTTCATTAACAATATTGCATAGACTGATTAGAGGTACAAATAAACTTCATGTTAGTTGACATTGATATGAGTTAAAGGCAAAATTTCAGTGCAGGAATACAGAATAATTTGTTGGTTCTTTGAATATTTTTCATGTTCAATCATCTTGATGATAATTAATTAGTTACTCATATCAATTAGAGAGAAAAATACTAATGATATGCAATATTTTTAATGTGGAATAACATTGGGGTTTCTGTGGTTTAACTTCTTGGGCTAGGAACCAAATAGTAATGCATCATATCCTTAAAAAAATAACATTAAATACATAAAAAAAAAGTTCTGAAATGGTTTGTTTCAATTACACAAATCGTACGTGTACCCTGAGACCCTGACCTAAGTGGAATGAAAAGTTTTTTTCAAACATGCCAAGGTATAAATGGATATTAAAAACCTGTTTCCTCTTTGCTGCTCTGAGTCCAGCTTTTGAGTATATGACAGATAGAACTTGTTTTATTCCTGTCAGTGACTGTAATAACTGGCTATGCTGCATGTAGTGCAGGATGAGTAGGTAGGGAAATGAGAGGGAGGAAACTAATCTGTATTGTCCTTGGAATTTCCCAGTACTGTATGAAACTCAAAGCAATATAAATATTAAAATAGCATTAGTCCCACTTATAGTGAATAAATAGTGTTACATTTCAATATAATTTTTTCCTGTCATGTCATTTTCTCTGTCATATGTTGCTAATTAAAGATTACAGGAGAGAGCTCCCCTGAGGTAATGCATGTGTTTAATCTCTGTTTGAAAAGGATTTGCTTTCGATGTCAGTTGACCTTTCCACATTTAAGATGTTTTATGAATTTTCAGTGTTTTCTGGGGCCTTGACTAGATGATTTTCAGTCTCATGTTCAGGTACATAAGTGCTGTTGTTTTGAGCTGTGATGACTCTATTATCCTTTAATTGTTTCTAGGGAGATCCAGTTGCCTCTTCTTTCAAGCAACTGTTCTTATACAACAACGGAAACAGAACCACATCAGCTATGTTGTTCACAAAGGCAAGGTCACAGTAAATTGTAATACAAAATACATGACTTTTTGAAGAATAGAAAGTTTAATTTAAACAGTGTTATACAATGAACAAACCCCATTTTTTTACAAAATATCAAGCTGTTTTGTTGAATGCAGAAAGTTAGGCCAAGTGCTAGATAAGTTTCAAACAAAGAAATGATAAATGATTGTTGTATGAAAGCAGGAGAGCAAAGATAAGAAAACCAGAAGGACTTGGTGGACAAAGTAATTTTTTTCCATTTTGTAAGATTATATTTATGAATAAATGTCTCCCAGGAACGGAACACTGGTGCAAAATGTGAAATTAAGAACTCTTTGTGGACTATTTGTGGAAGTTTGATGTCACCCTCCTAATTTTATTTCCCTTTTTTATTCTAATCTATAGTAACGATCAGAAAAGAAATGAAAAATAATGAATTTAAATAACATTTTAATAGCCCAATGATCTTCCTGATCCATTGAGGCCATTTCCACAATCCTTACACAGCTTTTAATTTGGCAGATCTCCCTTTAAAATGAAAACTGGCTTTCTTTAGAACCTCAGAAACGGAATTTTCACAAGTCATTAATGCAGTGGGTTAGACATAGATTATTAATTAATTTATTTTAGTGATGTGTTTATTAAATAAATTAATATCTTTCTGGTCAAGTTAGAGTCTGCTCTCTGCTGCCTCTCTGAAATTCCATTACTACAGGGAATAATTAGGAATCCTTTAAAAGGTAACAATAGTGTAGCTAATTTTGCTTTACAGTGCTTTGTACTTTGACATTCACTTAAACTAGCTTTGAATATCTGTCGCCTGATTAGATAGTAATTTTAATCTACTTTGCTAGGAGAGACACTTTGCACAAATAGCTGAATAACAACAGTTGAGTGTAGACAAAAGGTGCATAATGAAAGGAAATGTTAATGCAAATGCACATCACTCAGCATCTCGGGGAGGTATGTGTCTGAATGCATGAAGGATATTGCTAAAGGTGAAATATATTTGTGTAAGCTATTTTTAGTTATGAGAGTCGCAGTTCTGAGTCACACAGGAAATTTAAAGAAATTGTCTTCATAATTCTGTCTTTGATCTCCTTATTTTTAATCTAGTATTCTGTGTTGTCTTGCTCCCAAGGAGAATGCATGTATGAAATATGAAATTAGGTGCTTTGAATTAAAGTTCTCTTGAAAACCCATTCTGTATGCATGCGCATGTTTTTGTATTTGTTTGGCAGGCCAAATCCTGTGGACATAGGAGTTAAATCTGCTAATAGATTTGCAGTTAAATTTTCAGGGTAGCATTTGTGTATGTTAACTCTGTTTTAGTTAATATAAAAAAAATAGAAAAGAAATTAATATATTTCCATCTTGAATTCTATTATCACATTTTGGTTCCTAGGTCTACTGAGAACAGTAGTGTATGAGAGTATATTCTATTTTTTTTACAGTATTACAAAATTTTAATGATTTTCTGTAATGTTAAACTGAATAATTTCTTCTTGAACCTTAAAATCTTATTTACTTTGTTTTACTAGCAGATATTGAAAGTATAATTGCTCCGTATTTATCAGTAGCCTAATTTAAGCCAGACTGCTGTGGCAAGTAATTGTAATTAAACTGCAACCTACAGTACTATTGAATGGACAGGAGTATGTGAGTCTGACACGTTCACTGACGTGTTCACAGCCTGAACAAATTTAACAAGAATGTCACAACCCATGAGTAACAGCTAGTGTTTCTCCTCTATCTGCAACTCTCTGGATTACATTAAATTAAATTTAAAATCTGTGTTTCATCACATAGGCCATCCTGACATGATTAATTTTCTTAAGGGATAGTGTATGAGCTGGATAAGAACCCAGGAAGATTTAAAGATAACATTGAAAATGTCACAGTCAGCACTGGCTCTGAATTCTATAATTACTCACCATTTGACTAAGTAATTTCATGACTTGAGTGGTGCAAAATTTTCTCTGTATTTTGTGTGAATGTTTCTATTGGTTAAGAGAAATCACTAGTGCTGAAAAGACCAGGCAGAAGAGAGAGATTAATTTTAGATGCATTTTGTCTACATGTAATAATTCTGCTAATGGCTCACTACTTCAGAGCATTGAAGACAACACAAGGCACAGATTTTAGGGAAGGAGTAAGTCTTGCAAAATACATCCACCACAATATACTTTTTAATTCCGTGACTTAGTCTGAGACTCAAAGTCACACAAGACAGAGTGCATCTTGTGTCATTCTCATTTTGATAAGAAACTGTCTGACATTTTGAAAAATTACCTACTCTGTAATCACAATCAGAATATATAAAAGCTCTGTGATACAGAATTGTTTCCTTATTCACACTGGACTCCTACTCATAAGCTATTACCTGAACTGCGGATTTTGGCTGATAAAGTCAGGGTGAGTTTTTTTCCTGAACATGTCTTGGGGTATTGTAGAGAAGCATATTGGCAGGATATTCAGGTGCCCAGAATGTGAATTCTCTTGAGAAAATATAAACAAAATGAATAGGATTATTGTCCCTATAGGAGTAGTTTTCTAAGGGTGATTCAGGCACCTGATTTTCTCAGGAGATGGTATTTAATACTGATGTTATCTTACAACACATTATTGTAAATTATAGATACAGCATATCTTTGCATATCATTCAATGCAAAAAGAGACCATACTAAGTGAACAAGAAAATAAAGAAAATTCAGCGTTTTTAAACTCTTTTGACTGATGAGGCTCTCTTAGACGTGATACTAAAACTGCAAAGCTGTATCAGCTGATTGAAGGAATCAATCTTGCATTAGTGTTTTGCTGATTTTACAGAAAATAATGCTGAATAGGTAGTGTAAGCAAGACCATCTATGTCTGAGAAGGACAATTATGCAATTTATATGACCTAAATAAAAGAAATGTGATGGCTCCTCGAAGTGGAAAATTGCTTTACAGCCAGTGTGTGAACTTCACTTTTAAATATATGCAACAATTCTGGTTTTGGAAGATCTACTCTAACTCCATTATCTGTTAAAAAAGTTTCGTAATTATAATACATAATAAAAATGATATTATTTACAAAGACATCAAAGGAAAGCTTGTTTTTTATATTATTTCTTTCTTCAAAAGCTACTCAAATAGCTTTCTCCCCTTGTCTGAAAGAAGACATTCAAATGGACTTCTACCTTCCCACACCCTCTTTAAAGCAGAAGTCCTTGAAGGCGGAGGGTAAGGTCTCTGTACCCTATTTGAATAGCAATACAAAGGCGTGACTAGAGAATGGAAATTGTGAGATTCCTGTAAGAGATTTTGCTCTTAATAACTTCAACTTTGTAATGTATAAAATTCCTCCTCCTTTCTCCTCCACAAGAGTAGATCAAACTGTGGTACTACTTGAAAGGGATTTATCTTCTGTTCCTTTTATCTGGCACGTAGTCGTGAAACTTTGTGTTGTTTGCTTTTATCAGGTACTTATCACTTTAACATTTGTACCTGATGGTTTGCCAAATTATTTTAAACCTATTATCAGATTTCTTGCTTTGGAAAACATCAATATTTAATTGGTACACATACCATTACTAGATAATTCTTCAAGAGACGTTTAATCATTTTCCTATCTTCCAAGCCACATAGTAGGTCTGTAGAAATCTTTTGTAAGTTGTCAGGAATCTTTTAGGTCAACAGTTTGCTAAGAGTTTATTGAAACTCAGTTAAGAGGTTTTGTTTCCTTGTTCATCTGAAGATGATAAAGAGAAGAACTTTTGTCCGTTATATTTTTTTTCTTAGAAATTTTTTTATTCTATAAAATAGAATACATTGCCAGCTTCCCCCTGTAATTTCCATTATGACTAGGGCTTTATGGATAGGATTGTTGGTGTTGGATTATCCTGGAAATTAGGGATGCAGAATTAGTCATTAAATGGTGAGAGTGATAGTGTATCACTATTTTGCTCATACTTGAGCAACAGTTTCAACAATATTATGTGGAAATTATACAAAAATACTACTGTATTAAAATATTTCCACATTTTCAGCCAGAAGATGTACAGAAAAAATGTATAAAACTATTCCTAAAAGATTCAAGATTCTGAAGAATATGGTTTTATACTTTAAGAAAAGTAACTCCATAGATATGTATTTCTTCCAATAGAAAGGAAATACTGAGTTTTAAAGAGTTGTTAAGTCCACCATAAAAAAATGTCACTAGAGCAAATGAGTTTTAATGGATGAACACTCAAAATTATGTTTGACATTGTTTATGCAAGAAAGAACTAGCAGCAGGACAAAGTATCAAGTAAAATATCGGTCTTTGCATTTGGTGCATTCCAATCAAACTCTGTTGTTTTTTTTTTTTGTTTTCTGGAACACGTCAGATGGGAATAAGTTATACTTCAGTTAAGCATAAATTACTGATATCAGTTTGAGGCAGCCATGCAAGATTCTTAAGTTTCAAGGTTTGTTGTCTCATTACTTTTGTATACCTGTGAAGGATGGAAAAACACTTGGTTTGGTGTTTTCAGTCTTCATGTTCATTTATCTAATCTCTGTATTTTCTCCAGTATCAATTACATTTTAAAAGATGATTTAAACACAGTTAATAACATGTCTTAGTTTTGTCTTTTCCAATGCAAGGGCAACTTCTAAGTTCTCCTTATGTTTTACAAGCAACTCTAGGTAAGGCATAGAACAGAAAAACATTCTGTGACACTCTAGACATGTTGAATGTCCTGCAGTTTATATACAGGACAGCATAATGGTTTAATATGCAATATTAGGAATAGGGGACATATTTTTTCCAGGTCTGCCTACAATCAGCATTGCAGCATCAATTAATACCTCCAATTTTGACAAGCTGTTATCCAATTACCTATTTAAAACCATAATATGCCTTTTAAAATAATGCCTTGATTGTATTTGACATTCACAGATGTCACAGATGCTATTAAAACTGCTGTTCAGCTCATGCAAATGACCAACCATTACCTGCAGGTTGTTAAGCATGCCCACTGAACAAGAAAGAAAAGCTTGTGTTGTTTTCATAGGCTTTGGATCAGCATGGGAATCCACATAGTAACAAGAAAAGAGGTCAAGCTCAACAAGACCTTGCACGTAACATTTTCACACTAGAGTTTGCAGTACTTACCTGAAAACTTTTAATTATAGCTATTGGTGTATATTGCTTGAGGCTTTTCAAACATTGCTTAGTTTGGAAGAAATATGAAGTTCACGCAGCAAAAAGTAAGAGAAAAACAAATGATTCTTCCCTTCTTCATTTCTTCAATTTTGTACATATTGTCTAACCAACAATGCATCATTTTTACTTGGTGTGAATTTAAGAATAAAAAGAACAAATTGCAGGTCACAAAAAACCTCATCAGTTAGGGTTTCAGAGAGCAGTTCAGTGTATTCCTGCAGTTTGACAAAGTAAGGGACTGCTTTCTTTTTTCACTTATCTGAATAGTCCTTATCATAATAATGTCAGTTCAATCAATGAATTGCAGAGCCAACTGCTATATAGTAAGGAAGCATTATGTCGTATAAGGGTCAGGAAAAGATGTGTCTAATAGGAGGATTGGAACTCTATTTTGTCATGAACCAAAACTCTTATTTGCTGCAGAAAACATCAGCAATAAATAAGATTGGAGGATGTAATCATTTTAGTCTCTTTCTGTCATGCACTGTTGGAGTCCTTTGTGGTGCCAGTGTTTTGAAATTGCAGCAGATGATTGTTATTAGTGCATCCTAAACCATGTGTTACTGAGTATCTTTAAAATTCTCTTCTAATATATTCCTATCACTGCCATTATGGCTGCAAAGATCTTAGTGTCACTTCAGTTAATTGTAGAAGCTGAATGATGTTGCCTAACCTCCAGTGATGCAGAAGAAAATACGCACTTGCATGCTGCTATTATTCAAACTGAATTTTCAAGCTGAACAGTAAAAACTCTTTAGTTCACAGCATATTTTAAACATAAATTCAAACAAGGTGCTGAACTGTGACATCCAGAACAAAAAATTATATAAGCAAGTTGCTGAGCTTGCTGCCTGTAATGCACTGGGCATTTTGGGGCTACAAAGCAATGTAATACTATAACCAACCCTTTTATAGTATAAAATTTATTTTTTTTCTTAGTCTTTGAAGTTACTTCTTGATCCATTGATGAACTCCTGATTTACTGAAAGTTGTGAAGAGAGCATGACAAGCCGATTTTTCTACCTTGCAACATTATCCACCTGTGCCAATTTTCATCCTATTCTCTCTGTGCACTGAAGGAATAAAAAGTGACTTTCAGATTTAATCTGTTGTATTTGTGATCATTTCTGACAGTCAGACTTTATCAAAACTGTGTGACAAAATAAAATCCTTCCTTTAGGTTTGGGTCATCTCTAGGATAACATTAAGAGATGTGATAAATATTAATCTCCTTTTGGTCAAATCCAGACTTTACTTATGCTACGTTTGGATTACTGATATAATAAACCAGCACATCCTGAAAACCACAGTGTTTCATATGAAATCTTGCTTTTCTCAGCTTTTTCTCTTGTGGCTTATAGTTTTCTATGTGCAGAGACTTTAAAAATGCCAAAACATGCTTGCCACACTGCCTTGTTTTTATTGGCAGTGAGCTGCCAGTAGGTGCTACTTTTGGCTAGATCAGAAGACACAGATAATTATTTTTGTGTTCATAAAAGGAATTCCTGAAGGAGTGGATGTGTATATACTAAGATACAAATCCTTACAGAATTTTTATTGTTTGAGAACAAAGGTTGATCTTACACTGCTGGAACATGTTTTTTTTTTTAATTTCATTCTGCTTGAAAAATAGGAAGTGAATCATAATTTCTGGATAGCACACTTTGTTTACAACTTGAAAGATTAATTTTCTGGGATCAAACATAAACAGTAAAATGAAATTGCTATTTCAGAAGTCAGCTACTAATCCATGACTCTTACTTCCTGATTTTTGAAATGTTTGTTTGTTTGTTTGTGTTGAGTTTCTGGTAGCATTAGTTCACTTACCCAGTTTTGCTGTAGTTTAACCCCAAATGGCATCTAAGACTAACAAAGCTGCTTGTTTACTCCTGGTGGTGGGACTGGGGAGAGAATTGGAAGAATAAAAGTAAAAAACCTCTTGGGTTGGGATAAAGAGAGATTAATAGGTAAAGTAAAAGCCATGCACTTACACAAACCAAAGCAAGGAATAAATTCACCACTTCCCATTGGAAGGTAGGTATTCACTCCTTCTCCAGGAAAGCAGGGCTTCATCACTTGTGGTGATGACCTGGGAATACAAACACAATCACTTTGAAGATCCTTTCTGCTTCCCCCAGTTCTATACACTGAGCATGATGCCATATGACATGAGGATATTCAATGTATATATATATATATATATGTGTATATATATATATATATATGTATAAAATTGGGCTCAGCTGTCCCAACTTTGTCCCCCCCAACTCCTTGTGGACCCACAGCCTCCTCTCTGGTGGAGTTGGGTAAAGAGCAGAAAAGGCCTTGAGCTGCTCAGGTAAAATTAAAACATCCCTGTATTATGAACGCTGTTTCCACACAAATCCAAACAACAGCTCCATACTTGCTACTGTGAAGAAAGTTGATTCTACCTCAGCGAAAACTGGCACAAGTCTTTTTAAAAATGTTGTGCCTATCAGCATAGAGGCAACAGCTCTTTGAGGCATAGCACTACTGTGTCAGTCGTACATGACATGTGCATTGTTAGTTTTGGAGAGGCGGTAGTAGGACATTCTTACGACTGACTCTGTCAGAAGGCTGCCTTCATAATTTTGAATGATGCAGAGTATTTTTGAATTGGGTAAAATCAATTGGTGTGCTTTGATATCCTGAGGTTTTTTTGCATTTTACCACTGTAAGTTTCTTTACTGTCACAGTTTTGACTCAAAAGACTTTTTCAAACCAAAATTTCCTCTTTGTGGTACAAAGAATGATTTTAAGAGGTCGTTCTCCTTGAAGCAATTTGTGACTCTTTTCCATTGACTTTTAGAGGTGGGATTTGTGAACCTTCAGGATATTCTCACCATCTTGGATATGTTTTTGTGGAGAAGATAAAGATTGTAGTGGCATTTTTTGCCATGACTGAATTGTTTATTAATTTGTGTTGAGGACGGTAATAGTTTCAAGTAATTTAGGATAACTGATAGTTACTGCATTTTTAAAAATCTTTGCTGGAATTATAGAACAATATTAATTTTCCTAAGTAAAATGTGCTTTGTAACTGAAAAATCCCCTGACCTATTATGGAAGTGCAGAGTACACATATCTTGAGGGTCGAGAGGCTAAGGACAAGTTTTATATCCCAAACAAAATTGTGGAAATTCTCCCATATGTAAGTAGTGTGCAGATCTGATCTGATTCACATTTAATGTTATGGTATAGACACCGTGAGGTTGTCTGTGTACAATAATAAAATTTCTACTGCTGTTCTCTAGTTAGCACCTGGAGCAGTAGCTCCAAATTACTTCTGCAGTAATTTATACTGTGTCTAAATTGTGCATAAGCTATGCAAGGTAATGAAATAATATTCTGGCTCCAGAGTCAACTGGAGCTTTTCACTTTTATTCTTTTGGTACAATCCAAATAATCACTTTATGGAAAGAGGTTGTTTCAAAAGAATTAAGTGATTTCTTACTTTTTTTTTTAATTTAGAAAACAGAGCCCTGAAGTGTCTCTAAAAGGAAACTTGTCTGAGTCACTGTGTTTCTGTCAGCTGGGTGTTTAACAGAAAAATTGTTCCTTGATGTTGTATTTAATGGAAAGTGTTGTGCAAATGCTGTCTCCTTAGTGATGTACAGATGTAGTGCATCATGCTGCTGTAATACATTAAAGCATTCCTCACTTCGACCAGAGAATCATAGGAAGGCCTGGATTGGACAGGATGTTAGAGAACATCTTGTTTCAACCCTCCTGCCATGGGCAGGGACACCCTTTGCTAGACCTAGTTGCTCAGAGCTCCACCCAACCTGGCCTGGAGCACTTCCAGGGATGGGGCATCTGCTTCCCTGGGCAACATGCACCAGTGTGCCACCACCCTCACTGTAAAGATTTTTTTCCTAATATCAAATCTAAAACTATTCTCATTCAAATTAAGCCATTTCCTCTTGTTCTGTCACTACATGCACTTGTACAATATTCCCTATCCATCTTTCTTTGTAGGCTCTCTTCAGGTACTCAAAGTCCGCAATTAGGTCAGCCTGGTCTCATTTCCAAGCTGAACAGTCCCAATTCTCCAAGCCTTCTCTCCTAGAGGAGGTGGTCTCTCCTTCTAATCCTCTTGGTGGCCTCTGGGCTTGCTCCAACACTTTGGTGTCTTCCTGAGCTGGGGACCCCAGAGCTGGATGCAGCACTGCAGAGCAGAGCACAGCAGAGGGGCAAAATCCCTCCTTGCCCTGCTGCCCACGCTGCTTTGGATGCAGCCCAGGACATGTTTGGCTTTCTGGGCTGTGAGTGCATGTTGCCAGGTCTTGTTCAGTGTCTCATCAACCCCTAGTCCTTCTTGTGAGAGCTGCTCTCAATCCCCAGCATGTGTTTATCCTGCGGATTACCCTTACCCAGATGCAGCACCTTGCACTTGTTCCAAAAGTCCATGGGATTCCCATGGGCCCACTTCTCAAGCCTGTCTAGGTCCCTTCAGCTAGCATCCCATCCTTCAGGTGTGTAAACTCCACACAGCTTGATGCCATCTGCAAATCTGCTGAGGCTGCACTCATAACTTTTGTCTCTGTCATAAGGATGTCCCTTAACCACTTAGTCCTTTATTAATGCAGCAGTTTTCTGCCAGTTTCTGTTTGCCACAGGGCTGGCCTAGATGTACTACTGCTCTGGGCTCTGCTAGTTGACTTCTTTTCAGATACTTTGTTGTCCCTATTGCACGTTAGTGAGAAAGCTGTACGTACCTTAAAATGAACATATTGTGTCTTTTTTGTTTTCTTCGGTGTTTTTTCAGCAATCATAACTGGATAATTGCTGCTTCTTAGATAAAGAGTTGTAAGATATGCAATCACATCAAGTCTGTTGAGTGATTCTGTAATTATGTTCCATTTATTTTCTTTGCTGAGACATAGTATGATTATACATAATCTTTCTTTCCTTGATTAACTGTTTGATCAATATTGTTTCATAATCCACAGCTAAAATGAGAGGAATCAAAAAGTTTTAAAAGACAATGGATGAGATATTTTTCTTTTGGAAATCAGTTTTCAAGTAGTAGAGGAAAATGGGATTACAAGTTATATTAGGTTTGCATGGCCAAGATTTGGTAGTGGGGGGGATGCAGGGGTGGCTTCTGTGAG
>JANRMJ010000088.1:41504646-41534671 GCA_025584955.1 Alethe diademata
GTTACAATTATAATACCTGGTTACATCTATGAATATTTCAACATGTGCTTTATTGCCATAATGTCATTGTCTCATAAAAATTCCTATTGGAAATATCAGGCAGGTCCTGGTGATAGGCAGAGTTGTCAGAGTTTATATTTAAAGGAGAACAATATCAAACCTAGGATCTAAATTTGTATACAAAAATGTTTACAATCTTATTATTTCAGTCACCCACATAGCTTTAGATGTCTTTGTTTTGATTTTGGGTGTTATATTTTGTTTTTCTCCTGCCCTTCCAACTCAACATTGTCAATCCCAATTGGAAGAATTATTCTGGAAATCATTGTCAATGGGCAATAATATGACATTTGCCATATGTGAAAAATATTTGGAAAAGCCTTTTGCTTTTGGCTAAAAGCTCATGAGGATGTCTTGCCTTCCAACTTCTTCTGTTACAATCAAAATAATAAGATTTATTTGCAACATTAAATAATTCATAAAACAAAAAACACTTCTAAGTATCATGCCAATAAATTTTAATCCCTTAGATAAAGGACATAATTTTGAGATCTTTGACGTTTAAAAAGACATTAGAAAACCCTAAATCCTGTACAATTTATACCGAGTGATGAACATCTATGCTAAAGAAATGGATGTAATGATGATATACTCCTTGATAGAATAATCATTAAAATACGAGTTATTGTCTGTTCTCCCAGTACTACTCAATTGTAGATAATGTATATGTTAAAAGGAAATTATAGTTTACTAAATCACACGGTTATAGAAATTCTCTCTTCAAAATGACATGTAGAGGAAAAGTATTCACTGTTGTGTGTGTAAATATTCACACTGACATGGATGTTCCTCAAAGATAAGTCTGTGACTTTGCTTAAAGCAATTTTCAGTGCTTTTAACAAGCAAAACCATATCTGCAAAGTTTGTAATTTCTAATTTTTTTTTTTTTAAATTTCAAGAATATCAAGAATAGATAAGTGAATGAGATTAATAAGGACTCATTTAGAAAGCAAATATTATGTTTTCATAGTTTAGGAATTTTATGCAACTATTGATGAAAGCTCATTCCGTAGGTAAGATAGAGAGGGACACTGCTTGATGGCTTAAGTCCTTTCCAGCATCTGAGTGATGGAACTGAGCACCGTGGCAAAGTGTGCTATCCTTCCTGATTAGGCTGTGCAATGGGAGTGCAGGCAGTTACAATGCATCCTCATTCTTTTTTAGTCTGTCTCACTAGAGCTGGAAGGCAGTCACATTCATTTTCTAATTCCTTTTCTAAAGTTTACTTCCAGTGTCATTCCTTGCGTTGCTCTTTCAAATTTGCTCTGTACTTCATCTATTGTCTGGTGATGTCCTTTTCAATATCTACTGCAAAATAAAACACGGCCAGGATTAACAATTATCCAAAACAGAATTTAGAATGACTTTACTGATGGCATTTCAAATTTCAGCAAACTTCAACAACAATTAGCTTTAACAGCAGCTGATAGGAACTTGTCAAGCTAATGTAGAAGACAAACTACATATTGATTTGTGAATTCATTGATAAACCCATGGATTTCACAGCTGAACTGACTTAGATAATTGTATATGTAGATTTTTTAACAGCATATTGCTGAAAGTTTTTAAATTCAACCCTTCTGCCAGTATTCTCGCTGCTTGATTTTATGATGGCTTCTGACACAGATGTAAAAGTTACATCTGCAAAAGAACTGGAAGGATACAGTTTTTCATCTCTCTTTTCTGCTGCTTTTCCTGTCAGCATTGCTATATGCATACCAGTGGTGAAAATGCATGGAACTATTCACAAGTGAATATGAAAAAATCCTTGATTAGTCTGATGATCAGCATTTCCCATTAGCAACACCAGTTTTTTGGTTGCTTCATTCCTGCAAAACCTGAAGTTTAAAAAGCAACATGGAAAGATTAAAACGTTCCAGTTGGGATTTTTAAACTTGATTTTTAAAAAGGAAATCTTTCCACAAAACTTACTATTTAATGGACAAATCTGTGAAAAAGGCCTCTGATCATGAGCATATCTTATGAAATGCAGTAATCTTAATTATCCTAACAGTCATTTGTAACAGTAAAGGAATGGTGAGTTTTCCTACAGGAATAGTAATGAAACTGCCAGCTGGGGTGGTGGACAAAGAAAGGAGAATGAATTAGGTTTTGAAACTCCCTGACCCACCCAATTTCAAATTCCTTTTTAGATGCAGTTTATGATGTTTTCAATTGTTCTAAATTAATCAGAATTTGCAGAAGCTAGATCAAGGCTCACTCCAACTCCAAATGAAATCTCAAAAAAATTTGAAATAATTAACCTTTTAAACCTGGCTGCTGGGTGTCCTCTGTTTCTGCATACAGAAACAGAGTGATTCCTTGGGTCCTTGCGTGCTTTAGTCCATTGCACTACTGTTTTGATCAGAGTGTAGTTTTAAAATGTGAGTTTAAAACTGTTCCTATGAATTGTCTAGTCTGCAGAAGAATTTTTATTGTTTGGTACTCATTTAAACCCTCTGTGTGATGACAAGGGATGATGAGGGGAAGCTGTAACTTTCAGCAGTTGATACAAGTTACTTGAAAAGAAAATATATTTAATGAGATTTCCATATGTTGGTATGAACTTGGAACCCAGTTTCTCGGGGAAATAAAAGGGACATGTCTATGGAAGCTTGTGGACTCTCCATCCTTGGAGATGCTCAAGGCCAGGCTGGATGGGGCTCTGAATAATGTGATCAAGTGGGTGGCATCCCTGCCTGAGATGGAAATAGATTATGCTTGAGGTCCTTCCAGCCCTAACCATTCTGTGATTCTATGCCAAACCAGAAAGCTGATGTATTTTATTTTTATTTGAAAAAATCCCGTTTATTATTTTTTTTTGCAGGGCTAGGAAATTTAGGATTGGGAAGAAATTCTTTATTGGCAAGAATTTCAGACCCTGGCACAGACTGCTCAGAGTTTTGGATGCCCCATCCCTGGAAGTGTTCAAGGCCAGGTTGGAGGTGGCTTTAATAACCTGGTCAAATAGAAGGTATCCCTGCCCATGGCAGGGGATTTGGAACTAGAGGATTTCTCCCTTCCAAACCAGGCCATTCTATGAATCTATGAATCAAGGTTTCCTAAGGATTTAAAATCAATACAAAAATAGTAATTGGTATGTGTTAGTGACTGGAAAACAGATGGATAAATGAAAAATACATAACTCTGGAACAGCATCTGCAGATGCTGACTATCAGTCTAAACTTGTAACAGCTCCTGCTTCCAGTGTAAACTGCTATTTTGCCAAGTAAATGACAAGTAATAAACACTGATAAATGGAGTATGGAAATCCTAAAGTATATTTTGCATTTCTATTGGCTTCATTTGATAATAAATTGATGTTTTAAAAATTCCAACTTCACTCATTAGTATCAGAATTTCTATTTTCAGCATGAAATTACATTTCATATGTGAATATGATAGCTTTTTACCCCCATTATTATATACACTGAAAACCAGCTGGTTTGGTTTATGATTAATTATTGGGATATATTAAATCTTACTGTCTCTTTTTAAACTTTCAATGCCTTGTACTGGAAGGAGAAAATTTACCAGCAGGTGTCATGTAGTTTAAGTAATAATAATGGCACATCATATAAATAAGAAAATATGGACACAAAAGTCTTTTCTAGAATTAACCTGTAAAGGAGGATGTGTCACAGCAAACTATTATCATGCATAAATGATATGTATCTTGAATAAATGTGAGATTTTTTTGTAAATGTTAAATTATACAACCTTTCCATGTAACAGCCTGTGAAATGGTTTTCTTATTGGTGCTTATTCACTGGTGGTAAGCATAATGTAAAAGCTGTCATGAGGTAGTCAGGATCTGGTTTTGAGCACTGTGGAAAGCTATAACACTCATGGATGCTGCTTTTGATAAAAGACCAGGAGCTTTGTCTACAGCTGTTAATTCAGAGGTAGTGATGCTCCACAAGCAGTATTCAGGGAAAGGTGGGAGTATGACCAACTGATAAAGGAATATAGATCAAGTTCAGAGTTTTCTTAGCACATATAGATAAAATGACCAGCCAGAAATAAGGAACTTACAGAGTTAAAACAGTTTGCAAACCTGGGTCATTGTGAATGCAGTTTTTCTGTTTTTGCTTTTTAATCCTTATTTCTCACATTTGTTTACAAATAGAGAAAATTAAGTGTATTAATGATGATGTATTTTGGGCTAGCACAGAAATAATCATTATAATTGTGAGATAAGTGGAACAATGGAACCAGGCAGTTCAGGAGGTGAGACACCTTCCTCACTGGCCATTTTAAAGATAATCATGTTCACTGCAAGTGAATGAACTCTGACACTCCTAGAATTTGGCCAAAACCAAAACACAGTGTGATTGAGTTGTGCAACTTTCTCTACTTGCTTAATCTTTCTTTGCTCATTGTAACTTAGTAGGATGGATACTTTTTTTCTCATCTATACATTTTTTTCCCACTTCAACATGTGCAAATGATGCTTTCCTCTCTACTCCCTGGCTGTTCCCTGTTTGACAAAAACAGAGGGTCCAATGCTGTTAGAAAAACTTTACAGGCCTTCACACAGACAGATTTAATCTTCAGTTTTCTTTTCACCTTTGGGAAACAGGAAGGCAAAAAGCCACTGCAAACTCCTTATGCATTTCACTTGTAGCAGGAGGAGTACTGCCTATAAATTATTTCAAAAAGGAAAAGAAAAAGGGCATGTTGCATGACTCAAATAAAAGGGAACAAAGCAGAAAAAGTGTTCTGCAACTGATTATTTTAAAATTTCTGATAAAATGAGCGCAATAAAGTAATGTTCAGATATTAGGAATTATCAAGCTCAGTATCTAAACTTGAGCTGTATGTAATATAAAATTAATCATACAGTGACATATTTTTCTTCTTGTGTTCTTGGAATTTTCCAATAAGGAATTTTAGTGATACATTGTTCCCCCTGTATTTACAGCACTCTACCAGAGTTTTAAATAATGGCTCCCCTTCCCAAATTCTGGAAGTTTAAAAATATTAGAGCATGAATTAAAATAATAGTGGAAGGAGTTATATATGCACATATTAATTCCATTTTAATAAAAGAATGAATGCAGTGAGCTACAAATAGAAGTGGTGGGAAAGAAGGGTGGGAAATTTAGTCAGGCAAACATTTTCTTTTATTCAAATGTTGCAATGTAGCACTACAATCTAGGTATAATCTTTATAATTATAAATAGATATAATCTATATAATGTAATCTTGATTTCTGCAAATCAGTTTTTTCTTCTATTTTAGGAAATAAGTTAATGATATCAGCCTAAGTGCTATTGTGTGAACTATAGTTTTATTAGTTAGATTTATCCATATTCTTTCAGCCTTAGGACATAGGCTATACACTGGCTATATAAAACTTTACAGCTAGTAAGAAAATAATTCAGTATAAAACCCATTAAAAAGAAATTACTTTAGTCAGAGCATGCAGCTATGCCTCATTCGTGATTTCTGTGAGGCAGCTGGGCAGAATACTTAACTCAGATCTCCTCAGGTCAATTCCTTTCTTTAATACCAACCTGCAGCTATGAACATGTACTATTAGAGAAATGATGTAATGGAAAATCACCCTGATGTGAAAGCATATTAGAAATCACAAGTGAATAGGCTCGCTTGGGGCATTTGAATAACAAAGCAATGCATGACTGAAAGTTGGCAACACTTCAGCTCCTTCAAGGCTCCCAGATTACATGGATTTGGTTCAGTTCATAGTATCTAACTAAGTAGGTTTCACTTTCTATTGCTACTGAGATTTGTCACCAGATAATAGGCTGCAAACATGGTTGAAACTTTATAGAATGTCTTAATCAGAATAAGATGAACAATAGAACTAGGAAGATCTTATTAATTTGTTGGTAATTTTAGTTGCTTTGCTAAGCTCAATTTTAAAACTGTATGAACTGATTTGAATAACTAATCAAAGTTAATACACTATCCTTTAGCATTTGAATGGTTTTCCTGAGGAAACATGTTTAAGAAATAAATCTAAGAAATTTAAGAAATTTAAGAAATAAGTCTAAGTACTGTTAATAGTTTAAACTGATTTTGACAAATTCTATAAAACTTGTCATTTACTGGATCCAAAAAACCATGAAAACATATCACATTTTTTTGTGTAATTGTGCAAACTATCCTCGTATTCTTCATCATTTGGAAAAGAGATCTGCTCTTCTTGATAGGTGATGGCAAAAAAAGAGGAGATCAAATTATTTGCCACAGCGATGTCTGCAAAAAATCAGCTCAATCATAGAGAAGATAGTGAGGTATAGATTAAAATCCCAGAACAATTTCCAGCCACATAACAATTCAAAATCTTGTATTAAAGTAAGATTGTTACATGAAAATTTTAACTAAAGGGAAAAAATTATATCAACTTTGTTGGCCAGTGCTTTTATGATATGCAGTAAAGGAATTGCAGAACATTTTGTATATTCTTGCACAAAACCTAAATTAAAAACAGTCACCTGGCATTGTATCCTCTCATCCAGTGGCTTTGAGACTCTTGGAAAACACAGTGTAAAATAAGTTACGTACAGAAGACTTTGTAGAAAAATTGAACTAAGAATCTGAGAAAAGGGCTTTTTTTTTTTTTCTTGGGAAATTAGTTTTCTTGGACTTATTTAAGAAATTTTGCCCAATAGGCTGAAGGAACTCATGACAGAATTGATAATTATTAGAAACCATAATTTCACAGAATACCCTTCCAAAGCAAGGAAATCGAAATCTTTTAATAATTTACAGTGATACTGTTAAAATTACAAGCTAAAATAAATCATACTGTCTTCTAACAGATTTTGCCAAGCTGGGGAAAATGAGGTTGATTTTCTGCTTCAGCTTCAACTATGCTCAAGATTCAAGAACAAAGGCACAAAACTTTTCAATGATTAGCCGGTACACCTCAACTCAACCTGGACATTTTTGAGGAAGGCAAAACTGAAACATCAGCCTGCGCTATCTTACACCAATGGGAAAAGGGAGATATGGGAAGGGAATATGGGACATTGTTCAAGGTGCCACACAAAATCATCCTTCTGATTCAGTATTTGGCACTCTCACATATGATGCTCCCCTTGTTTCACAGTAAGTCTCTTACAGGTAGAGGACATGATACTCATCTTTTAATACAAGTGGGTGTTTTGACTTCTGTGTCAGAGTTGGGATCAAGTTAAAACCGATTGCAGAAGTCATGCAGTGAGCCTCTAAAAGCAGGCAGTGGCTGCTCTTAAAAACAAATCACTTGCTGGGGAGAATAGATGAGTTAATGTGCACAGCAGAATCCAGCTGAAGACAGACCAGCTGGAAAGCAAAAAAACATCATGGGCAGAAATGCAGCATATTGCTCTTCCTTTAATATTTTAGGGTATGAAATGATCTTAACTATGGAAACAAAGTCCCTTTATGAGCTACGGAAAGAGGCTGACAGAAAAGATCACAGATTTTAAAATTCTGATTGTGAGTGAATCAAGGACTGGCAGCTGTGACTATAGCTATGTGAATAGTTCATTTTCAGGCAAATTCTAGGTGTTTTCCAGTTTCCTATACCCTACATATCTGACTGTAGTGAAAAAGAAACACAAACCCCTCTTCTACTTCACTTATGAAATGAAATACTACTGAAATTGCTGTAGTTTTTGTGAAATAGCTAAAACTACTGTTGCTTTTGAAAAATATAACCTTGGGCACAGAAAAATTAAAGAGGGAGAAAGTTAAATCACTTTCTGATATCATTTTCAGTTCTATATGACTATTGATGTGAATAAGCCCCTTCCTTACTGAGAAGGAAAAGAGAGTCAAAAATGTTTTCTGCTTATATTTGATATTCCTGGAACAAGCTTCCAAGCCAAACTGTCCTTGAAAGCCAGGCAGGAAAACAAAGACACTTGCTTTGATAATCTTGAAAATATTGTAGTTTATACAGAGCAGGGTAGTTTTTCCTATGTTTTGAGTTGGATTGCACAGACAATTATTTAAGAAAGAATGCAATTAAATTAATCTATCCAAGAGTTATTTTATGTAATCTTTACATTGATGTGCTTTATGAAATTTAGAAGAATAAGTATACACACTAAATGTTAGGCAGATTGCTTAAGAATTTTGAAATGCTGAAAATTTATTTATGATATTTGGAAAGTTTATTCTACTGTTTTGTTTTGTTTTTTTAATTACCCCTACTTCTAGCAAAATTATTTAGTAAGGCCCAGTTTGTACAATAAATTTTTCTATTTTCATTATAATATGGGGTTTTTTTTGTTGAAGCACTATTGAAGGGCTTATAAAGCAGGCATTGTAGTATTTTGCACTATTCTTTTGATTATCATGTCACTATTACGTCAGATTGCATTGTAGCAGGTTTATTTTGGAAATGGCTTGTGTGTTTCATAATTATTATTATTGCACATGTTTCTAACGCTTTTGTTCAACATGTTAGAACTGAATATATTAATCACTCCATCATTGTGCAGCTAATTTCTGCTCTTGGCTTGAAAATCTAAATCCAGAGTAGCTCCATTTGCTACTTTCTGACCAGAAAATAGCCCACTAATGTTTTTCCTATAATGTTCAGAGTACTGTAAGATTCGTTTGATCTGCCATAATAGCTCTTTTATATTAATATCTTTGTAAGTGTTTCCAGACAAATGATGCCCTCATTTAAATGCAGGAGATCATAGAAAGGGTTTTAATGGTCCCGTGCAGCTTTTAGAACATTAAAAATGTCCTTGAAATACCGTGGAAGCTCATGCAAATCCTGGCTTTGTGCGTCTCCATTGCAATACATGAGATTTGAGAGCTTGACAATGAAAATGTGTTGGCTTATAAAGTAGGGACTTTGATCCTTCAGTGATAGCCTTAAAGAAATAGGCAATTGTGTTTGAATCTGAAATGCATATTTACATATAGTGTTTAATTTTTCTTTTTATGTTTATGTCCTGATCAGACCAGAAGCATAATATTGTTGTAAACACTGTAATGTTCAGATACTAATATTCATTTAGATCTGTAAAAGAAACTGTGCCTCTGCAAGAGCACAAAATCCTTATTACAGGAATAAAGGTCTTATTCAGCTTTTCCAGAAAGCTGAGTTTGTGAGGAGAAGGATATCTTTTTAATTGTTTTGGTGTTTCATTTTTAATTTCTCCAGTTCTGAAAATTATTGAAGACCATGTCAGCATCTAATCTAATTTAGGTAAGTCTCGAAGAACAGAAGATAAGGGGTGTGGCGCTGGCCACAATCTTGTTGTAAAGATAGTATTCTATCAGTTTGAAATTTGGCAGTTTATATGTGTTATTGGCATCTATTATGTGTGTTTGTGGTATATATTTCCTTATGGTCTTAGGTAAGGAAATTGATGGAAGCTGAAGTTCTACTGGATGCATTGAGAGACCATGTTGCCTGCTGCCTGCCATTCTCTCGTGCTAAGAAAGTTCTTCTTGTTTTCAGTTTGTGGCAAATGGTAATGGCAGAGTATGGGAGCATTCTCAATATGAGTCTGAGATGAAGGGAAGGAATAGAAGGAAAAAACTACTTAAACCATGGCAAAACATCTGTCACGGGGAGCACCATCACATTGCCATGGATGCTTTCGCAGTCTGTTCTGCTATCAGGAACTGCTGGGTTGATGTTATATCAACAAGATGGCTTCTGAACACCAGGCATATGCATTTAGGACAGAGTATGAAATTATTTTACGAACCCTTTTTTTCTATTCTAAACATTAGTTTCAATGCCAGCCCAACAATTTAACAACCCTTATAGTTATATTCTTATGTGCTAAGTTTTAAATTAGTCATCAATTTCAGTCTCTCCTGAAAAATCAGCCTTTCTTCAGTTTTACTGGAGCAAATGATTCATGAATGCTTGTTTAAATGTCATTGAAATGTGGAGGAACTGCAAGGTTACTTTGCACCCTGAGAAAGACAAAGCCAGTTATAATGCATTAAAGGATACTTTTCTTTTGCCATCTGCACAGGCTGACACTTCTGTACAGTCTGAAGCTTCACACAGCTATATTTTCTAGAGTAAAATATGTAAACAGTTGACTTTAATTCTGCTCAACACCTGGGCTTCTATTCCATGTGATGTTATTTCTGCATCAGATTAACTATGTCCTTTTGAGATTGTATAAATCACAGTTTATCAGAAAGGACAATGGAAAGACATTTTGTACAGAGGGAATTTGGTATGCAGAAATAATCTTTTGCAGAATAAAAGCTGCATAATTCAAATTATATGTTTAGTCACAGGATATTCTTGATTCAGATGAACAGAAAGTAACATACTTATAATGCCAAACAACTGACAGACATAGACTTTGTTTGAGCTGCAGAGGGAAATGGAAAGTATGTGAAAAGGGGAGATGGAAAATAGTTTATATACTTCAACCACTAGCAGAGGGTCGAACACAAGGAATATCTCCCTAAAAGACTAGCGAAAAAGAAAGTAATGCAAGGTAAGAATAATTTCTTAAAAAGCTATAAAGTGGCTTGTACTATTTCAGTGAGGACAAGACAACTTTGTAACTATAAGGTTGATCTTTTAAAAACCCTCTACACTACTTCTCATGGCTCCATGTTTTAAATGTAGATTTTATTATACTCTTAACAATATTTTCAAATATACCAGGGATGTGTACTGACTTCCTTAAGGGAGTGATACTTACAATCTAAAGAAACCAATAAAAACAAAGAGAAAAGTGAAAAAGTGGAATACAAATAATTCAGTGAATAGTTTATTTCAGCTACCACCAGTAAGTTTTAGAAAAAGAACGAACAAACAGCTGGAATGTGAAAATCAGCAGTACAAAATGTTCACAGGCTTATGCTGATTTTCCTGACTTCTTTTTTTTTTTTTTTTTTAAATTATTCCTTCAGACAAAGGAATTCTGGAAGAATAAAATTATTTCTAATGTTTTGCTCAGAAACTTATAATTTAGTCCTGGATGGCTGACTAAGATTTGGGATGCTGAATTCTTTGGGGTTGGGAACAGAAATTTCTATTTGTCTCTCTGAAAATTTTCTTATATTTTTTAAAAAATGAAGTGGTTTCCCCGAAGAATTGAAAAAAGAAGCCTTTTCCACTGATTTAATTTCCAAATATCCTCTAAGCAGTACATATTTGATAGGTACTTGGATAATACCTTTCCCCCTCTTTTTGACTTCCAATTTCTTTTAGAACACATTTGTTACTCTGCAGCGTTTTTTGGCTTTCTCTCATCTTCATCCAGCAGCACCAAGGAATATCTCTCTGTCTACCCTTATCCCATTTCAAGTGAATGATGCTACAGTTTACAATGCCTGCTTCTATAAGGAGTTGAACTATTATAACTATCCTGAAAATAGAGTTGTTTACACTGGATAGCAGTATCAATACTAATCTATATGAAATGTGGGTATATTATGACTGAAATAAGCATTAGCTTTGGAGGTACCATGTTTGCCACCTTTTTAAAATCCACTGAGCATGAGGCACATCCAATGATGCACTTGCTATTTTTGTTAGAAAATGAGAGGGCTTTTTTCCCAAGGGTCCTTATTCCATTTATTTGTAAGCTTTCTGCAGGAAGTTTCTGATCTGTAAGTCCGATTGCTTCTCCTCCAAGGCCATTTGTAATGGTTTAAGGGGCCTCCAGGGCACCATGCACAGAGTGTCGTAAATCCTCACTTCAGCAGGAATCAGAAACTTAGCAATACTTACTATATACAAGAGAGCTCAAAATTTTGTTGAACATTTGAGACTGGATATCTCATTTTCATCATATTAGGACAGAAGTCATGAATGGGGAAAGAAGTTGGAAGAAATAATTTTCTTGCCTCTATTAACAGGGAGCAGAGGTTTTCTGCTTACGGTGTGGATTTCAGTCTTGGGTTCTGACTATTGAGTTCTTCATTTTTTCTCATCCCAGATTATTGGCAAATGTGTCTCTGCATGTCTAAAACTGGTATCATTGGTTGTTCCTTATTTAAATTTTACATTTGAAAGTGTTAGGGGGAGCCAAATTTTTGAAATAGAGGCAAGGCAATGTGGAGTGATGGCAGTATCTGTACTGCTCTAAACAGCCCCATGGTGCAGCAAGCAGAGTGCACTTTGCTCACCTGGAATAGCAAGGAGAGATAATATTTTCCCAAGGTAGTCCTTGCATGGGTGTCTCATGGACTAAGAGTTTGTGATCACCTTACCATGGTGATTGAATGAAAGCCAGAATGAGGTACTTTAAGTAAATTTCATTAATCTTTTTTATCTAAGAGCAGATGAAGTATCTTTCATAAGTTGTCTACTGATTTTTCACTGTAATATTTCAAGTTAATCAGAAGCTAATGGAAAAGAATGTCAACTCCTACATTTGACTGATAAATAGCATGCTACTTCACTCCTGGAAGTTTGTAAAAGTTATTCTCATGCTGAAAATAAATTCTTCAGGTTTATTTTAATCAGGATTTTAGAAACAGTTGGTAGAGACTATCAAAGTAACATCTTCAGTTGCAAAATTCCTTCTAAAATGATGAGTGTTCTGGAGGTCACCTTGTTTAATCTAAGGTTTTCTAAATTATTTTTGACTAAATAAAAAAAGTTATTTCTTTGAGACTGAATCCAAAACCTACTTGGGGAAAAACAACTGGGTTTTGATGAATTGTAATCTCTTGATTCAGTGTTTTACAGGAATTATACATGGAAAAGAATAGTAAGGAACTCCATGAAATTATTGTGACAGCTGAAATCAAAATTGCAATAGCTTCAAAAACCATATTTTTGAAAAATATATTTTCTTTTCAGAGCTGAGCGAACAGACAGAATGAGGCATGAAGTTTCATAATTTTTGGTATGTAATCAGTGAACTATTTTAATTTGGTGTATTTGACACCATCATTTTTGTTTGCAAAGAGAATACCACTAATTAGAGACAGTCTCGTTAAACAGCCTAATTAGCTGTTAGCACAGATTGAACAGTATTTATTGTGTCATTTTTTTTGCCAAGCCACAGACAACTTTTAATTTTTCCTTCATGATCGTAAGCTTATAAGCAAAAATACAGAAAGCTATAAGAAAAAGGAAGAGAGAAAATACACCATTTTCAGCCCTTCTGGAAATCAGGGGTTTGCATTACAGTGCAGCCTGAGACAAGAACTGCAGATTTATGAAGATCAGGTTTTTCCTCTGAACTCCAAGGTGTTTTCTTTGGAGATGGGTTCTGCATCAAGCTCCTAAAAGACTGTCTCACGCATGGATAAGAGATTTCCCTCTGAACTTACATGAACCTGGGGCCAGTCATACACCTCTGTGTGCCCTGAGAGCCTTGCAAGGCAGAACAAAGACTGATGGGGAGCTCAGGTGCTCTTTCTCCTTGCCTGCGGGAGATGCTGAAGTTGCTCCCTGAGACAGCAGGAGCCAGTGCCTCCAGGGATGTGCAGGATTCCTTCCTGCCCGGCCAAAGTCCCAGGAGCTGGGCTGGCTGCACCGCCCCCTGCTCTGGGAAGTTGGCCAAGGATACTTTGGCTGCTCTGGCCCCCGTGTTTCACCAGGCTGTGGCACATTGCAGGCACTCTCATGTAGCAAAGAACCTTATTTCTTTCTGCTTGGATGTTTCTAATTACCCCATAGGAAGTCCAAGGCTTTGAATGCTAAGATGAAGAGTTTCTTCGCAACTGTCTCTATCATCAGTACTGAGAAAAAAGAATAAGGCAATGGTTTGCTAAAACAAAGCTATTCCTGACAGTAGGGAGTTATTTTATATCTTTATTTGCAAGATGACTGAGAGCATTGTTACTTTTTGTCTAGCTAAAAGTGACCTGAAGCACGTTCATCTGGTTTGCTTAGAATTTTCTGCTACTCAGAGTTTGAGCTGAATGGTGAGTTTGTGAACATTCAAACCTTCATATGCAATTATTTTGGTATGAAAAAAAAAGGAAAATATTATGCAGGGTACTGATTCTGCTTTATATTTGAACACCAAGTCCTTTTGTTTAAGAGTAAAGTACAAATGTTTACCTTGGAGCCTTGTATAATTTTAATTAAAACACAAAGTCATGCCTTTGAACCTCTATGTCTGAGTCACATAAAATGAAATCTCAAAATTAAAGTTTCTATGAATGGTAGTTTGTTTTGCTCTGTTGCTAATCTTAATAAACACACTGCAGGTTAGTCCCATGTATAGTTTTCTGTCGGATTTCTTTAAACTCATTCTGTGATCAGTTGTGGTCATGTTTCAGTACCTAGCTAATTCTGATTAGCATTACAATCTAGTTCAATAAAAGCACGTTAATCAGAAATTGCAAATGAGCCTCAACCACATCTAATATAATCAGCTATTTTGCTGACATTGCTTCAGCTGCAGGATTGTCAAGCACAGAATGAATTAGCTATATGTATGAATAGCTTTAGGACATGTTTGATACTGATTTAGAGGAGAATTTGCATAAACAGCAGTTAAAACTTAATTAAAAGTAAAAACTCTGTTGTATGCTTCTAAGGTTGAACAATTTTTGCTAAATTTAATGATGAGGTAGTCTGTCCTCAATTAATCCTTTCCACTCTCTCAATCAGTCATAAGCACAACCTCCTGCATTGATTATGTAGACAGTTGCTATAGGTTCGAAGGATCACAATAATTTACTGTAAGTCTGGCTACTAAATATCCATGGTTCAGCACTTCATGAATTCTAATTTTTTTTAAATTTTACATCTGAAAAATTTACTTTGGCATGAAGCATCTTGTCCTAATGAAAATCTACTTTACTCTGATGACATATTACAAGACTCATATGTTTTATTCAACTCAGGAGTCTGGATGAGAGGAACAGTGGGTATAAATTTTAAATTATTTACCGTAGCAGACTTGAAAACAAAGAATGCTAAGCATGAAAGGAACCTAACAAATGAGAATGATATATTAGTTTGAAAAACATTCAATAATAAGTCTGGATTAAAAATTGTTTTCAAATAATATGAACAATAATTTGGCTTAAAGGCTAGTTTATTTTAATAATTTTTTCTTCCCTTTCTCTTTATTGAATTAAAGATATTACCTCCTTTGCTTTTATTGTTTCAGTCATATTTATTGACACTCAGTGGGTTAGAGCTGGGTGCTAATAATGCCAAGGTTGTGGGTTTGATCCCTGTATGGGCCATTCACTTAGGAGTTGAATGATCCTTGTAGGTCCCTTTATACTCCGAATATTCTGTGATTCTGTGATTAATGCATCCATTTGGAGTCTTGAATTTGTGCTATCAGAGCAAAATAGGTGAATGTAAAATGCTCTCTACAGTTAAAATCTTATGATATATATGGCAAAGATTTGAAATCTTTAGTAAATCCAGGTGCAGGTTAATCTTTAGCTAAACATACAAGCAAGGATCCTTTTAAAAGAATACTTACTGAGCAATAGCTATTTTACATATAGATATAGTATATAAATATATGTTTATATAAACAACTAATGGAAGTCCATATAAGTTGGACTAAACTTTCCACTAAAATTCCCATTGCCTTTCAAATCCCACTTCATGATCATTATGATTCAAAAAATTTCACCAGAGAAAACTTGAAAGTAGTTTTAATGTTCACATTTTAATTATAAGAGGTGAAAATATTTTAAATTGAAATGGATGTTTTCCTTAAAGATGAGAAAGCTAATAAATAGATATTTTAATAGAAATTCTAAAATTCTAAAATACAATATTCACTAATAAGCAGACGTTTTCAAAGAGAACATGGTTTAATTATTTTTATGACACAATGTATCCTGAATCCATTCTACAGACATTTAAGCCAAAAATGTTCCAGATGTGCAGGTGTTTTTCGAAATTTACAAAAAAATGTAATACAGAATTGCACTAGAGAGCCACATTTGGATGATGTAACCAAATTAAGAAATTAAGAAATTGGATGATTAAATAGAGTAAAGAAAAAAATAACTTTTCTCTCCAGATCTACAAACTTATAACATTAAATATTATCCTCACTAGTGGATAGACAAATTAAAGAAATGGTAATAATGCAGTGATTATTGGAATGGTAGTAGGATCTTTAGTGTTTTTTGTTCTTGATGCAGGAACAGGTCAGAGGGTTGGAATTTCTTCTGTCAGTTCTTCTTATTTTTAGTTTTGGAAGATGGAAACACCGTGTAATTTGTCATTGACAAAAATGTCTGTTAACAAATGGGATAGCTTCATTTTATTCCACTATCATTTTAAAAGTGACCCACATTCCTAGTTCACAAGCAACAATGCCTATGCAATATAAATTGCAGCCTTGTAGGTTCTTTTGGAGGGGAGGTTAATATGATTGTGCCTTATTATTCTTCAGTCTTTACCATTACACTTCATCTCTCAGGCAAAGAATACTAGAAAAACACAGATAGGAAATTGTTTTTCCTCTATTGTAACACAAATTAAGTAGGAATCATTAAAAATGTTCCTCTGCTCCAATCACATATAAAATGAAGGCTCCATAGAAGTAGAGGCTCTTTTGACCATTTACAGTCTATATATGAACAATTTGAAAATTGCACTTACTTGCACTGGGAGTTTTGTTTGACTTGCAAGACTCACTGCATGATTCTTTCAGCAGATCTTGCCTTTCTTCCTCCTACTCTTGGCAAGTTTGATCGTTTATATATGTTGTGTCCTTATGCTTCAACACAAAATCTTTTGACTCAAAAAAATTCAGTATTCTGTAGGTCTTGAAAATACCTGACATGACAGCATAGTACTCATTGTACTTTTCATTTTAAAGCAGGAAAGTAGCGTGAATTGCATATTCAATCTTTTAGGATGTTGAAGCCTTTTTTGTTTTGTTTATTTTGTTTTTGTGGTAAGATATATCTTCCTGGAGTCTAATCCTTCAAGGCTTATCCCTCACTTTCTCTAAGATTTTTCTCATTGTCATATATCACCAGGGCTTTAGTATTTGTAGATAGAATTTTCTTGTTGTTTACTCTCATCTTTTTTCATTATCTTTTTTCTTACAGATCTTTTAGTGAAATGCCTACATGGACATGCACTCTATAAATACCTCTTTATTGCTAAAGCAGGCTATGGACTTTACTGATGGGAGTGCGGTGGGAGCGGCAATGGAAAGATAGGGAATAAATTTGTTGTCTAACCTGCCAATTATACCAAAAAGAGGATAATTTCTTTCTTTTTAATATGAGTGAGTAATAGCTGGTTAGTCTCCGGCTTTCCTTGTGCACATTTTCAAAGAAGTTTGGCACAACCAAAAGCAATATCAGCTGGTATGCCATTAACACAAAATAGTACTAAATCATAATGTTAGAATGTAGTGCAGTGAAGAAAGAATGTAATTGGGTACTGATTGACTCAGCAATTTAAGCTATTAAAATTCGACTTTTCCCCCCATCTTTTAATTTTCTTCTGCTAGATAATGAAACTTTGGACTTAGTTCCTTCTTTGTTATATAAAGCTGTCCAATCTCTTTGTAGTTTAAAACATTTCCAGCTAATAGCAGTGAACAGATATTTTCTTTTTTTGTACCTTTAGTATTTATAACTGAATGTTTTTATCTCAGTCTGAATCTTCCTGTCAGACCTATTCTAAAACAGGATGCAGGTGGAATTAGAAAAATGTGGCTTTTAAATGTAAGCAAATACTTTACCTTCAAGGAAAAGTCTAGAAGTAAAGAAAAAATGCTGAACAGTCAATCTACGTTTGTAAAGAATTTTTGCCTTTAGACTTGAACTTTCATTATTGAGTTTATCTTTTTGAATTATTGAAAATTATTTACTGAATTTCTGTTGAACCTATTCTCTGACTAAATTTATTTAATGTCTTTATTAATCTCATACCTAAAGTATCATTTTGATGAATCTACTAATTTAACTTGAATATATCTTCAATATGACAGTTGTTTTAATACAATAAATATTGTATAAAAATATTTAGTACAATATTTAGAGTTTTGCATTTATTTAAACACCATTTACTTTGGATTATTGCCATTAATTTTATATAAAATGACAGTAACATTTTTGCACATCTATTTCTAGTTTGTTACTATGTTTCAGTGTTCATTAGGATAAGGAAATTTTACTCCAAGTTTAGGAAACTACATTGGAATACATCATCCTTTTAGAGTAATTATCCTTATGTTATTATCCTTAGAGTCAATGCAACGCTTGCTTATTGATGTTATTCCTTAACTAGTACCATGGTGTCAAAAAATGACTTGTGTGCCGAAAAGGACCTATTCTCAGAGATTCTGGACTTGAACTCTGGAATTTAGCTTAATAGAGAAAAACATTTTTTGCATCTAATTCTGTCACATATATTCCTTTATAAACTTACTGCCCAAGTATATGTTTTTTTCTAAATGTGTATTTTTCAATACACATTTTCTGACTTTTTCTTTTTTTTTACTTCAAAACATTTTCTTCCAGAGATGGTTTGTCAGTGCAGCATATGTAGTTTCTATATAGCCTAATAGAAAGTGCACAATAACAGCCTATTTCCTTTTATTGAAGTCTATTCATCTACACACAGTAATGTTTTGTTTGCCTTTTTTACTGCAACTGTGCTTTGTGTTTCTGCTTAAAATGGTTTTCTATAATAACCTTCAAATTGTTTTCCTGATCAGTGTGCTAAATTATTGGGCCATTTGCCACATATTGTATAGCTTGTATTCTAGCTCCAAGCCTAATTATTTTGCATCTTTCTGTACAACAGAACGCCTTTACCATCTGCTATGTTGTTCATGTAAACAATCAAAATATAACTTAGTTGTGCCATTCAAATTTGTTCCGTCTTCTAATACTTTTATCATCTGCAATCTTGAACGTAGTGACCTTACTTCTACATTTCTCTTGAACTGATTCAGGCACCAGAGAGCAAAAAAGTCCTAATTTCAGACTGCCATTTTTTATGCTTCATTTCTACAATTCAGGGTGTGTCCTGTTGATTACTTTTTACTTCTATTTTTCTTTTAATTTTTTCCTAATCTTTTCAGAAGTAGGTTACCATAATTATTTATACCTTAAACCTTAATGTGCGCTATTTCTCTCTGGGTTCAAATCCTAGCAAATATGCTTTTTATATCTGAATGTATGTTTTGCTTTATTTGTTGTGATAATATCCTAATAGCTGGGCTTATTAGCAGAGCTTTAAACTAGATTTTGTGGGGGAAAGTGATATTCTACTGAGTGTCAGAGAGGAAAAAGGAAGCAACCACCTTCCAGGAAACAAGAACTATGATGTCAAACTCAATGAATCTAGTACAAAAATGAAGTTCCTGTCTATTTGTGCAGTGCCACTGAGAAAGTCAAATTAGTCTTAAGTAAGATAATGAAGAACTCGGTATGCTTGCACAGAAGTTAGACAACAGAGATGAAAATTCATAGGAGGAATAAGAGGGATTATGCTTTACTGGATGATAAACCATCTACTTAAAGCTACATATGTCTGACAAGATAGAAAATGAGATGTGCACAAAATACAAGAGAACTGCTAGTTATAGAAGAAAGATTTTGATTTCAATAACAATCCTGAAGTCTTCTGTGACTGGCAAATGACAATGAAATATTGTTTTATTTTCACTTCATATGAGGCATATGGAGAATGAATGTATCAAGGCAGTGACCCTGGGTCCCAAAAAGAGAGCTGCAGAATACTCCTGAAATGAGCTGAGCACATCCTTATTTTAAGTATGGAGAGGCCTAATGAAGGGAAAATATTCTTTTGCCAAATAGTAAGAATATGCCTGAGAGCTATACAGCTTTATGGGGGGAATCAACATCTTACTAGGGACAAGCCTAGGTATTTAAAAGAAGACGCTCCCTTTTTGTTTATTTTTTTTTTAAGGTGTTGTAGTCCTCCGCAGAATGAAATGCAATAAATAAATATCTAAAACAAAGTTGCACTAATTTTAGGATTAAAGACTTAATTTCCAGAAGCTAGACAGAACAATTTTTCCACACATTGCCTTTTATTCTGTGGATTGCAGAATATTTTGATCCTTTATGTATATGAATCCCTAAAGCTAAATCCTCTTCATTGCTGTCTTGTGTGCATCCTGAGCATTTATTCACAGTGATAATGACATTAAATAGAATTTTATTTGTTTCAGTTTTAACAAAATGTTATTTAAACTCAATGGCAATGGCCAAATTATGATTTATAGTATTAGTATACTCCCATGATAACATTGCTAATTAATTTCAAGCGTAATTTGCTGGTTGACATATTTAAATGACATTTACTAGCGATATTCTTTGGCAAAGTTTTTGGCTTATGTGAAGCCGTGGTTTTGCTCAAGTTTGTCTGCAGGTCAAATATCACTGAGGGATCTGTTTGTGATCATTGACAGCTCCATATGACCCACCAGCAACTTCACATTCTCAACAGGACCTTTAAAGCCATTTAAAAATTAGCATAACTCTTGCAGAGGAGATTCCTGGGGCTTTCTTTCCATAGCACAGCATTTTGAAAAGTCTGCTTTTTAATAAATACCTGAGGCAGAAGCATATTCTTTAGAAAATCAGGAAGATTTATTATTCTACTCCTCCTTACATCCTGTGCTTTCCCCTTGATATTTGTGATGATTAATTCTTCTTCATTTCAAGAAATCTTACTTAAATCTTTCTGGTTTTTTTCATCATAGGAATGGAATTCAATACAAGGCTAAATTATGTGTGTTAAGAAATGTTCCTTTCTTTATCTTTTTGTACCTAGTCAGAATAATAAAAGGTGGTTTCTGAATATATACATATATATACATGAAGTGGTTGGAATTTTATTTATTACTTCTCATCTGCCTCAGAGGACAAACGCCCTCAGACTGCAGAAATAGTGAAAAATCCCAAAACAATCCTCCAAAAACTTCAATATTTCTCAAAAAAATCCCATTCAAGCATTTTCAACAACCCTCTGCCTTCAAGAATGCTACAGTGTCAATGTTCAAGGAATTGATAACAATTAAATATTTACTGTAAGTTAATGGAATCGGTTTTCTGTCTGCATTCTGCACCTGAACATTTAACTCTCAAGTAGAAGTTTTCTGGATGTGGCCTCTACTGCTTTGCTTTTAGGTCTCTTCACTTATGCCTCTGTTTTTGGGCTCCTAATGGGAACTGCTCATTAAATGTGTTTTAACTATTCTCCAGGATTACCTTTGTTAGAACAAAATGTTGCTTGAAAATCAATGTAGTGAGAATGAGATCTTTTTTGGATTGCACCCCTGCTTTTTAAGGTACTTTGGGATGGGAGGTGCTTTTGGTTCAGGCAGCAGGAGAAATACATATGGAAGCAAATAGCTGCAATCAGAGGACCTATGTCTTAGATGAAAAGGGCTAGGTTTATGCTTTTTGTTTTAAGAGTGGAAACCAAAAATAAATTTAAATTTTTGGTCACATTTTGGGGCTCAAATGAACCAGTGTGACTCACCAAAGACAGTGTTACTGGAGTTGAAGGCTTCATGTCAGCCTTAAAAGAAAAATAAAATAATGGTGGTTCTAAAATTATAATTCTCCACAGCTGGTGTTTTAATTTTTTATAATATTTTTTCTTTTTTTTTTTTTTTTTTTTCATTGGAAATACTGAAAGCCATCTAAATCATGTATGGTATCTAAAAAATACGGGACTTGCCATGTACAAATACCAAAATGCCAAGTAATGTATAACACTGTTCAACAAATGAAGTGACAACATTTTGAGAGAACAGAAAACAAAATTCATGTACACAGATATCTCAGAAAAAGATAGTGAAGCATTTGTCTTTTTAAACCAAAGTCAGTAAGAGAGAATGCTCTGCAGTAGTTCAAAGCATATCCCATAACTATGAAGAAGGAAATGGAAAAGCCATTTAATGAAAACTGTTTGGTATCCTGTGTAATCTGGTTAGGTTCAGGGCCACTTCTGATTTCCTGGAAATGAATACTTTTATGAACAGTGAGCTTTCTACAGAAGAAGAAGAGTCCAAGAGAGCTAGTCAATATTGCAGGATCACTTCCTCCTGGCTGCCTGGAGTGCATCCCTCTGGGCAAGAAAATGCTGAAAGGGACAGGAGACCTGCATGGATGAACAAGGAACTCCTGTCAGCACACATGCATGAAACAGGCAAAGGATGCCTGGGATGAATTTAGTGATGTCAGACTATTCAGAAATGCAACAAGGAAGGCCAAGGTCATCTGGAATTAAATTTGTGTGAAGATGTTGAGGATAACAAGGAGGGCTTCTTCAAATACATCAACAAAACATACAAAATACATAACAAAAGGAATAGTGAGGAAAATGTTGTCCCCTTACTCAGTGGAACAGGGACTGTTGCAACAGAGGCTGCAGAGAAGGTTGAGATGCTGAATACCTTCTTTGCCAAGGCCAGGCCTCAGGAATTAGTGACCAGGAGACTAGAGCAAGGGCAGGACATAATAAGACTTTCTTTTGATTTTGATTGAGAAAGATTGGGTTAGAGACCATTTAGTCTAAGTTGATATCCAGAAGTCCATGGGCCCTGGTGGGATGCACTCATAAGTGCTGAGGGAAGTCAGATACCCTTACTAGGCTACTCTCAATCATCTTTGAGAAGTCATGACAGTCAGAAGAGGTGCCTGAGGACTGAAAGAAAGGAAATGTCACCCCAGTCTTCAAAAAGGACAAAAAGAATGACAGAAGAAATTATAGGCCAGTCAGACTCACCTTTGTCCCTGGATAGGTGATGAATCAGCTCATCCTGCGGGGATATCTCTGAACACATGGAAGGCAAAAAGGTGATCAAAAGTAGTCAGAATGGATTCAGCAAAGGGAAATCATTCTTAAACAACCTTTCTGCCTTTTTTGATGGGAGAACTGGCTGGATAGAAGAGGAGAATACAGTGGAGGGTTTCCACTTAGAGCAAATTTTTTGACACTCATTTTTCCCAGAGATTATGGAGATATTTGAAAGCTGTCTGGACATATTTCTGAACAACATTCTCTAGGTCACTGCTTGAGCAGTGATGTTGGACTAGATGACCTCCAACAGTCACTTCCAATCATTCTGTGATTCTTGGATATACAAGGTCCATTGAGACATGCCAGAACAGCATTTTTTCCTCAAAACTGCATAAATATTTTCAGAAGGAAGACTTTATCCTTTAGAAATTAATGACAGTAATGGATCTGAGGCTGATGCTCTGTAGAGGTAAGTCTGGAACTGCCTTAGATGTCTCCATGGTCACTATAAATTTATCAAAAGTTCTGAGAGAAGAAGTACTGAGTACATCCATTATTCTTGCTAGCCTAGTTCTCTACACACTCAGAAGGAAAAGGGGACACCATATTTTTCTAATGGACATGTTACATTACTTTGATGAAAAATGGTTTGTAAACTTCTTTTTCTTACTCTCACTATGTTTGAAAGATTTATGTCAGAGTTCTCCAGTGAAGAAAAGACACTCCAAAAGATATGTGATCAACATGCAAAATTATTATTTTTTATCTACTCTAATTCAGTGAAATTAAATTCCCACTTATGCTATAAAACCAGTGCTACATTGTATTTTAGATAAGCACAATATATAGAAAAATCAGACAGATAAATTACCTTTTCAGAGATTTGTAAATACTGCAGAATCAACTGAGGTTTGCTAAGGGGAAATTTTATATAGGCTAACACGCATAAAGTGGATATTGCTCCATTTTACCTTTATGAAAATTTTTCTTCATATGTGGTTTTAAAAAAAGTACCAAATAATTTCATTTTAATTCAGATAACCTCCTGTCTTCAACAACAAAAAAAAAATCTTCTACAGCAGTTGTTTTAAAGCACTATGCTTTACATTACAGGTCATTGTAAGGAAGAAATACACACAAGCTACTTTCAAATGTGCATGCAAAGACTGAAAAATAAGAATGATCTCTTTACAGATTTTTAAAAGAATTTTTACAGTTACACTGATATTTACAAAGAAATATATTCATGGTGATTCTACTTGGAAAATTTTATTCATTTTTACTTTTCAATTTATTCTGGTCATACTTTGCACTAATAAGGTTTTGTTTTTTGTTTTTTTTACAGAGAAGAAAATAAACTGCTTTGCAACATTTTTGCAAGAGGAAACTTTAATATATGACTGAATAGAATTCAGATTGATGTGAACACTTTACACTTTTGTGGTATCAAGTATTCCCTTGCAACATTGTAAAAGCTTACAAATTTCTGTTCTCTGGGCTAAGAAATAAAATGAAAATTTTGCATCAGAAAATAAAAAATTGAATCACATCATATATGCTTAATAATTAATGTGTTCTGTATACTAGCTGATTAGAATATTTCAAATGCTCTATGAGAGCCAAATGTGGTTTTTGTTACAACTAAATGACTCACCTTGTTGGTAATATGCAGAAACTACTGATATTTAGAATTGCTTTTTGCTTAGGCATAGTTTAGGTTTACATAACCCCAGTGGTAAAAGAAACATGAAAAAAACATCTGTTCAGCTAAATTCAGAATTACTAAATAACTTACTCTCAAATGACACCAGAAGGAAGGCTCATGGGAAAATATCAAAAACAGTAATGTCACATCACAGCTTCTACAGCTTTGTCTCAGCATGGCACACCAAAAAGCAAGCTGTCTGCTAGTTTCATTAAATTATTTGGAAATTGCTTTTTGTTATGCAGTAGGGTACCTTTTTCAGAAAACATTATTTTGTTGTTAAAGTTGAAAACTATTTTCATTGATTCAGTCAGTTTACAATGTATTGCTTTTAGGTAAATTATGAGAAACACTGGATTTTCTGCATGTTGCTAACCTGACTCCATCAATAGTTCCACACAAATGATAAGCACTGATGAACACAAATGATGAGCAGCTGTCACTTCAAAATATCTCTTTGCAATAAAAAAGGAAATGTAGAGAGGAGGAATAGAATATTGGAAATTTAAGGCAAAAATACAGGCTGTTAATTATACTGTTGAAAATTCTAAAACTAGGCCTCCAGTTTTGTTGAAGACTTTGCATTACCACAAGGCCTTTCCACAATGCCTTATGCTCTTTGGTTCTTTCTGGTTCTGTTCTCTACTGCAAGGCCATCTAATACCTTTACCTGTCCAATTTACATAGAAACCCACGCAGAGGTATGGATCCACATGTTGTCATCCTTTCTTGTTTTGTTGGAGGCAGGCCAGGGCAGAGGGGGAGCTGACAACTAACTTGAAACCTTGCTTTGAAGCTCAAACCAGCTAGTGACACAAAATCACTTCCTGGTGGTGTACGCAGAAGGAGAAACACTTGCTGAGGTGGTACTGAAAGATCTTTGTGTTTCTTATTATTGTGGTAATAGACTCATTTCTGATACTGCAAGTCCTAATGGCCTGGTGCCAACAGACCAGCAAACTCACTCCAAATCACCATTGCAGTCTCCTTCCTTCCAGATTGTGTAAAGTGGACAGCTGATGGTTTCAATCATACGTGGCCATGTTTTCTGCAGTTAGTGTCTGTGTAATATCTTTGAGAATGCCAACTCTTGCCCAATCTGCAGGAAGAATTTCACTCACAGGCAATATAATTCCATTTATATATAAGGACACAGTTAGCTGGATTTCAGGGCAAAATGAATCTTTAAAGATTTATATTTGAGTCCAGTGATGTTTCGTATCAGCGAAAACTTACAGTTGATCATAATTTTGAATTAGCACTTTAATATCATCTTTAAAAAAAAGAAAAAACTAAAGAAAGTGATTATATATTTAGTGCCATTATCTAGTCTAACACGAATTGCATAATGAGAATTATTGACAAGTATGGGCTTTATTCTACTTCAGTTGGTACAAAAGTTGCAGATGTAAAGAAGTTAATCCTTTACACCTTTCAGACCTTGTTCTCATTCTATTATTTGATATGTATTACTATGGTGTCAGCTGCTTACTTAGAATGCAATCTATTCTGCCCCAAATGAAGCAAATGCAAGCAAAAGATGCCTCCAATAAAAGTTGTAGCTGAATATCTCTTGCAGGAACAAACTTTTATTTTTGGACTCAATATTTAATTTCTATTGATTAGTGCTTGATTATTGTTATTATATGGACACAGAAGTTGCTGAGATAATTATTGTGTGCTGTTTCTGATAGTTTAAAAACAATTTAGCTTTTTACCCTTTGAATATTTTAACAGGCAAAAAGTGTATCTCCTTTTATCTTGGGCAATATGACTCCATTTTAAATTTATCTTAACTCAGGAAGAAGATGATCAAAATTTCCATGGCATTACTTTAAGTATTTTTATAATTTCTAAGTACTGTTCTTAAAATGACTCATTTTATAGAAACTGCTTTTAAATGGAGAGATTTGTTCTAACACAGACAAAAACAGTGGAACTGTTTAGCATCACACCTGGATTAAAAAACCCCCTTCCCCTCCCCAATAGCCCAAGATCTGTAGAAAATTTTGCTTGACAAATGTGATCTTTTGAGATTTGGCATAACAAAGACTTATCAAATATTAAATATGCAATAAATATATCTAATTACATTCACTTAATTTTCTTCTTGTTGCTGATAGTAAGGTACTGGTTTCCATTATGGAGAATCTTTTGCCAATTTTTTGTGGAGCAAAGTAAATAGTAAATACAAGATATTTTATGCAACTCTGAAATATTATTTGAAGTGCATTGAACTGTTTGATGGTTTTTTGAATTATAAGAGATAAAGACATTTAAAATGAGAGAATAATATTTTTATTACAAAACCTTAAGGATTTCACATAAGACTTCTTGGTATGTGTAACATGAATAATACAGCAATTTTAATTAGTTATGAAAAAGGAGGTTAGGTCACACATTATAATACTAAGTTGGAAGAAGCCTGTTTGAAGCTGGGCTCACTTTCATATGTTAATAAATTTTTTTTTTCAAGGGTAGATGTTAATTTTTAGCAGAATATTATTATTTTTTGATCATTACTGGATAGCTTAATGAATATTTATTTTCCACTGCTTACATTAATATTGTGAAAATTGATGCATTCTCACATAAGGTGGAATGAGATAACTTCTTTGGATACTACAGGGTATGAAGCCAGGTTTATGCTTTCAAATAAATGACTAGGTGTGGAATAGCATACATAGGAAAAATTGTTGCATGGAAACTCATTTTACTGAGAGTAACAAATAAGACTGGCTGGAGGATACCTGATTTTTAAATAAAGTAGGACATGTAAGCAGCTAAGATTAATCCTTTTGTGAACTGAAAAACAACAGACTTTCAAATCTTATAAAGTATACAGAAAAACATCCACAGTGTTCTCTAGGAGGAAATAGCTGTGTTGAAATTTAATTTTGTAATGATGGAACTGTCTGAAGAATCATTAATTTCTTTTTCTTTCCAATATTAAAAAAATAGACTGCTATTAACAGCCAAGAGTAAGATTTCAATTTTATTTGCAAAAGGAAAGGTCCAGTAGCTAGTCCTGCCTCCTTCCCAGCCATCTTTAGAAATGAAGAAATAATGCAAGTTTCTAACACCCAAGCAGATCTCATCTCCATGTATCAGGATTGATTTTCTGAGAAATAAGTATTATAATGACAGATGCATTATTTTTTTTTTTGTGCTCTAAATGTTAGTTATTGATATCTCAAATTCTTCAGTCTGAATTATTTTTCTCTTTATGTTTTTCTAGGAGAAGTTGCAGTCAAGAGATATCCATTCTGTTACTGGAAGTATGTTTGATTTTATCTCAACCCAGAAATCCTGGGTTTTCTTTACTTTTTGTTTGTTTGTTTGTTTGGGCTTTGCTGTTGTTGTTATTGTTCTAATTTTCAAGAGGGCTTATTTGGTTATTGGCATTACCTTATATTAAAAAAAAAAGTCATTGAAGAAATTGTTCTTGTTTGGCTAAATATCACTGGTCAGGTCGGAATACGAGCATTTTCTTGACTTTAACTGTGTTACTCCAAACAGGGAAACCTCCAAACTGCCATTTTTCTGAACTGTGTCCTGCAGTACAATAAGATTAGATATCATTGGGACTGCCTGATGTGAGAAATATATCTGCATATTAGGATGTGTCTGTGATACTTGTTATAACTATTAACCACTTCAAAAGCTTTTTCATTGACTAAATGAAAGAGCTATCTATAACATGATTTTAACCACCTGATGTATTTTCTCTACTAAGTTATGAATGTATAGATATTAAGTACCTGAATCACTCACCAAACCTTTGAAAAGTATTAAGGTCAATGATGTAGTTGAATATATTTCTATCTTTTTGTTTTTAATGAAATAATGAAAATGGAAATGTACGCTTTGTTCAGGGTGAGCCAAAGGATTTTAGATATTATATGAAGGATACATCAACATCTCAGGGGATTGATGATTCAGTCTTGAGGTCCATTCAGTCTACATTCATTTTACTGGGGTTATACTTTTGTAGTTCCAGTCAAATAGGACGAGATAAATTCTAATGTAATTATGTTTAATGGTTAGATTTACCAGCTTTTCAACTTTTATCTTTTCTGTGAAGTAAAAGTAATTTAGGTTTGGTAGCAATTTTTTTCCCTCCTCTAATGGTTGACTTCAGCCTTTAATTAAAGCATTTTTTTCTTTCTTTTCTCAACTGCTAAAAACCTCAGATCCTCTTATCTGCACTATTTCTTCTATGTACTGCTCTTGAATCATGATTTTGCATCTCAACTAAGTAGGAGAAAGACACTTTTATTTAATGTATCAAAAGATATATATATAATTTAGTTTGTATTATTGAATGTAACCTTCCTTTCCTTTAAAAACATTTATTTTAGGGAATATGTATTTTAGGTCCAAAGCAATAATACATCATGGACAAAAGGAAGATATTTCATTTACTTTGGCACCTGTACTTTCGAAGAGGTATTTCATTCATTGTTCCTTTAAATTATTATCTGAGTTCTTAAATGTGTGTAGTAAAAATGCCACTATCCCCCTCTGCACCATAGGCTACACCATCATTCAATTGCTTACACTGCTAATAACTTCTTCCTGATATCTGTCTAAACTTTTCTTAGCCTCAAGACATTGTTCTTCATCTGTCATTTCTTGAGACCGTGACTGAGAATTTTATCATGTAAACTGTCACTGTGAGGGCATTTGTAGACTGTTGGAAACACATAATATCCCCTTAGTATTCACTGTTTTAAATTTCTTACATGCAGCTCGCTCAGTCTCTCATTACAAAATTTATCCTCCGGCAACTGTGTCAGCCTTATTTCCTTTGTAATTTCTCTATTTTTTTTTCTATTTTTCTATTACCTTTTGGGGATAGGAACGTGTAACCAAAGAAATGAGTAATGTGTAGTTTGGCCTAACAGAAAAATGCTAGGACTACATTAATGAAGTAAATATTCATGTATTTAAAGGACACTTTCCTTTGGGGTTTTCCAGTCTAATGATGTCTAATACATGGGACCTTATTTGCACACATTTCTTTCTTTTAGTATTTTGTCTTGAAATGCTCTTTCAGTTTTATAAAACTACCCAAAAATTTGAAATACATTTGATGATGCTAAAGTAGCTCCTCATCATAATAAATTGCCCTTCAGCCACAATGGTAATTGAAACCAATTTCTGATTATTCAACTGATGGGAAGTTGAATTGATCTGATATATTGAATCTTTCATGTTTCATTAATGGTTTTCAAAATGCATGAGACGAGTATGTAGGTTTCTGCATTTTATAATAAAAATACAAAACTCAGAAAAAGTTTGCTTAGATTTTATAAAATCCTTCAGCTTGGAACAAAATGTAGAGGTTATGCATTATTGAGGTTTGGCAAATTTCATGCTGCTCCTCCAAATAAGATGAGGAGCTATTGGATTTTGACTTGGCTTTTGAGTTTCTAATGTTACCTGTGCTTTGCCTTTATCTACTTCAGTATCAAACACAATCAACCTCCAAAATGCAATGGTTAAAATCCTGACACGCACACATACAAGAGCACAGAAACGAGCAAAAAATAGAGAATGGAAAATAAGCTAAGTAATATTTATGGCACAAGTGCAAAAATTGAAAC
>JANRMJ010000088.1:41534771-41575374 GCA_025584955.1 Alethe diademata
TGTACAATTTGGTTGGATTTGTTTGTTTTTCTGATAGATAAAGGGCAGAAGTTGAGCATCTTGCAAGGTCACCATTACAGGAATTTTCAGCCTGACTTTTCCAATCATCTCTTTTACTTGAGAATCACCTGGTTTTCAAGGGGCACCATAAGAGTTCTACATAGCTACACTAGTGATATTTAGGGTAGACCATTACACAGTGAGTGAATGGTTGGGATGTACTTTAGGCTTTATGATTATTTCACAATAAATTTCTTTTCCTGACTTGTTAGGTCCTTGCAAATAGTTATTATAGACCCATTACTGTTTTGTTGTACTGTTCTGTAGTAGAGAAAGTTATCTATAAGTTAACTATCCTGATTATAATACTGTGTCACTATATTAGCATCTGAGTGCCTAAAAGAGATTAGACGGATATTTGACAATTCCTCTGGGCCTTCACGGAGACACCATGTTCTCTTGTCTCCTGATTGTAGAGAATTCTGAATTAATTTGTGTCTGCATTGTCAGAATAGCTGTCCTTTTTAAAGTTACCATATATTCTCATGGATTTTATTCTTTTTCATAACTACAGAATAAAATTTATGCACATAAGAAAAACTACTGAATATAACATTATAAGTGATAAACTATTTCAATTACTTCCCATTAAAATTCAGGAGGCAATGCAATTAATTTTCTGTGAGTAAGAACTTATACCTACTGACATTAGGCTAGATTTGGATTTGTATTCAGATGCTCATACTACATTAATGGTGATGATTTCTCAGTCTGCTAGGAGCTTTAATTTTGTACAGAAATTAGTTTGATGCTCATGACATTTCCTCCTGTATTATTCCACTGCAGTTAAGAACACATAACTGCTCCTATCCTAACTTGTTTTCAGCTATAGACAGAATTCTATTTAGTGTACAATGAAAACACTGAAGATGTCAAGAACATCAAAGACTACAACTTTGATTTTTCCATTGTTTCTCATTAAGGCTAAAGATGAAAAAAACCCCAGTGTTAAGAGCTTGAACACAGCCCTGCGTTGCAGAAAACTCATTAAATCAATTATATGGGTTCTCAGGATCAAAGTAACATAAAGTTTAACATAGTTAACAATTCTATATATATGTTATAGCAAGACATAGGAATGGCAATTCTTTGTTGCTGTGTTACTCTCATTAACTGTCTTTCATGTTTCTTGCATTTGCATATGTCGTTGCCACCGAGAAGCATGGAACACATACAGCTTTTACATAAGAAGTGTTCCTCTTTCTTTGGGGAAGCATCTGTGCATTTAAGCTTAAAAATAATGATAAAAATATTATTGAATCATAAGAATCCATATGGCAGAGATTTGATAAGTAGAGGTATTCAAGGGAAAAACAAAAAAGCCTGAATATTATTAATGGTGAGAATCTGGTGGAATTTAATTCTTACATCTGTGAATGTCAAAACTGTGAAAAGACACAAAGATTCAGCTTATCCTGACCATTCCCGTAATTGTATGCGAGTGACAAATCAGAGAAGGAAGAAAACCAAATTTTCTTTTCTGTTAATATTTTAGTTTGCATCCCCTGAGTATTGCAGCCTGCGCATGTCAAGCATCTGATATCTGTGACTTCCTAGCTGGTTCCTAAGCACATCCCAAATATAACACACAGGTTGTTAAATAATATTATTTCATTAATCAGTCTCACTGTGTCCAGTTTCTCTCATCATTTTTGAAGTGTAAGTAAAGATAATATATATAGTTTGTGAATATTCCTAAGATGTATAAATATATGTAACTGCATGACCAAAGTATTAGGTGGAGGTGTATAAATCTAGAATGCTTTCTTCCTGATCCCACCTAGTATTATAGGTAAAACTGAACAAGTTTCACAAGTTTCCAGGAACTGCTAGCTGTTTTTAAGTGTCAAGCATACAAAATAAGATTCTAAATAAGTGAATTGCAATAAATTTTGAAAAACTTAAACTCAGTTCCTTTTAAAATATGCATGTTATTCCATAATATGGGGTGTTACTCCATTATACAGGCTGTGATATGAAAACTATGTCTTCTCTGACTGGTACCTGACCAACAGTGCAATTTTAATAAGTTTTAAATAAATGAACAGTTTACCCTAGCTTTGATTTTTTTTTTTTAATGTAGATCCCAATGTTCTGGATTTTTCAAGATAAATTTACTCTGGGTGAATGATACTACAGATATAGAACATTCAGTGAACATGTGTCTTTGTACACATCAGTTTGCCCATTTATTAATTTAGTACTTCAACAGTACCAATAAATGATTCAGTTGGTATAGAAGTTAACTACTGGACTCGTTGGTAAAAACACTAAAATGCATCATATCATTATTGAGAACTTATTCTAAATCTAATTTTCTTTTTGAAACCATTAGAAGTAGAAATAAAAATAATCTGAGATGTTTAAGAGGGTATATAACATGTCACTGGAATATCTGAATTGTTTTTTTGGTCAAGAAAAATTAAATCAGCTGAAGGATAAAGAGAACTTTTCTCAGTGGACCCATCTGTATAAATGAGGGAAATAGTTTATGCACAAAGACACAGTGTAGACTTCTTATACCTAAAGGACTATTTGCAAACATATTCTTTCAGAGAAGTGCTCTATTTTCAATTCTGCCTGCTGATCAAAGCACTGACCTCAAACACAGCCCTGGGGCATAGCTTTCAGTTAAGAGTACCTGAACCATCCTCAGGCAATCTGTGTGATACTTTTGGATGTAACCGGTAAAGACCAACAATTGTCATTCATAGCATTTTTCTAGCTCGTTTCCTTGTCAGCACTTAAAAATACTCAGACATATCCAAATTAATTGAAAAGTCAAAATATGACCACCTAGGATCTCTTTCAGTCATTTCACAGGATACAGGTTCAGCTCATATAATGTTAATCATATGTAACGGAGGTTATATATGATATAGAGATTATGTATTCTATGATCTGAATGTTAGGCTGGAAAATAAATGAACTTTGCTGTTGAAGATGATCCTTTCTGCTTCCTAACTGTAAAAAAATGTAAGCATGCAAGGTTCCTACTATTTCATCTTCAGAAAAAGGCATTAAATATTAAACCAAACTTGTATATAAAACCTAGGGTAAAAGTAGTAATAAGAAGTTTCATTACTCCCCAAAATAAGATGAGATCCAGAAATAATGCCTATTTGATGAATAAGGACAGCAGCAATTGTGTCAATTCACACAATATTGATTTAACAGTCTCAGTATCTTTCCTCCTAATTGTTATTGGAGCATCAGCTTGTTTATATTTACTGTATGAAGCCAGTAGATCTCACAATTAGCAGCCAACAGAAAGTGAGTAGATGTAGAATTTTCCTTCAGACCAAAATAAAAGCATATTTTACTTGACACAAATACAGATAGAACTCTTAAAAATGTTAGTTTATGGCCTAAGATCTATTCAAATATTTTTTTCCATCATCTGTTACCTACAAAGCCTGGAATAAGTATATTAATGGTAAGATTTATTGAATAAAAGTGAGAAAAGACCAGGAAAGAAGTTTTATAAACTTAGTGAGATTACATTTGAATTCCTAACTGGTTTTATTGTTATGAAAATATCAACTTCACACAGGCAGCGGAACTGCTGTTACTCCAGTGTAAAACACATCTGAATCAGACTTGCTCTGCACTGGTTGCTAAATCTTTCTTATGGGTCTCATGGGAAGTTACATTTATTAGTTCTGCAAATCTGGATTACTTTGCAATACCAAATGGTTCTTCAAACCTTTATGGTTCCTACACCACCCTGAGAATTATTTCTATTTTGCAGTTTCACTTCAAGATTTAACTGCCATGGGATATAACATACAATACTGGGTTGCTGCCATTTTAGTAATCTCTTATATAATCTGTGGAAAAGATTTGGATTTCACCAAAACAAAGGAAGGCATTTAACCTTCATGGCTAAGAGACTTGATGTGTGTCTTGGGACTTTTACTTGATCTTCTCTTAAGTGAAAATAATGCATAACTACTGGTTTGAAAAAAGTATGACATCAAGTAAAGATAATAATAATAGTAATAATAAGAAGAATAAGAATAAGTTTATCTCACAACTTTCATGAGCAAAATACACACATCTATTCAAGCCATTCACTTGTAGTTTAAAATCACAGTTCTGTCTTATATTTTTAATTATTTACTGATATTACAGATATAGCTGTGCTTGCATTATTATTGGATAGTAAAATCTGATCTCTTTCTCTTTGTTGACCTAAGTTCTGGACTGTCCATATATGCATAGCAGGACCAGCACAGGATCTAGGAACTGGTTATCTTCTTTTCCTCTCTTTTCTGCCTTTATTTCTCCTCTCCCTGGCTTTGTCTTGGCAAAATGTGCTTATTGTTTTGTGCCCCTTACTCTGTGCTGAGGTTTGATGTGAGGTTTCGGGGCTTGTTAAACTGTGCTGTGAAATTAAGGGCTTGTTAGCCAATGTTTTTGAGACTAAATAATGGGATAATGGCCAAAGTTAAAGATTCTAAAATAAAAGCATAAGGGTTCCCTGACACTTGTACTGATGTTGTTGTTGAGCCTGACAAGAATTTATAAGTAACATCAAGTCCTATTGCAAATGGGTTATGGCAGTAAAAAAATGAGCTAAATGAGATCTACTAGAAACTTAGAGTGTTTGAGGCTCTTGCTGGTATGCAAAGAAATCTTTCAAACCCCTTTTTCAGTCTATCAGGCATTGATAGATGTTGTGTGCTCCTTTCAGCATATTTAAAGGTTTTAGTTTTAACTTTAGGTGGAATGGAAAATATTCACAAGATGACAAAATGGTTACTGCTGCCTAGTTGTCAATATTTTTTGCTCCAGTCAGCCTCAAGTGATTCACATATTAGGACTATCAGAAGCCCTTTTTGCATGAATTGAATAAATAAACATGGTCTAAGTATTAGAAGCATGATGAATAAAGCAATGTGATAGATTTTTCAGGACTCTTAAGTAGTCCAGAAATTTAATGTTGGTTTTTGTGTGTCAATTTACCTACAGGCATTTTGTGCTTACATGTGTCCAGCATGTAAGCAACAGATACAAACAGATACAACAGATACAAAAAAATATTTTTCTGTAATCACTTTTATTTTTTTATATTTTATTATCATAATTTTGTCAAAAATTCTTTTAAAATTACCCCCTGGAAATAAGTAAATGTCACTTTAAATCAATTGTTGGCATTTCTTATGTTTTACTCTGGATCTGGGAGAGTTTATGAGTATCTGAGCATCTTCAGTACTAGATTCTGACATTTCTGACTTCTAGCCAATTAGGTTTAGAAAGAAGCCACTTCCATTTCTGTGACAGAGCAAAATGTACACTGCACAAAGTGCATTTGAAAAGACTTCTTTTTCAGTGTGAGACTTTAAATGAGATATGTCTGGAGGGTAGGAACATATGGTTACTCCATGAAGTAATTTATAGGAGGCATTTCCTTTCTCCATCACATCTGTGGCACTATCACATGGCCTATTTTTCCTCATTTACTCAGCCAGAAGATTTCCCTGCCTGTATAATATGATCCCAACCAAGTATTTCTGGTTCCCAAAAGAGCCAGCTCTGGCAGTTGAGAGGACAAGCCCAGAAAGAGAAGACTTCTTTTTCCCCTCTCATACTTCTATGGTGGTCCTATCAGAATTTTCTGTTAAGAATAGTAATTTTAGTACAAAAAAATGCAAGTCAAAAAGAATCCTTTTCAATACCAATTTTTTGCAAAGTGGGCTCAATCAATGTACCCTTTTCTTTAATTTTTGTCAGTTTTGAAGGGAGGTGATGCAATTGGAACAATAAACTGAGAAATTAGATTACAAAATATTGCATTCAAATTTAAAAATATTTATTTATCTTCAAATACTATTTTACAGTTACAGCAGGATTTTTTTTAATGGGGTTGATCAGAGGAATAAGACCTTTACTCTTAAAAATAAATTATTTTCTCTTTGTTCTGGTGAAGACGCTTGAACTTTCTACAGATCAGTGAAACATCTCCCATCAGAAACTTGAATGCCAGTGATTTGTTAAAATAAGAACAGTCCTGGTAAAAGCTGATTATAAGTGAAAATATGACCTCTGAGAGATAACACTGACTGTACAAATTCTTTTTTCCAGAGGGAGTATATAAAGTACAAAGTATATAAAATATATACTCAATAAGTATTAAAATTATAGGAAAAATATTAGGTATTCAAACCAGTGTTTTCTCAAGTTATAGAAAATTCAGAATAAAACTTAAAGTTCAAACCATTCCAGAGGAAGAAAAAGTTTCTTCTCATTTCTCATTTTCCTTTCTTTTGTTTTTTAAAATACAAACATATTTAAAAATTACTCTATCTGTAAGTGGTGCTCAAATGCTCACATCAGCAAATACTTTTTCCAGAGACAGTGTCCTTGTTGGGGTAAGATATTGATCTTTATCCTGTGAGTGTTAAAACACTTAACTGAATTCTATGCCAGTAAGAAGTTTGTAATCTGATATCTTATTTCTGATCTGCCTCGTGTTTTTGCTTTTATCTACTTTTGATTTTCTTTATTTAAAAATTCTTGTGTTATTTTCCTATCTGTGCTTCTTCTGAGACTCCCTGATATGAGGTGGAACATGCAACTTCCTCAGTTTGTCACCCTCCATAAGAAGATTCTTTCCCGTAAATGAACACTGCTAAGTCTCCCTTTGCTGAGCTAGTAAATCTCCACTCATAGCTGCAAAATTTCCTTTGAACAAGAAAAGGGGCTGTTGTATTCTCCTTTTTTTTCCCCCTCATAGTTTCTGTAATGCAAACCAAGTGGCCTGGGAGGACAGAAAATTGTCCTATATATCTAATAAGTACATTTGTAAACAGACTGTGGTAGTCATAGCTTTGAACTGCTGGGTCATAGCTGTGAGCATGCTTACAATCCCTTTTTGCAATTTGGGAAATTAGGGCCTTTAGGGGTAAGAGATATCTGTGTCATATCCACACTGGGATGTTTACAGCTGCATATTTCAGGACAGCTTTTGGACTGGAGGAAGGGAAAGATTTTTGCTGCAAGGAAAATTTGAGAACTACTATGCAAATGCAGGATTTCTGTTTGGTTTTGTTATGTACCTCTACACATTACCTGTTCCCTCAGGAAAGTCCAGGAAAGTCAAAACTTGTCTGCCTGATGTAGAAAGTCATACTAATACTATTCTGAACAGTGGGTTGTTTTTTTTTTTTGGTAGTTTTAAATATATTAAGTGCAATGACACTTAGACAAATGCTATTGTTGGAGTTATCAATGCATAAATAATTCCATAATCAAAACACAAATTGATACATTCTGCAAAAATACTAGGAATGTAGTTTCTTTAAGAGAGAAAAATACTAGATCTTGCCTCAAAATGGAAAAAAAAACCCCAACATGCTAAAGAGGTGCTTTAACCTTGAGAGGGACCAATTTTTGTATTTCCAAAAGTAAATGGGAATCTGTCAAGATTATGTCATGTGTGATATCACTTAGAAAGCTCTTGTGTGCAATTACATTTCTGGGCAAAATAAATATGCAATGAAGTATGAAAAATGTATCTGGCATGAACATTTATGGTTCCTTTCTGTGTTTTAAAGTTTCCTCTCTCCAAGATAAACAAAATTTTGGCAAAATTTGTATGTTTGTTTTAAATCATCTCTGGTCTGATTTCAGTAAATCAGCTATCTAATATCTTGTTTGTTTCTGAACAACAGATAGACTGAAATTATAAAAGTTCCTGGAGTGTAAACTAACCTCAACCATCCATAAGAAGCATGAAGCTTCATAGCTTATCTTTGGCTTTGAGCAATGTAATGACTGAAAGTCAGATCCTCTGTGTTGTAAATTAAATTAATTCTCCTTCTCTGCCTTCAGTGACTTGCACAAACTTACAGCAGCTGAGCACATGACCTTACACTCAGAGTCAATTTGTCCATAAGACATACACACCGTTCTGTGGAATGAAATGTATGTAGATTTTTCAGTTCTCCTTCTGACATCTTTATTTATTCAGGTCCTTTTTGCCTCCCAGTGTCTTTGGGAATGAGGCAAGGGGAACAGCATTCAAGCCTGGTTCAGTACAAAATGTAGACTACAATGGTATATTAGAGTAATATTCTACAAATCTGTAGCAGTTATGTTTATATTATGCCTGTACTATGGGGCTAAATTATGCTCAAACCTCCCTATAGCTTTATTCTCAATTTGCATTGCAGATGCAGACCTCTACTTGAAAAGAATATATGATTTTATCATATTTTGCCAGTATCTCTTAACATTTTGTATATACCAGTGATGCAACAATTAATCCATGTATTTAGCAGCATTTTGTTTATTTTAATATATGATATCATAGTGACTTATAAGCTGAAGATACAGCTTTTCATATATTCTGTTTTTCTACAATGGATTCAGTACCCATTCAAATGTACATTTAGCAAAATTTTATTTCTTTACATTGTACTTGCTTTACAAATGTTGATATAGCAACTTTAAACAGGAACAAGATGTCAGTGAACATGACAAGCTACATTATTTTTCACCATCTGTAGTCAAAGGATTTCAGAAAATCAGTGTCTGTATCCTCCTCTCTAAGGAGCACTTATTGTCAGTTGAAGTAAATGTATTTAATCCAGATACTTTTGAATTTTAGGGAACGGATGCTCTGCCTTTGTGTAAGAGCACAGGGTGATGAAAATGTGTGCCTGTTAATCAGCAGCATTGCCAAGTTTTTCCAAAGTGTACTGTTAGAGCACTTACTACACATATCTGTCTTCCTCTAACAGCAGGCAACTTCCAAAAGACTTATTTTGTTTTCTGATCATGCAACTAGACATATCATTCTTGGCTAGATTTTTATGCAGAATTTTTAATTGACCTATTTGGGTACTAACATTATTTTACTTACCTAACCTGCTGTAAAGATAAATTATTCTCCATTAAAATGTGGTAATAATTATGCTTTTATTAAAAGCATATCTTAGTTCGAAACCAAAGGGATTAAACCCACAGTTCCTCAAACCATACCTCCTTCTTCCCACCAAGTACATCCTAGAAATAATTACAACCTAGCAGTTACAGTGTTTCATATAGGAGACCCAAATACCATGAATTTTATTTAGAGAAAGCAATAAACACAAAGGCAGGTTACAGTATGTAATCACCTAGAGTTAAGCAGACCTCACCCAGCCACTTTGCTGAAATATTCAGGCTTTGTAGAAGAATAACTGATTGGAATTGTTTCATGTAATTCTTGAAAATTCCTTTTTCCAACCACAGGAAAACAATGTTAACAAGATGTTACTGTCAATATTACTGTAATGCCAAATTTTATACACATGTGAACAAGCTGCTGAGAAAATGGGAGTCTTCATTCAGCTTCTACATAACCCTGCACCACTGAAGCTTCTGAAGATAAGAAATAGCTGCACCATAGTTGATAGAAGACAGTAAAACTCTTACTTTTAGCTACAACATGGCCTGGGTCTACCTCTCTTAAAGCATCCTTGCACCATAGGCAAATCCTGCAAAGTTGAAAACTGGTAAAAAATATTGTCAAGCTTCTGGGCCTTAACTAAATAATTTCGGAATCAACTGTATAAAAAGGCAACTTAGCACAGAGAAACTTATTTAAAAGAAGAAAATTCTTCATCTTCTCTCAAAATTATCTACCCACAATCTTAGAATAACAATTTGATATTTTCCAAATATCATAACTGTTCAATATGCAAAGCTGTTTCATTATACTCACTTATAGACCTGTAGTATTCTTGTTCTTACTTGTGTGTCCTTAAATCCTTAGTTCTACTTCTTGGAGAGTTTCCTCTTTTTCAAGTGGACAGGTTTCTTATTGCAGCTCCATCATCTTTTATGGAAGAAGATCCAATTTTAATTCATCCTAGTCATGCATAAAACACAGCATACATTTCTAGTGAAATGCTGATAATAGTTGCTATTGGTTGCCCATGGGTTTGGTTTCTCTAGGAAAAATAAATTTGTGGTTAAAATTACAGAATGTGACTCATCGGGGTCATACATTTTAAGGAAAGGATAATACTGGACATTTCTTAGAATCTCTTACATTGTGTTGCCCATTGCATTTCTTCAAATTATTGTGAAATATGCCTATAACTTTTGATACATTTGGAACATGACTGTAAGTTTATTCTTGGTTCTGCCATATAACTTTCACAATTTATTCCATACATCAGTGTGCCTTTTTTGGTGTTATCTCTGTATAATGAAATATTATTTCCTCCTACACAGAATAGAGATTTATTCATGGCTGAGGGTTGTTTGGATGGAATGGAGATTGAAACCATCTAAGAAAAAAAAAGTGAGAGATTATGAAGTGGTAATAGCTATTGGAAGTAAAACAGAAGAATGGAAGAGAAGTTAAAGGCTCTTTCTGGTACTTTGAGGCCACAGCAAAAATGGATGACACCATTTCTTTTTGCTCCTTGAAGTTTTGGAACATTTTAGGAAATGCAACCTATCAATAGAATAGAAATATTTCCTTAAAGCTTGAAAAGATGATTTAGAGCTTATATAAAAAATATTTAAATCTGCCTTCATACAGTATCAGACTGAAGTTAGTCTGAGCACCCAAGAAGTGATTTATGATTTAATCAAGACATAGGACTTAGATTTATGATGGCTCTTCCATAGGCTTGTTTCTTCTGGTGTAGAGGTAGGTGAAGGCATTGTGGATGTTGGATGGATTGTTTCTGTGAAGGAGATAGGAAGAGAAATTAGGTTCTTCAACAAACAGGGAGAAAATAATGTTAATGCCTTATTTGTATGATTCAGCAATAACTGAATAGTGAGATCACATCCTGGGTCAATCTGCTTCAAAATTCAGCTGAATTCAGAAATACACCCATGTTTAGCAAGTATAAAGACCAAGCTAGACTTCTAGGAAGAAGTGCAGATATTTGACTTAGACTTAGGGAAGGTTGTACTTCGAGAACCTCTAAAAACTGTAGCTAATCACAGCGCCTCACACTCTATTATTTGTAAATCTCAAAACACTTTACAATCTTGGCCAAAAATCAATTATGTTTACTTTTCCTAACCATAAACAACATTTTTGATTAGGTCTTCTGATACTGAGTGGATAGGAAAAGAGCCCATCAATCATTCTACTGTAAAAAAAATAATGATGAGGACTCTGGTTTTACATAAGAATGTTGTCTAACATAAAATTCCTATATGATTTATGAGTGCATTTTGAAAGGTGCTAAAAATATAACTTCTGATGCATGAATGAACTTATTTGCCTTCTGGAAACCACACTGCAAAAGTATTGCAGGCTGTGTTTCACAAGTTGATCAGCAAATTCTTTTGGATTTGGACTATTTAGTGATTCCACTGAAAGTTCCATAAAATATTTTCAAGGATGAAATTTTTCAAAGACCTTTGGGAAATTACACAAAAATCCCTCTTCAAATTTCTTTTGAATGAAAGTTGGAATCAAACTTTTCCACATCTCAAATTATTTTTTTCAAACACAGTAAAATTAGAAATCAATCAATTAAATCAATCAATCAATAAGACAAATTCATTTTTCCTACTGTAGTAAGAGAAAATATTCCCTACATTGCTGTAACTTTAAATTCAGATGGCTGATAAGTTACAGTGAGGAAATAAGCCAATTTAATTTGCTTCATCTGCATGAAGCACCCTCTTTATGTACTGTGGCAGACAAAAAGATTCAAGATATGCAATCAACTACATAATGTAACGGACTTGTCAAATTTAAGTGCATTTTAACAATATATTTTAAGCAGATTAGGAAGTTCAGCATTTAAGTAGAGGACAAATTTAATCTCTTGTTCACAGAGATTGTCAGACTTTCATAGAAATGAATGGAAAATATTGGTTTCAACACTACTCAAATGAGGGAAACTTTTAATATTGTGATTTCTCTACTTCAGAGATGATAGGAAAGTATTAAGACTAAGCTATTAATCTTTGCTACTGTATTACTGGTAGGCCAATTTCTTAATTTTGTGGCTTTTTCAGAAGAGATTTTTTCAAATAAAAGGGTCATTTTCCCAATATTTCATGTGCTCCTTTAATAATTAAGGAAACTCATTTTATGGAGATTTTTACCACTCAAATAGAAACACATCTCACTGTGTGCAGAAAATATATTTAGTCTACATATTGTTCAACTGCTAGGATACAGTCTAAAATATTAAAGTACACTTGGAAGTATCAAAAGGATTTATGTTAATAAAATATTAAGGACTATTTACATATGATGATCAGAATCTATTATTCTATGTCTGAAAAGCAATATATCTAGATAGAATTTTTTCTGTTATTGTAGGACAGTATAATTAAAATTCACTGGAAGGAATGCATCTTGGAGTGGTCTGAATTGCCCCAGGGAAGAAATTCCTAAAGAGGATCTGTTTGTTGAATTTTATGCTTTTACATGACAGAAAAATTGCCAAACCAGCACACATAGCATGGAAGATTCATGGTGCAGGCCCATTCCTGCTTTATTCTTTATAAATACTGTATTCTGTTCCTCATACAAAAATTGTCTCTATATTTGCATCTGTCATCTCACCTTTATTACCAAGTTGAGGCAAGAAAGGAAAAATGGATGTTTTCAGTTTCTGGGACCTGATAAGTCTTTTAAGACAAATCCTCACTGAAACTGCTTTAATGGAGTTGCTTTTCAATTTTAGAGACAAAAAGCTCCAAGCTTTCTCATTGGTGAAATAAGGACATTCAGTTGTTATTACACAATGTTTGTTATAAAGCTGTTTCGGGGTTATCTTTGTCAGCAGGAAACTGAAAGTATTTTTTTTTTTTATTTTTCAGCATTCTTTTTTTGCTGGTCTTTTTCAAATGCTATAAAACAAAGAAGTTAAATAAATGAGCTTTCAAATATGACATTACCACTGGGAAGTCCTTCATGAGTCCTATCATTAAATATTATTGCTGTACCTATTTATTGTAATTACAGTTAGGGTAAACTTGGCTTCACTAACTCCTCTTTCTTAACCATTAGGACATAAAATGTATCTTTGAATTCGTTGGCTTTTGCATTCTTTTGACCACCTATTTGTAAACAACAAAACACATGCAAAGGAAGATTATCCATTTGAATGTAAACCACCTGGGGGTGAGAATCAACCCCTTGCTCCCAGAAAAACTGTTGTATGTGCTGTCTTTGACACGTAGTGGTTATAGTAGGGAAAATAATAGTAATAAAGGATACAGAGGTTAAAGAGTTTCGCTTTAAAAATTTGAAGAGCTGTTTTTCAGCAACAAGATGAAAGCATATTTTGTCACCCTGGCAGAATAGGATGAAATACAATCATAAAATGCAAAACCCCCAGTACATTATAGCTCAAGAAAAGTAGCAAATACATTAATTTATGACCTCAGGTTAAATTGTAAACAATCTTTTCATCTGTTAAATACAGAAAAATGTGGACAACCCAGAATAACAAATGGGTTGAAACATCAGTGATGCTGCAGCCTACTTCGTGGTTTTAGAAATCAATATTTGCATTAATTTCCAAGTTTTAAAATGCACTGAGTAATCTGATGAGATGAAGGAAGTTCTCAGAGAAAAAAACATGTGAGAGAAATGCTTGTAGGCCATAGGTTTCTGAGAACCTTGAGGGATAAATATCATTAGCAGTAGATATGATCTGCTTTGTTATAGAAATTTGTAACTGAGTTAGTTGTTATATTCTCTTTCCTCCCTCCACCTCATTTAAACCATCTGACATGCACAAATCCATTTTGAAGATATCTATATATATATCATAATTTCCTTATTATCTTTGTAAAACCTTCAATCACCTTGTTCTAATACATAAATCCTCATCTATATATAATGGAATATTTTAATATAGTAACTGGTAATAAGGCTGGAAAGCTTTCCTGGGCTTTGTTTGTCACTTGTAGCTAAGCAATCTTTCATAATAAATCCTTTCATAACTGTGTAGAAGAGTTTAAGTTGAGCTGCTGTTTCTGGATTCTTCGTGTGGAGTGGGGTACAGCAGAACTCTGACAGAGATACCCAATCAGTGTTCTAAATATTATTAATGTTTCATCACAAAAATGTACACATGGGTAGATAGTAGGTTCAATTTGCTTCATAAGTCTTTATGGAAATTTCTGAAGCAGTTAGAGCTGCAAGTCAAAAAGCAGAATTTATGAATGTTTGTCACTGAAATCTAACCTCGTGATCAGTTGTACTCAAAAACTGTTTTACATATTGCATGTCATCACATGCTACTACGATAGTGGTGAAGCACCCAGGTCCTCTAAAGAATAAAGAAAAGATACGACACTCATAAATAAGGACCAGTGAACAAAAGAGTTTCATGATGTGCTTTTCTGAAGAGTGTTCTTCCTCCATGAAGGTGCCTCTATAGTAAAACTAACCCTTTAAGCATTTAATAATTTTGTGTGGATGTCTTGTAAATGTCTGTGCCTCACACTAGAAGCCTAGTGATCTTACAGTAAATATAATGGCAATAAGATGATGAATCTTTGTGTCTTGATAAAATGATGACTTGGATTACTTGATTATCACTTAGGAAAAACATCATGCAAAAAACCAAGGTGATGGTAATATTGATAATATAAAGAAGGGTAGGTAAAATACATGTCAACTTGTCCTCATTTGGAAAGAGAAACTCTAAAAGGTACATTTGAGACACTTATCTAGGTCTTGTAGAAATTTGTATGTAAATACATACATTGTGGAAAATGTAATCACACCTATTAATGATGGCTCATCCTGATGGACTCCTACATTTCTCTAAAATTGCATTGGAATAAATATTTAATTGAAATACTTGGAATGAATTGGAAAATAGTTTATTCAGTGAAAAACAATTATTTAATCAAATAGAGGTATAAACTACACCAGTTTAAGAGGAGAAAAAAGTCTGGTTTTGTAGACTGTCAGACTATGACTACGGGAAATGGAGTATCAGTAGTTTAAAAAGTGTTTGAATATCAGAATTTTTGAATCTTAACTAGTCTTATTAGCTATTTTTATTATTATACTTATACAATAAATAATAAACTATATAAACTATTTAAACCTGTCCATTGAGAGAGAGAAAAAAATGTTTTTACAAAATTCTAGTACTATTGCTGAACATTAAATGTTTAGTACACACCAGACAGTCATTGCTAGTTTAATATGTTTTTGTGTGCGCTACTTTTGCAACAATCATGAAGTTTTCAGGATTGATGTCTTAACTGATGAACAGATTTCCTAAAGAGTAGTGTAGTCCCCTACCAGTCACGATGAGCAAATGGGGAACATTTATTTACTCTGTAAAAGTTTGAGTCTGAGTAAAAAATGAAGATCTTTGGGCCACAGCCCAACTTGCTCTTCTCCCTGGGTCACAGGGACATCTTCAGAATGGTAAAGCAGCTGTACCAAAGATGATGATTCCCATCCAACCTGGCAAAACTCAGAGTAAAGATCATTGAAGTCACATTGAGTAACATTGGTATTCTCTAGTTGGCTGAAGAAACTACTCAACACCAGGAAGTCTGCAAGGCTTTTCAAGATGTAACAAGATCTGAAAAGTACTTACTAGATCCTGTTTAATACTGCACGCCTGTAACAATTGCAATTCAACCTTTTGATGCAATTGTGATTGATTCTAGAAGTCCTAAAAAGAAATAAGGTAAGATCAGGTACTAGCTGATGTGTACCAATAAGAAAAAACCTTGTTCTATTAGGAATTCTACAATTAAGCAGTTCTATCAAGTGACATATTCATCTTACTGAATGGTTTCAAAGTGGGCAGTTGTTGAATCTTAGGCACAGTTCAAGACAGTCACTGAGATGTCAGGAAAACTCATATTGTTAAAGTATTAGAGCTAGACAATCATATTTCAAAAAGATGATTAAGACATGATGATGGGATGCCAATGAATCAAAAGTTAACATTTCCTTGATGCTGTCCTTGTGAATGCCTTTTTGCAGCTCAGTGTCAGTTGCTTGACTGCTGTGTGATGCAATTTACTCATCTGATCAACAGTTAATACAAGGTTGGATGTCACCATCAGACACCAAATGCTTTCAACATGAAGGGTAAAAGTGTTACCCTGCAAAGTTGAAAGCAGCTGTTAGCGAGCTGCCAGAGGCTATTTTATATAACCATTTACATTTTGCAAGTGGCTGAGAGGTAGGCAAATGACACATTGCAAAATGTTCTCAAGAGAAGTGTGACAAGCATCTTCTCAGATGACAAAGATCACCTTTTGGTGTCAGCAAATACTCTGTGTGGCATCAAAGCTCATCAGCTAAACAGGAACAGGGAATAGCACAGGCAGTCTTTGTGAAGGACTGTGATATGCTATTACCTGTGTGAAGACTGGACTAACTTCTTGTTCATAGTTACATTCTGATATGCTGTAGTATTGGGGAAATCTACAGCCTCATTTCAAGTATATTGGAGGTATTATAAATATATAATGTAAAAGCATCATTGTGCTGAATTTACTGCAAACTGAAAAAATTTTCATAAAGAGAATTATTTACTTGAGAATATTTTTGAAGTGTTTCGAAGTGTGGAATTTGTCCCTACCAAAATTAAATTACTGGATTCTTACAGAGGTAAGGGATAGCTTAGTATTTAAAAAACTGAGGCACACTTAGGATAAAATTTTTTCACAAGCTTGAAATGTATCATGCATAAGGAAAGTTCCTGTTCCTCTGGTTAAACAAACAAACAAACAAACATACAAACAAACAAAACCAATGTTTTCTGTGGGTTTTAATGTTTTGTAGTTGTGGGTAGAATGTAGGGTCTTTTCCATTTCACTGCTCTTCAGGATATAATCAACGATATTGTTTCTAAGTGCAATGACTGAACTGCAATTGCATTAGCAATTAAACTATAATTATCCTAGCTTTTGTGTAACACCCTTTGGAATCAAAAATGAAAAATTACCATTTGACTTGCTACCTAGCTTATTTCTGAAATGATTGTTTAGAAGCTAAGCCATTGTTAATCTTCAAAACACTGCGTAAGTCTAAAGTATTCAAACCTTTAAAAAAAAAGTCTTTCTGCCAATATTTGATTTAATTCCAGGATCAGTAAATATGCACAAGCACATTAGAAATAAGCCCTCAGTAGAAAAATTTTTCATCTCTTCTTTTTTTTTTTTTATTTTTTAGTGTCAGTTCTTCAAATGACAGAGTTCATGTTTTACGCATAAAGTGGTGAGAATAGGTTTCTTAGCTTGATAAATGCACATTTATGCTTATGTTGCCAAGTTTATACTGTATATGCTAAGAGTTGATCACTGATTCAAGTTATTTTAACTGAACCAAATACAGGACCAGAGAGAGGGCAGAGAAGGAATGCTTGGACACCTAGGGAACTGGGAATCCCTAATTTCCATTAAGTTATTGCTAAGGTGCATATCTAGAAGGTGGAATAAAATTTTATCATCCATTATAAGTTATTTGATTTTGGAAGTTACTCAGACGTTTGAGTAATGATTTGAATTTTTATTTAGAGATAGGTTGGTACTAAATTTCTTGTTACTGTGAATGCCAAAGGGTCTGGAAGCCAAAGAAGATGAGCTGGATCAATCAGAATGTGCATTGAAGTCTTTTAGACCTGAAACACCAGAGAAACATGTAGACCAAGACAGTTAATGCTTTGAAAATATTTTTGCATAATACAAAATGAAAATGCTGGAAACAAAAAATGATTTTATATATAGTGCATAATGTATATTATGGAAGGCGGAAAGATCATTGTAATGTTACAGGGGCTTTTTTTCATGTGTTGTTGTTTTTTTTCCTGTGCTAAGCATTCACCTAGAGAAGAGTGAAAATACACTATGTTGGAAAAGAGAGGGAGCAATATCCAGGGAAAAAAGTGAAGGGATGAAAGAGTGACTACAAAGCAGTGTGGAGCCAGCATGAAAAGTTGTAGAAAGATATGGGGCATAACTAAAGCATACAGCCCATCAGTAGGTGGTGTACAAAAGCCAGTCAAAGCTGATAATATTTTCACTCATTAGCAGCCTTTGCAGCTGTCAGATGCATCTTAATTTCTTCTCTCCAGAGCCTTTTTTCTAGATGGCTTACTGGGTGTGAATGCATCACATTCAATCTAACATCTCCTGAGGGAATCTTTCCAGTGGTTTCTTGGGACCATAAAAATTTAAAGTGAGATATTAACATGATTAGTTGCCATGTCATATCTCCTGTCTCATTGTACCTTGTTCTGTTTCTTATGGTATGTAGAAGATGGGCTATTTGCAGTGCATAATGTTTGTAAATTTTGCCATGTCTCTCTTCATGCAACATTAAACAAAAAAAATTCTGATTGTATGAACATGTTTGTTTTGGAACTTATTAATTGAACACTTCTATATAAACATACCAAACGATGAGTTGTTAATAAACTATTTGTTTTTGATTTGGCTTTGATATTCTGTGTCTTTGTAGCACAATTGCAGTGGATTGCAATGGTATTATTATTGCTTACTCTTCTGTTCATTGCAGGTTAAATGAGATTTCCTGCTAGCCATACAGAAAATTGTGAACTAGGTACACAACAATTGCAAGGCTATATTTCTCTGACATGTGAAATAAAAGAACCTGTTTGGATATTCTTAACAATGGAAAAGGTTCTCAACTGTGTCAAATTGAATTCATAGTTTTTATTCAAATGAATGCATATAAGCATTCTTTTGTCAGCATTTATTCATGTTGAATAGTATTGACAGATATACTCTAAGGAGAAAACAGTATTATAACTCACCCATGGATATAAATGCTGTATCTTGAATAAAAGTAACAACTGTGGTTTCACTGTCCTGAAATTGTTGTCTCTGTTTGGAAAACACAAGGATCTATTCTCCTCCCAAAGGCTGTCCATCCTGCAATAGAGCAGGGTAGTGGAGCAGAGGCTTTTCACAGACTGAGGGAAGATGGTAGTAGCCCAGTGAAGGTACTGGTTTACTAGTCCATAAGCCAAATAAGTGTTCGTGTTGCTCCAATTCTGAAATTTTGCTAAGGAACAGACCTGAGAATTTTGCTGTCTTCCATTAATCTGCTTGGCTTTTTCTCCCCCCCCCCCTTTTTTTTTTAATCAGGGCAAGAGTGAGATTTCTGTTAAAATAAAAGAGTTGTTAGTTAGAAACATTTTTCTCTTAAATTAGGGAGTGAATTTAACATCCATGATATCTACATCAAAATTACTTGGCTGATCTGTTCTGCACAGAACAACATGAACAGAGACTGAAAAAAGGTAGTCTTGTAAAGGAAAATGGAGGAACAGACTTTTTTGCTCATTACAACTAGAAGAGAAACCTGCCAAAAAACTAAATCAACCAGATAAAGGCATAGGTTTGCTTTCTGAAACTTTCTACACTGCTGAAAAATAACATTAGAACATGATTCAGCAAAGAATGACATAATAGGTATATTTACTGAAATTTTGGGACAATTTAGAAATAGGCACAAATATCCCATGGGAAAGATGATAAAGCATTTTAACAAACTATCAAGAGAAATGATCAATTGTGTATCTTTTCTAAGTCATAACTGGAAATAACTTTTTAGCTACATCCAATGTTGGCATCAGTACAAATGAATGTGTATGTTTGCCTGCATTGCCAGAAGAGGTAGGGTGAGCAATTTAATGGCACTTTCTAGATTCAAAATCAATTCTGCTGCTGTAGGTTTTCCAACAGGATGAACAGAGGAGAAAGAGAGCAACCATGATGTACGTGTGCAACCATGACAGCTACAGGAACTTTTATTGCGCGTTTGGCAGCGAAAAGATTGCTCTAAAACTACTCCTCTCTTCTTTCTGATCCAGGAAATCTCTGTCTCCCAAATCAAGGGAGAATTTGTATGTATCTCTGGCTGATTTTATTTATGAAATAGGTAATAGAGAGCAGGCTACACCAGCAAGCCTTTTTATGATAGGCAACCTCTGAATCTCTGAGAATATTTTCAGTGATATTCTGCATGTATGATGTATCTTAATCTTTTCTGTTAATGCTGCCCTTTCACATGTGAAGGGGTGGCAGGCTTTACATAAATAAAATGTGTAATAGGTTTGCCATACTTTGAATCTTTGAAAGCTTGCTGCCATATAATTTTATTTTATTTGACTAAACCCATACATTTTCTGCAAAGCAATTTCAATTTGCAGCAAATATACCAGATGACTGGCAGACTGTTGAAAGAAGTGAAGACAATTTTTTCGACAAGAATGCTAGTACTGTGAGAAATCGTGATTTATTTAAGAAACTTGAACCTTCAAGAATCTCTGTGATATTCTGCTTCCATTTTGCTGTACTATGAATGTGGCAGTAAGTACTAGCACAGGGTGATACAATAGTGCTACTCAGAGAGCCGATACCTGAAAATCATGAATTAATGGAGACAGAATCAAATTGCTAGCGTCCATAGCAACTTTACCACTTAAAATGGATGTTTTAGCTATGCAAATTAGCTAAACATCTTCAGAGCAGCTATTAAGGTCACTGGTCAATGCTCTAGGTGAAATCCAACCATTTGCAAAGCTTCACCAGAGACCTTTGCACAATCATCTTTAAGTGGAGGAACAAAAGGGAATTTTAACAGAGTAATTGAACCAAGTCTCTGTGACTATGTGAATTTAATGTAAAATAATTACAAACTTATATATTAGTGTTACATAATAATACTCCACCAGTTTTATTCTCTATATTTTCATATACCTTTGAATTTTTATGTTATCAAAATGTGAATTCTGTATTTTGATAAAGCATGCTTCTAAAAATTGAATCAACATGTAACCTGTTAACAGATTACACATATAATTCCTTGAACTAATATTAAAAAAAGGAAAGAACAGTTTCTTTGTTTACTGTCTCCAGAGAAAATTTGCAAAATAGTAACAATGTCATTTTTAATTTTATGAATCCCCTGCTTTCATCCACGGGTGGAAATGATGACTGTATGCTAAGATAGGTGAAGGACAGATATAATAAAATTACTTATCTGCTGCTTTTGGATATCTTTGAATATCAAATATCTAATAATAAACGTGTCCTTAAAAGTAATGATTCTAATTCCAATGAGAATTAGATTCTAATACTGAAATGTGGCTCTTAGCATCACTTTTAAAATTTATTTTTGGTTTAGGGGAATGCACATTTAGATTACAATGGATAAGGAACAGAAACCTAGCTGGGAATGAGAATGCAGTAGTCCCTGGTATAATTTTTACTGGTGCCACTTGGAAGTTTTGCCCCCTAGTCAGTTCAATGGTGAAAATTTCTGAAAAGAAAATTGTTGCAGTTGAAAAACTTCTAACTCAAAGAAAATGTAAGACACTGATAATCAAACAGCAGGATTCAAATTAGCTAAACAAAAAACAGTGCAGTGACCACTCCAACTACAATGAGACATATAAAGTATAAGGAATATCAGAGGCATATCAAAGGAATATCAAATATAAAAAAGGACACATTTTCTTGCAAGTTTTCTCTCTTAACCTTTACAACTCCCTCTCAAAATAAGAAAAGAAAGGGAAAGAATCAAGATTGATGTTTTGGTGATGCCATATCTTTATAGCAAATCTATACCCAACCCATCTAAAACAGCAGGAGTTTATTAACTGCTTTTGAAGCATAATAGGATAACATAAATCACTGACTTAATTCTTTCATAGAATGTCTTTTAAAGTCTACTTTATAACAATATAAATCACTTTGGGACCATCAATAAGGCAATCAAAGGCACACACACTGACTGCAGTCATGCTTCTGGGGGAGTTAAAGGCACTATCTCTTAATATTTAGGCAGAATATCCCCTCCTGTATTTCATGTTCATGCTACAGTCTTGAGGTTCAAAAGCTAAACCCACAATGACTTATCCTAGCATGCTCTGCCATGTACTAGTAGCATGCAGTCCAAAGAATGGCTTTTGCCAAGGTTCAATTTTCACATGCAGTGTCTGCAGAGAAATTGTAGGCTATGTTCCCTGACTGCCAGGGAAATGAAAATTAATTCAGTAACATAGTAAAAAACCACTGTTGATATTATGGTAGCCACATCATTATATCTGAGGAGATGACTGCTGTTCTTGTAATAAAAAGAATACCTAATAAACTGTAATAATAATATACCTAGCTATCCTTTCAGGCCCAAGTCCACATTTCATTTTTTCAAGGCTTGCTTCAGCTGCACTTGGTAATTGTCTCACTCTTTTGCTAGTTTTCTACTGAACAGATATCTAATTTCACTCCACTTCACTTTCCTTCTAGAATTTTCCCTATTGCTTTACAAGTATTTGATATGCAGCAGCAACAATGGGAAACTCTTTTCCATGTCCAGCTGCTTTCTGTCTACTAAACACACATTTGGGAATCAACCAGGTCTTATCCTTTAACATTATCACTTTTCCATCCTAATGGATGAAAAGCACAGGAAAATATTCCTCATTTCATTAAGATTAGCATTTACTGATTTGTTGCTCAATGCAGAGCTGTAAATCAACACTTCTTTCTTTTTTTTTGTTTTACCAGCAGAACAGAGAGCTGAAAGGATTTGAGTAAATGTATCTATGCATCTGTTATCTATTGCACTTTGATTAGCTTGATGCTTCTATGTTTTCCTGCATATTATGTAGAATAATAATTTTGTGAGGCTAGATAAGCTTGGATACCTGAAAGGTGGTACATCTAAATCTAAGATGTAATTATAAACCAAACTTTTTAGCTATTAAGTCATTCAAGATTTTTGACCCCGAAGTCTTCTAGTGGATGATCATGATTTTACAGCATGAAAACCAATGTCCCACTGTCAAAATTTGTCTTGTTTTAATCTTTATTCTCTGGAAATTTCAACAAGTTTGGCACATGACTGCAGCAGTATGCCCTTCTGTATTCAGGAATTCACATATTGCATTGTAGTGCTGATCCTTGCAAACCCTGCCACAATATTTCTTTCTGTTTCAGTGAATGCTTCAAAGAATTTGGTGATTTTCATGGACTATCTGCAGCACTTGCTTCTACTTGTCCAGTTATTGCTGGTCCTTGGCAGCCTGGAACCTTTCCTGAAATTCCAGAGATGATATCAGTCATGGGTCTGGAATCTGGCTGGTGGGAAAAGAAGACTTTGGAGTGGTCTAATGTGTCAATAACAAAGTAAAGAACTCCACCAGAATTAAAGAAAGTTGGTCCTGTTTATGGAATGCCAGTAATTTCCTGTGAAATCATAATAAATTGATGAGGGTCATACATAATAAAATAATATTTTCTATAACTAATTAGTCCTTCAGTATTTGATTCCATTAAATATGTATGAATAGCTTACTGAGTAGGTCAAAAAGATACAGCAATGCCTCAGAGGCCCTTAATGTTGATCAGAAAAGCCTCTTCAATGGTCCTAAAATTTCGCCCTTACCAAATATAATGATTTTTTCTTCTTGAATACATTAAAAATTAGTCTCTTTTTTTTGTGTGTGTTTATCATGTTTTTGGAAGAACCCATAAAAATAGATAAGAATTGAATTTGTAGTTAGGGTTAAATATATACAGAATATGCTGATTTTATAACCTATATCCCAAAGAGCACATCTGTGTTTATTAAATTGGTTGTATTGTTTTTGCCTTAAACAGAATGAAACTTTAGTCTGAAACGAAGCTGATATGCTGACAGAAAGGAATGTTTTTCTTATGTGTGTTATCTTTCTGGAGAAACTGTATATTTGTTTATTTTCTGATAAATCAAATAAATTATGAACAGCCTTTTTAAGTAGATAAAAGTTTTCTCTCTTCATTAATCAAAAGTTTTGGAGAGTTTGCTTTTAATATAGCAGGGATGCATCCTTCAGTTGCCACAGAATTAGATTTTTATGTCTGAAATTATGCAGAAACTGATTTAAGATGTGATGAGCCTCTTCAAGTTACAGTTGTCTGGTGTATACTGTAGTAAATTTTGACCTTGTCAGGTGAAGACAGGTGAATTATGATCCAGCCTCTGTGAGAAATGATATGTCTACCATATTAGATTAATTTCCTGTAAACTTCACCCTTTTGCATTCCCAAACCTTGTAAATGTCATCTTTATCCATCATCATGCAATATTTTGATGCCGCTTATGAAGCAGTTCTCATTTCATTTCACCTTTTTAAAAGAGCTCTATTACAGTGTTAAAATATGCTTTTTAAGTTCTGTATTTTTATTAATTTTTGCCTGCCTGCACAGAAGCCCTTAAAAAGTCAATTAATGTGGCTTAGTTTCACAGTAATTTATTTGACAGAACTCTTTGAGAAAAATGGGATTTTTTTTTTCCATTTTCTCGTGTTTTCTGTGAAGAATAAAGGAAGACCTGTATTATTTTAATAATTAATCTAAGGAATGAAATAAGGAAATTCAAAGATTTAATCTTATATTCAATATTCTTTCTAACTAGCTGTCTGTTGGCCCTTAACTTAATATGTCGCACTACTTTCCAATAAGAACTTAGGTCTATGAGAGGGAAATAAAGCAACTTATGGAAATCTGAAAATATGAAGATATAAATTAAAAATAAAAACTAAGGCCCTAAGGACATGTGTTTAAGTCTGTACTCAAAGCTCTTTTTCTTCTATGGAAGCTGTGTGGAAAGTACTGATGAGCAGGATTTACTCACCTGATAAATTATATTGGTTTAGCCAATCAAAATCACAAGAGAAATATCCCATTTCCCAGGGCTTATATGAAGCGGAAATTCTTGTCCATCTGCTTTAATCCTTCAGGTATTAACACCCTTAAGAAATTACATTCCTAATGAGAATGCAATGTTGCAGTTCAAGCTAATTTATATTACTAATTTATCTTATTAGTCTGAATTCAGAAGGTGAATTGTATCCCATTTGTTCTTATTCTACTATTAAAGTATTTTTATTTATCGGCCATGGGTTATCCATATAATATCTCCTTCCAGTTAATAATCTAAATGGGATATTTAGGTGTTTCATTACTTCAGTTTACCTCTTCAGCTCCTCATGATCAAAGGTGAGAAAGTAAAGGTGTTGCCTATAAGTGAGATTGCTCTAAGCTTTATCCTGTTGATTATCTGTACACAGACAGTTGATTTTCTGCTTCAATTTTTCAACAAAATTGTCATTTGGAGTATATTGATCAAACAGTTTAATCTTGAAAATAAAATCTTAGTTTAATAGAAACTTTTCTATCATACTTGAAAAAATCCTTCTTGTTAGCATCTTGTAAAGGATTTTCACTCAATTTTAAAATATATAAAAAATGCATTTTATATAGGAGATATATTTCCAAGTTATTTTTTTTTCAATTTGTGATTTTGACTTACTTTTTTGTTTTAAAACATTTTTTTTGCCTTCCCAGAACTTATGAATATGGGTCACATTCATCTCTTATGTATTGCAGTAGCAATACTCTCTACTCACTTGAGCTCCACTATTTGGTTTCGTTAACGTACTCAAACATTTTTCCATTGTAGTGCCAATCTGCTCTGTCATCTTCTTTTTCTATTTCTTACACATTACTTGACACCAATGTTTTGACTAAAATATATATGTCTTTGTTCTTAATATTTTTGTGGCTGAAATTATACATTTGAGGCAAAAAAACCCTAAAAACAAACTGGAAAAAGCCTGAGAAGGAAAATTATACTTTTGATAAATATTACATTGCTTTAAAATGTCACTTCTTCATTTTGTTCCTTCTATCCCATTTTTTATTATGATTATTTTTCCTCATTTCTAAGTAGATAGTTCTTATTTTCTGTGTGAATTTTCCAGAAGAGGGAGCCATGTGCATGTACACTTAAAATGTATACTGCAAAATCATAGTCATTAAAGAATAAACAGCATTTTTATGAGATTTATAATACAGTTTTTCTCCAAACTAATGGTTGCTAGGTGACCTGTGGCCAACATATTGAAACCTAGCAGGAGGCACTGAGACAGTGTTCAAACATCCTTGTCAGGACACTATAAACATCTGATGTTCACAGAAGTCCTAGAACTCATTAGGATGTTGATATGTTGGGAAATTTAGAAAATACAAATAGTACATTTAATGACATCTCCATATCTTAGATGTTGAGCTAACTTCATTATTAATTAGTATGGACAAGGATGTGCTTGAAACCAAAAACTTTTTTTTTTTTTAAAGTGAATATGGGGATAAGAAATGCTTCTGAAATCAAAAACTTTTAGCTGTGCTTTATAGGCAGGACGGTCATTGCATGCTATTTACTACATTTTAGATATAAACAATATAGTCAGGAATGTGTTAATTTTTAAAGAATTTTTAACATATTTCACTTCTCTGATCAACAGTCTAAGTTCAAAGGAAAGGTTGGGTAATATGGAGGGCTCAGCATAGAGACTGAGTACCACCGAACTGCTTCCTGTTAAAGCCTCTTGAAATCCAGGAATCTGGAGTTCTGTGCTTGTTAAAAGTCTTTTGATAACATTGACGACCATAGTGGAAGTGTTGTCACAGTTCATCCAGGTATCCTGATGGTTTCCTTTCCTCTGCAAACCCAACAAAAACCCAACAAGAAGGCAGATTCCCTGAAACCTGAGGACAAAGACACAGTCCTGTACCAGTGGTTTAACAGTCCACGATAGGTGTAGAAAACTACACTTCAAGTCTATGGGTGCTTTTGTGTTTGACTAAATGTGTGGTTGTGGAGCTCACCCAGATTCCTGCTCAGATGTGCACTCATGTTTAGATTTACATCTGCACCAATCTTGATGAAACACTTTGAAAAGTTTTTCAGTATCTTTCAAAGACTGCAACACCCTGATTTAAAATCACTGCTTTTTCTGGTAGGTGCTGGATAGCAGCAGAAAATGGGATGTGTACAGACTCCTTGCTTGCTGAAGCACAGCTGGCTGTGGCCACTACAGGTTGACCCATGGCTGCTTCTGTAGTGGTGTGGCAACCTGGGCAAGGAGACTCAGCTGACTGCCCAAGTCCTCTACATAGAGATCCTATCACACATCAGAGCAGTTTTCCTTTTGAAAAAGCCCCTTTTCAAGCTGGACTGTGAAGTGAAGTGTTTAAAGACAGTGGGGTGGCAGTACATCTGTCATCTCTGAGCCTTATTGAGCAGGGCTTGTTTCTTTAAACTCCTGTCTGCAGTGACAGCCATGATTCCAAACAATGCTAATGTGTGTCAAAATAAAAAGGTAAGCACACTCTAAGTTCCCCTGATTTTCAGATTCAGAAGGTCAACTTAACCCCTTTTGTCAGAGATGTTTTCTGAAACAGAATGCTACTAAATATCCTATTTTACTCTGTGGCCAGCTCATAACTAAAAGCCCAGATGACAGCAGCGAGGAGAAAAGCTTCAAAGAACACTTCTGATTTTGTATTAATTTATGCATAGTGCAGAAATAATTGTTCGTCTGGAGTTGAGTGAAGTATGAAGTCTGGTAAAATACAAAATGACAACAGTTTTGAAAGCCTATCAGATCTCCAGATATTATAAGATAACTTCTGAATGGCTAGCTATATGCTTTATTTAGCAGTAAATATATTTTATATATATATATAAATCTATTATTATGACTTACGAAGTTGCAAGGGGGAAATCCATTTCCAGCTTCTTCTAGTTATGTTCAATCCTTTAGAAAATCTATATAACAGTCTCTATCTGAAATGATTCAAAAATCAATACTATACTTCTTTTTTGAGAATTGTGTTTTGATAACCTTTCTACAAGTACTATTCTACACATCTTTCACCACTTGCCTGGCTGCATTTTCTGTAATTGTCTTTTAATAGACTGAGACTAAATTATTAGAAAAGAATTGCATCACCAGGGAATAAGCGTTGTCAGATACCAGTGAGATGTAATACATCAAATGCTGTTGTGTACAGCCTTATCTCATATGCTGTTTGTTTTTTGTTTGTTTGTTTTTTTCCAAATAGAGCTTTTGACCCTTGCAACCTATTTCAGTTCAGAACAGGTAAAATAATGAACGCAAACCTGCATGCAGCTCCATAAAATTAATGAATCAATGAGAACAATAGCATACTGGATAAAAAGTTCCTGACCTGAAAGGTAGATGCTACAAAGTTTCTTTTAACCAGGGCTTATGTATTTTTTTTTCTCTGCAACTAAAGATGGCGTTCTATAGGAGAGCTAAGAGAGGTTTGTTTTGCCACCACAAGTTACTTGCTGTGCTTCTCCAAAGTACTCTGCTACTTCATTGAGAAAGCACTTAAACCATAGTTGAACAAGACCTGGACAAGTTCTTGAATGCCTGAGTTTTAATTCTGGCTAAGCAATTTACTTTGTAATTTAGAGGAAGTATTTAACAGCTTTATATATTGAGTGTCTTATCACCAACATTTAAAAATTAACATTTAACAGCTAAATATAGGCTGACAGCATCTAATTAGACAGGGTATTTGGGTGGTGTTTTGGTATCCACCAGCAAGGCTTGGTTTATGTAGTTTATTTAAATGATTTAATGAAGAGTTTTAATAATTGTCTCAAATTACCAAAAAATAAGAGCTGGATGAAAATGCACCCTGAATTTACTGTCAGGACAAGATGACTCTACAGTACCGTACTTTGAAGACAGAAGTGATGTCAGTTTAGATGAGTTTATGGGCAATAGGAAAAGAGCCTTCCTCCATAGATTAGTTCTGGTTAAGTCAGTGGTCACCTTAGTGTGAAGGATGTTGACAGAAACCTGAGCAAGAGGGAGGGGACGCCCAGGCTCCATAGGTGAGAGATGCTTCACATGCAGAGCTCATGTGCAGAAGTGCAGAGAGTGGGAGGCAGTGCAGAGTGGCTGCTCACACTGTGACCAGGAGTCTTCCTTTTCTTTATGGCCAGAGGCACTGAGAGTAGGAAAATATATGTGGTGGAGGAGCAAAGGTGTAGAAGATCAAAGCAATTTCTTCTTTAGTGAAAAAAGGAGAGAATATTTGCTTCACTGTGTAGGGAATATGCTAGAAGTGGGGTAGTTATGCTACCTGGTCAGTAGCATGATCATTTGCTTTGCTGACACAAGAAGCTTTCTTCCTATTACTCTCTGGTGTGCTTACCTGCTTCAGGAAAAATAGGAAATTTGTTTTGTACTACTTTATATGGGTGCAGTGGGGGGTAAAAGCCCCTGTATAACATCACCATTCCCCAGACCACCTATGCACAGGATAGAGTTTAGTTGCACAAATTTATGTCAGGCCTTCAACTAATTTCTTTTAAAAATTTTGTTAAAAGTGGTTCGCACCACTCTATGCTTTACTGATTACACACTCCATAAATACTTGTCCTTAATACTTAGACTGTTCTTGATTTTTAGGAAAGAGATTACATGAAAAGGATTTCCTGAATTGCCAATCTGTATGTGACAAACACAGTGAAAAATACCGTGGTTAGTTCTCTGTGATTTTATCTGAGGAGGGAAAGAAATTATATATATATATATATATATATATATAATGATTTTTTAGAGAAAAAAATCGGTTCAATATGCTAACTACTTTTTATCAAGCACTGTAAATAAATTTAATGCTATTTTATCCTTTTTGGGGTAAGCTGTTTGTACCATCAAATTCATTATTTAGAGAACTGAAAGGGAAAAGACATATTTTTGAGAGCTTCTTGAATGTTTTCTTTTGTTTTAAAATAAACTATTAGTCCAATCCAGAATGAAATAACAGTTTTATGCCTCTAATAATTTTATTATTTCATTAAATGTTACCATTTATCCCCAAGTGCAGGGGAGGTAATGTGGATCCTGCCATTAAACTCAGAAGTTTTAGGACCTGTCTTTTAAACTCTTTGAGAAATGAAAGCCAGCTGTGCTTCTCCGAAGATTTTTGAAAAGTGTAATTAATTAAAAGTACTTTTTAATTAATATATCTGTTTTATATTATGTTATTGGGATAATAATTCTTGAAAGGTGGTAAGGATAACCTGGGACCTGCTGAAATCAGTCGGAGTTCTGTGCTCATCTTAGGGCCAAGATTTAAACAACTTCAAAATTTGCTAGATGTTGCTTTTCAAATACTTTAAAGAGAAGGGAAACAAAACTGCAAACTGAATGACATAATTACATACTGCAACATTAGGCCTAGTGAAAGGCACCTTGCAAAGTTGATATAAGAAAATTTAATTGTTATTGTTGATTTTGAAACAAGTTAAAAGATGTGTCCAGCACTTGTATTTTTCTGATTTCATAGCTTACTTCCCTCAAAAATGATGATGCAAAATATATTTTATAGAATTCAGTTATTTGCTTCAGTAAGTTGCAAATATCTCACAGGAGGAGGGAAAGGTTATTTTTGTATCAGAAGAAAGAAAAGTTATCAGTTTTCCATATTATCCACATTGCAATAGATCTTAGCTTGGAAACTGAAAAAAACTAGTTCAGAACTCACAAACAAGTTTTGAATAACCTTCAGAAATCTGTAGTTTGCCTTTTTGCTACACACTAGGTCCAAGAAAAATGAGAGAGATTTATAATACAAGTTTGATTTATGTTTCTATTTATTTTACCAATGGAAAGGTGAGACTAAAGCTTAAAACAGAATAAAATTTAAAGAATTAGGTCTGAGGTTAGTTCTGAAGCCAACCACAATGAAAATTCTCTCCTCTAGCCGTGACTTGCTGATCTGATTGCTGAAACTTTTGTGAGCATTCCACTATCAGCCCAGTTAAAAACTTTACTGTGAAAGAACTATTTCTAAGGAAAACCACATTGGATTCATGCATTTGGAATACCTCTGATACTAACAGACATTTGATGTTATCCAAAGGGAGAAATAAATTGGTTGTTTCATCAAGTTAAAAGATATCCTGTGTATCATATGCATGGTGACCTGCAGACAAATGTAATACCTTTAACCACTATTTTATTGTTTCCTTGAAATACTCTTGACTATAGCTGTGAGGTGTGACTGACATATTTACACTTTGGGAGGAAACATACACCTGAAGTTTGTGAAGTAAAAGACACAATCAATACCTAGGAAGTAGAATTGTTCATCAAACTTGCAACAAGCGAACTGCAGAGTGAATTGTTTGTTTCTAGAAGTGCACCAAAAGAGCTCTGAGATTTCTAGACATGAGGAATGTATGGGAAGTATTTTTTTCCTGAGTATATGTTGCATATGCTAATCACCTGCACAAGGTACATGTGTTATGTCTAATCTGAATATGGTTAGGTGAATTTTGCAAACAATATTCTCTCCTAAAAAGTCCCCAAAGATGAACTTATATACATGTGACTATTTCTCTAAAAGAACTGCAGAACTTAGAGTTTAGATTTGGTACAATAAAAACAATAAAATTAATATTGAATCTGTGGAAAGAAATTAAGTACAATTATATGGTCATTGGATTAATTTTTGTGTATACTTGTGAAGATTAAAAACTGTGTCTGTATGTACACATTTATTATTATTTCCTTTTTCTTAAGACTGTATGCAGAAGTTAGTGCTGAAAATATTTTAAGAAAGTGAGAATGATGTTATTTTCAACTCCCAAAGACAGGTAATTTGGATTCTGTGAGATTATAGAAAAGAAAGAAAATAAAGGTGGAGAAGACAAGGGTGGAAATGTAAGGAAATCTTAAATTATTCAAGAGCCTAAAAATTGGGCAACTGTATCAATTTCATAAGGCTGCAACCAGAAGGAGACTTAAAGTAGAGGATGTTTTGACCAAACCAGCAAGATAAAAAGCATTTTTTGAGTGATCTCAGTGAGAATAAGATGCATGTCACTGAATTGAAGTGATATCATGAGTAGCTATTTGTCAAGGTGCGGGTGTTTACTGCGCTGTAATCTAGGAGAAGGAAGCAGTGAAAAGGCAAAAATCAGATGATTTTAACAGCTTGTTTGCTGAATGAATCAATAACTCTTTGGTGGCAGGTCCAAGTGATGACTGAATAGAACTAGATTGACAAAGTAGTTAAGTTAAAAATCAGGAAAAGCTTAAGTGATGGGACTTCCATTGAGGTAGACATTTGCTTTTCATGGAGCCCCTGCAGAGACACCTCAATAAATTGGAGGCCTGGGCAGTCATCAACAATATGAAGTTCACAGAGTCAAGTGCTGCATTGTGCACCTGGTTGTGTCTATAGGTCAGGGAATGAGAGGCTGGAAAGCAGTGCCATGGAAAGGGACCTGAGGTTCCTGGTCACTGGCAAGTTGAACATGAGCCAGCAGTGCCCTGGCAGCCAGGAGGGTGAACCTGTCCTGGGGGGCATCAGGCACAGCATCACAGCCAGGCAAGGGAAGGGATTGTCCTGCTCTGCTCTGCAATGAGTCAGCCTCACCATGAATATTGTGTGCAGTTTTGGGTGCCACAATATAAAAAGATATTAAACTGTTAGGGAGGTTTAGGGCAGATATCAAGAAAATATTTTCACCCAGAGTATGACTGAGCACTGGAACAGGCTCCCCAAGGCATTGGTCACAGCATCAACTCTGGCAGAATTCAAGAATCTTTGAGACAATGCTCTCAGGCACATGGTGTGATTCTTGGGGCTGTCCTGTGCAGGGCCAGGAGCTGGATTCACTGATCCTGATGGGTCCATTCCATCTCCATGTGTTCTGTGATTCTATGATATTCAATGGTTATAATGCAAAGCTATTGACAGTGCATGGAAATCTCTTTTAACACAGATTCCTTAATCTAGTCATTTTCAAACTATTTATAATAGCATCTTTATTAGGATCCACTAAGATTTTACATGATACAGTGCTTTGCTTATGAATCATAGAATTTGAGAAAAACAGCTGATATAATTTAAAAAATTCACAGAAGTATGCAATGGACAGATTTAAATGATTAGTTAAAAATGCCATAGGAAAGATTTTAAGAGAGATGGAAAATAATCCCAGAATCTGAGAAGAGGTATAAACCTTTTCTTCCTCCTGGACTCCTAAAAGGTTTTACAAGGTATTCAATGTCTGTCGTTACTTTCACTCAGAATTCATTTTCAATATAGAAATAATTAAAGAACTTTTTTTAAAATAAAAGCTAGATTCTAAAACAAATTTGAAACTTCTTGAATTGCTTTCAGTCTTCCTGCCAGTAAATGAAAAATGTGATACAGATGCAGATACAGGGTGAAATTTTGTTTAGCTACATTTGGTGCCATGGAAGTATGTGGTCATTGTCCCTTCAGCTGAGCTGAAGGTGAAAGAACACCATGTGAAAAAAAATCAAACCTCTTGGAGTGCCTCTATTTCTGTCTTTTTAGGTTTAACACTGCTAGTTTGACAAGATTTGGGATTGAGCAAAAATTTGAGCAAGATACAGAGATTACTGCATATTTTTCCAAAATCCACATTTATTTTAGCTATTATAATGTAGAAACTCCCTTTGGAAAACAGATGATTGGAGATCAGTTTACATAATCAAATCTACGTGAGTCATAAAAACAATCAGAGACTTTCTTTCTAAAGAACAGGGACCTGACAGAACGTTATAAACTTATATGTAAATCTTGTATTGACAACTGTCTGCATAGTAAGAGTCTACATTCCTGTGAATAAGTAAAATTTATTATTGCATTTTTATTTTTGAGAATTTTGATGCATGGTCTACAATCATAATTCTCTGAGATTTTCTTTTCTGTGGAATCCCTTCTTTCTGATAATATGCTCTAACTGTATTCCGGCATTTAATGAGAACTTTCCCTTGAAATCAGGTCACTGACAGTAACCACACAACACTATTACTTTTCCATCACTGCTTTGATCATGTTATTGCATTCTGTCTTTCTCCCTCTCATCGTGTTAAAGTTTGCCACATTTGCCACAGAAGAGAAAAGCCAGAGATTGTTGTAGTGTTTATAAACACAGATGGATATTTTGAATCATGATACATTTGTTTAGACAGATAAATGGATTATTTAAATTTAAAATGATGCATCAAAGATTAGAAAATGGTTAAATTAACAAATTTTTATCAAAATATATGATCTTTAGAAGAGAATTCAGAGACTAATACTCTCCCTGAACAGTTAAGGATGGCATTACCATATTGAGGGTGAAGGGTGGTTTACAGTACACAGCACAGGGCTATGGCAATAAAATTATTTACACCAAATCCTGCTTTGGGTGCAGCTGAACTCTTGCTGCTGTTTCTATTTCTGACCTATCTTTTCCCTTTGAGTGTTTCCTTTACAAGAGAAAGCTGGTGTCACATTGAGAACTGAGTAACAGGATGTTAACAGAGAAAGAAATGAAATGCTGGTGAAAAATATTTTCTGTAAATGATTAATTATTACAAATTTATGGTTTTTTGAGCTGAGATTTCAAAATTCAGAGAACTAAGTAGGGTCCTGTAAAGAAGGTAAAAATTACAGCTGCATAAGGAAAAAAAAAGTTTTGGTGGTTATTGTGCAACATTTATACCTGGAGAAATTATATAGCAGTCAAAAGACTTAAGACTTGTAATGCTGTCTATTATTCATTGGATGTCTGCATTACATACAGAGGAAGGTTCAACCTACAGTCCAGGGAGCTTTGCTGTTGTGTTCATGATTAATGATTGTGGTATTCATGCAGAATTGAGCAGCTTTCAGTTTCAAAGAGCTGTATCAATAAAATGGATATTTAGTGAGAAAAAACCCAATGAAAATAAAAGCATTGACAATAAGGCTTGGTAGATTCTAGAGTTTTTAAATCCATTCTTAAGAGGAGTTTATTTGGAATGGATAAAGTACCATTGCATTCTCAACTGGGTTGGGTAGATCATACATTTTTGTTTCATCTTTTAGTTGCTGCCCCACCTGTTGTGTGTGCTTCCTTAGTCATCAAGATGCCAAGAAAAGGATTGTCCTGGGGAATGCCATTTTAGAGATCTCTTGGCAGAAAATCCTTCACCTGTGTGCAGACTCACGTTCCTTTCTCAAACTCAGGTTCAAGCTAAGCCTCCTTCTCTCCTGTAATCAGACAGGATAATTGCGCAGATAGCTGCAACTGCACTGATAGGTTTAAATTAAACCCTACATGAATGCGAATTATAATTTTTTTTAATGTCTTCTTGGCACAGACCAGACATTTATCGGTGATTTTACTAAATACAGTTACAAAAGTTACAGAGAAAAAAAAATATAAATGTGCTATTACGACAGAAAGGCGCAGTGGATGGCACAGAAGCTCCAGTTCCCAGATCACAGAAATATGATCTATTTTACTTTCTCCACCACCTTCATTAGATCCATTAACAATTCCTGCAAGAACTATTAACACTGGTCAGTATTCTTGCATAAATTATAACTGTAGCATTTCTGCTACAGTTATTTCTAAAACTTTTGGGTAAAAATAGCTATTTTTGAAATAATCTGTTAAAATTAACCAGAATAAAATGAGAACATACAAAGACTTTAAAAAAATTTCCAGTATTAGGGACAAGCATTTGCTACCGATTTTTCAGGAACAGGTATTTCACAATGAATGAGTTATCCAGGTTCTAAGCTCCTATATCCTACTAACTGAGGAAAATGGGTCTGAACAGGATTCCTGTATATTTTGATAGGAATGTTTTGAATTTCAAACCATTCTTGAGGGGTATCTCATGATTTTTATTTTGGTAGAGACAGAAAATTTTCTTTGTGGCAATATCAGTGAAAGATTACTTATGCAAAGTTTCTTATTTCAGTACAGAAACTAAAGTGTCGTGGCTTAATTGCACCTACATACTTAAAACCAAGTGGATACAAATCAATGTAATTTAATCCAGAACGTAGCTAAGGAACCATCACAGAAATTACATTCAGACTGATCAAAATTTAAATGAAGAAATATATCAAGGCTCTCCATTCATGGAGCACTGTTTGAAGTTTGCTCAAAGCTTCTTGTGCTGAAAGGATGAAAAAGTGATCAATTTAATGAGATACACATTTCATTAGAAGAGAACAATGTTAAAAATATATTTCGAGCCTGCTTTCCTCCTAAACATTTTAACAGATGTTTATGCAGTTTAGTGAGCAATCTGTAACCATCAGGGAAAGTGGTTGCCATCCCTTTTCCCTTCAAGTTCTTGTATTCACAGTAGCACAGTAGGTGATGTTGGGTATGGTGCATATTTGCCCTTTGATGAGTGTTGGCTTGAATGGCCCAGATGGGATTGTTTGCCTTGGATGCATTGGAGAAAAAACAGCAAGGCCAGAGGGTGTGGAATCTAAAAAGCTGGAATAGGAAACAAATTAGTTTGGTTGCTGGAAGGGGCTGAGTAGAACTGATGAGCTGCCAAGGACTGTCATAATGAAACATGCCAGTGCCTCCTGGGGGACTGTGCCGCAGACTTCCCTCTCCACGAACCTTCGAAGGAATTTTGAACAGACTGATGCCAGACAAATTGTTATTGCTCTGCTGTTCCCCTCTTGTTGTAAATGCTGGAGTTATTTATTAGAAAAGACCTAGGACTTTGACATCTTTCTAATGTAAACTGTAGTGGCTTATTCTGTTTGAATCAAAATTTATGTATGCCTTGAATTGGCAAGACAGAGCGTGAAGCTTTAATTTTGGGTCTGACTATCAATTAGTCAGACATTAAGAGGAGTATTAAATAGAAAAAGCTGGATAGATACCATAAGCACTGGAAAGATTTTTTAGTTGCTTAAATAAAAATATTTTCTATTTAAAAACACCTAATTATTAAATTGGCAGCAGAATGTTACTTTAGCTGAAATATTTTCTCAGCATCTTTTTTGATTCATCTATAAAGAAAAAATATTTATAATTTCACAAAATTTGTGGTAGTGCTAATAAAACTTATTTGTCAGATTATTTTAGGTATACTATTAGTGAAAAGTGCTATGTATTCTGAAGTTATTTTTTTGGTTATTTTCACCTCCATTTTTCAAAATTCCTGTAGATACAATAATTTGTTTTCTGGTAGTAGTTCATATCTACACTTTTTCTTTGCCCCCAGATTTTTTGTCAGTTTTTAGTAAATAGTTTTCCAGTTCAAAATTTTGAAAGTTCAATGTAGTTATCTTGACAATGAGTCTATAGAGATGATGATTTAGGGAGAAGATTAGCTTTAATTTCTTTTTACTGGTATTTAGAATAGTATTTTAGATAATAGTAATCTGAAATAAAATAAAAAATTTTGCAAAAAATGGAAAATAATTTCATTGTATTTTGCACTTGTCAAAGACTACAAGATTAGAGAAACTTAATTTTGGATTGTAAAACATGCAAAGTAAAGTAGATACTGAAGAAGCTTTATGTAAAATGAAATAAATCCCTGGCTTTCTATTTGCCTCTTTCGTGTAGCTTGAACAGAAACTTTGTGTATTCAATAGAGACAGCATTGTCAAAGAATCAGTTATTTAAATACAGCTAGAGATGTTTTAAAAGCATTCTTCAGTTGCAAATTAATTACTAATTCCATTATTACTAATCCATTACTAATTCTACTAATCCTACAGTAGTGAATCTATCATCCCATTATAAGCACAAATGATTTAGTGTCTTTGCTTTTAATGTCTAACCTTAGGCCTAGATGACTCATAAAAAAGAGACAATCTAGAGTTGAAGCTGAATATTCCATATTTTATTACTACTCATTTTTTGTATGTAAAATGCTGTACTTCTCAACATGGATTTAATTATAGGAATAGTAGATTTTCTGTTCCGCTATCTGTCCAGGTAAAGCATTTTATTTTTTTCTCTAAATCTAACCTGATTTATCTGAGCTTTAGACTATTCTCAATCTTTTTCCTGTCATATTTATAAAACCCAAATTGATTCTATAAGTTACGCCAAACAATATCACAAACACTTCAAATTTTCATTAAAAATTATTTATTTTGAGTAAGTTTTATGAAGGCTTTATTTAGTTTCAGAAAAATCCTATGCATCTCTATTTGTTCTGCTTCCTCTGACATCATTAAGGCTTTGGTATGACTCTCAGGTTTCATCCCAATTTGCGTGCATTGCTATAGTTTCCTGTCAGAAGGAAAATCTGCAGTTTGCCAGCACTGAAGACTCCTGAGACTTTCTTCCACTGCCTGAGCATATCTATCTGGTGCCTCTCAGGTGCTGTGGGGTCTATGCTGAGTCTCCAAATCGATATCCAGGAGGGAGTGAGTTTCCCACAGGTTCTGTACTGTATCTGCCAACCTCATGCTGATGTTTCAGCAGGTCCCATGTGGCTCTTGGTGCTTATAAGTGAGCAGCTGAAGTCAGCTTTTGTTTTGATTTATGTGCCAGGAAGCCAAAGTTTGCAATCCATGATGATAATTATATTGTGGGTTAGCGTAATTAAAAGGCTTCTGTGTCTCCTCAGTGATGACTGCAGACACTTCCTTTCTTTATTTTCTGTTGTCTATCATCATAACCATAATTCCTCACAGTATAGTAAAAAGCAATTTCTTTCACTTACACAGTCAGGAATTTTTTTTCCAAGAAGAATCAGCAGCCAGGTGGGTTGAAACAAAGAATTACAGTTGCATGATAAGACCAGAGAGTAATTAGAACTTTGTTGATGCAATATATCAAATATAGTTTTTATTTTCTTTCTTTCTTCCTTTTTTTTTCCTAGCACACTGACTTTAATTTAGTTTTTCCTTGAATTATAGTGAATTCTGGTTTAACTGGTTTAACCCCAGTCAATAACCAAGCCACACGCAGACACTCACTCGCTTCCCCACCAGCTGGATCAGGGAGAGAGCCAGTAGGGTAAAAGGTAGAAAACTCATAGATTGAGATAAAGACAGTTTAATAGGGAAATCAAAAGCTACACACACAAGCAAAGGAAATAAGAAATTAATTCACTGTTTTCTATAGACAGGCAGGTGTTCAGCCATCTCCAAGAGAGCCCCATCATGTGCAATGGTGATTTGTGAAGTCAAATGTCCCAACCTTCCTCCTTCTTTCCCCCAGTGGATACACTGAGCATGATGCCATATGATCTGGAATAATATCCCTTTGGTCAGTTTGGGTCACCTGTCGACGCTGTGTCTCCTCCCAGCCTCCCATGGACCTGCAACTTCCTCGCCAGTGTGGCGTTACTGAGAGCAGAAAATTCCTTGGCTCTGTGTAACCTCTGCTCAGCAGCAACAAAAAATGTCTCCATATTACTAACACCTCGTTCAACACAACACCAGCCACTGTATAAAACATTAACTCTATCCCAGCTCAGACCAGCATGTTGGGAAAGAGAATTTAATTTCTCTAAATTTAAGTAGTATGCAGGAAGTTGCATGTCATTCTCAAATGATATCTGGAAGACTGATACACTTCCATCATTCAGGAGTTTAAACAAAGTTAGCTGAATTCTGGGCAGAAAGTAAGCTATTGAAATTTTGGGAAGAACAATTTCTTCTCTTCTGAGAAGAAATAACATTTCTGCTGTGGGAAAGCAGAACAAGATAAACATGGTCTCAAAAATATAACACAAAAGAGCAGGACATGTAAAGGAAAAAAATTTTCTCCCTTAAAGGATTTACGAGATGTGCTCACTGTAGTAGCCTTAATTTACTGCAAAATACTGAAAGGAATCAGGAAACAAGATTTTTTTCTGTTTTCTTCTTCATCTTTAGGGTAAGTGAAAGTGGAATATAAATTCTAGAATGTACTATGATTTGGGGTCTATGCCTAAATAAGACCAAAGACTTTGGGGAGAGGGGGAAATGTATATTATATAACTGCTTTTATGAGCCATTGTTTTCTGACAGACAATGTAGATTATCTATGAAGTGACATGATTTTTTGAACTACTTATGCAAACTCTCAGTTTACACCAATAAGCCAAGTTGTCCTCAGGACATCTGGCCTCCTGAGCTGGTGGATGGAGGCAGGAAGCAAAATAGCCCCCCTTTAATCCAGGAGGAAGCAGTTAGTGACCTGCTGAGTCACTTACATACTGACAAGTCCATGGGACTCGATGGACAAATACTAGGATCCATCCTAGGGTGATGAGGGAGCTGGTGGAAGAGCTCAATAAGGTGCTCTCCATCATTTATAATCAGTCCTGGCTCACTGAGGAGGTTCCAGATGACTGGAAGCTGGCCAGCGTGACACTCATCCATAAGAAGGGCCAGAAGGAAGATCTAGGGAATCACAGATCTGTCAGCCTGACCTGGGTGCTCAGCAATATTATGGAACAGATAATCTTGAGCGTGATCACACAGCACCTACACGACAGCCAGGGAGTCAGACTCACCCAGCACGGATTTAGCAGGGGCAGGTCCTGCCTGACCAACCTATTCTTCTTCTATGAACAGGTGACCCACCTACGGATGTCAGTAAAGCATTTGGCTCTGTCTCCCACAGCACACTCCTGGAGAGGCTGGCAGCCCAGGCTAGGATAGGTGTACCCTTTGCTGGGTAAGAGCTGGCTGGGTGACTGGGCCCAGAGAATGCTGGTGAATGGTGCTGCATACAGCTGGCAGCTGGGCACCAGTGGTGTTCCCCAGGGATGGGTGTTGAGCCCAGCCCTGGCCTGGCTGACCTTAGTGCCATGGTCTGGTTGACAAGGTGGTGTTAGGTCATAGGTTGGACTCAATGACCTCAAAGGTCTTTTCCAACCTAGCTGATTCTGTGATTCTGTGATTTTTTATGTTCCATTTGCTATCTCCTACCTCTTCACCTCTG
>JANRMJ010000088.1:41593407-41605393 GCA_025584955.1 Alethe diademata
AAGAATGGGTTTCTGGTTGCATTGTCTATGTTCCTTTGGGTCTGCTCACTAGTTTAGTCTTTTCCCATTGTAAACACGGCTGAGCAAACATAAAATTACAGACAATCAATTATTTAAGTTTCAGATAACTACTCCCTTCTAACTTCCAACTTTTAATTATTTTCAGTATGGTAACTAAAATCTTAATTTTCTAAGATTAGTGTTTCACCTGCAGCCTTGCAAATACCCCTAGCAGGAATTTTCTTCTCTTACCCCATTCATACAAAGTATGGAGAAATTAGAGATGTGCTGTTTAGTACAAACCTCTCCTGCTGACTAATCTAAAAATTGCCTATTAGCCTGTGAATTTGTAGTACTTCCACTGTCATTTGACACTGAAAGCAACTGTTAGTGAATATTTACTTCAAAGGAATATGTAGATCTTTCAAAATGGTTTTTGTTCCCAGAACCTTAAATTTTGTATTTTTCAATATTATTTGGAGTCCTTTTTTATTGCTGCTAATCACATTTTATATTGAATTTCTATAGATAAATGGATTAAATTTTTTATGTACTTCAATTCTGCTAGGATGGGGCTCATTTTGTTGTGGTTCTTTTTTTTTGCAAACAGATTAGGCACACTCAGCAGTCACAGAAATGCTTTACCTGTAATTAGAAATTTCCTGCTAAGTCACTTGTCACAGTGAGATGATAGAACCTCTATTGAAACCGTTCATATTTGATCTATCTTGTAGCTAGTTATACTGTCTAATTAGAATTTGAGGATTAAATTTCAAAATGGAGTCTTTTAATGCAGTTAAATTGCTACAGGATCTAGGAAAGTAGACCCATGTGACATTTTATTTTAAGACTACTGTACTGCTTTTCATTGACAAAATGCAGCTTATTTTTAGATGGAGTAGTGCATCTACGAGTAACATCCAATTTGTACTAAATACTAGATGTCAGAATTCTTCACATCCTGTAAAAGCCATGATTAAAGCTTGTTTAATATACAGTAAAAATAACCAAAGACTGTTTAATTATTAAACTTTTATTAAATAGCTAAGGACAATTAGTTCTCTATTTTTAAAAGGAAACATTTTATATTTTAAATATTTTTAAAAAACCCCACCCCACAAAATATACTGCTTTTCTCATCAAACATTTTGCATTCTGGGCTATGTGAAAAATAAGTTTCAGGATGTCTAGTAAATTTCTTTCCTTTTTTTAATCTACACTTCATATCTTTGAGAGAAGATAGTAATTCTGCTTTCATATCAACAGATGTATGACCTGATCTCTGATTTAAACTGCTCTGGAAACAGGCAGTGTGGTGAAGGAGAGAAGTTCAAACACTGCCCTGGGAATGAGGATATTGTGGGTTACAGTATCAGTGCAAGACCTTTGGCTAGCTGGGTAATTTTTTAGTGTGAGAGTTTTCTATTTGTAAAATGAGTAGAGGAATATTCACCTATGCATTAAATGATTTTTCACTAAAAAAGCACTTGAAAAAGTGAAAATTATTCAATAATTAAGAATAACCAAGGTTTCCTCTTAAGAGAAGAGGTGACTTTATGGCAGTAAGGAACTTTCTTATGCAGTGTCTTATTGAAAAATTGGAGAACAGTGTGAAAAACAGATTTTTATTTAACACAAAAAGCAAGAATTTACTCTGTAATTCTCTGTCAAAGTGGATATCACTGTAAATGCTGTGCTGTCAATAACTGAGACTATCAAAATTCTATCTCTAGGCAAATAGGAGAGAAAACTGTACTGATTGAATGATTTTTTTCATATTTTCTTTTTTTGTGTTTGAAAGGGAAGAATACTTGTGCATTTATAACAGCGTGGGTGAAAGCTTACTTACTAACAGAAAAATTACCAGAGGAAAGAGGAATAGAAGCAGGCAGTTAATAACTTATCATTCCCTGTGATGTTATTGGAAGACAAGCTCTAGGAAATTACCATAGTTGTGTAGAGATGAATACTCTGCATACGACAAATTGTTTCACAGAAGTCTGAATTTGCAAAACTACAAAGATGTCTGGTGAATTTTTAGGCTATCTAGAAAGTATAAAGTATTTATTTCTGAAAATATAACTAATTTATTATGTTTCAAGTTGTCACAGGACTTTGGCAGCATGTTTTGGTATACCAGCAACAGTATAGCTGTTCATCTAAGTGCTTCTCTGTGTGAGGTTTCTGCCACTCTGAAGTGGCTTCTCTCTGACGTGGCAAACTAAGAGACCTAAGCCACTCAGGTTCTTCATCGTTAATTAATCCTAGATGGCATTAGTATTTGTGAAGGTATTGAGACTGAAGGTCTTAAGGTGCATGTTCTTTCTTTGGGAATTCAAAAGATGGCAAATTTTAAGGAGGAGCTCATACATAATCATGTCTGGTTAAGCAATCTGACTTTGTCAAGTTAGATTGGGTTTTTTGTCTGGGAAAACATTGGTTCCACCATAAAATTGATGTCCAATAAATAGGATAATTTTCTAATTCCCCAAAACTGAAATATAAAGCCAGGAGCCTGAACTTGTGTTTACCAGTTTTCAGCACTTTATCCTGAATTAATTTCTGCTTTAGAAAATATGTATTTCTTGTTTTGCATTGACTGTTTGTCATTGACAGAGAAATTCACCTGTACTACCTGACCCCACATGACCATCTGTCTGTTTTGGCTGGGCAGTGATGCCTTTAAGCACAGACCTGACCTCAGCTATTGGCAGGTTACAACCAAGGTCATCAAACCAGCTGGAAACCTTGCAGGAGTCAGGCCGGCTGGTGGAAAACTTTTGAGAGGTCCTTCCACAGCAGCCCTTCTGTAGGACCACAGGGGCAGCAGGACTGCACCACTAGCAAATTTGGGAAATCCTTTGAGTGATGAAAATCAAAGTCTAGGTTTGTGGTGTTTTGGTTTAGTTCTCGCTTTTCAAAGTAAAAAGTTTTTGACTATTAGTTACACCTTAAAGCTATTTTTCACAGTCAAACTATCCAGAACCTGGTATCTATATGAAGAGCACCTTTTAGTGATTAAAATACAGTTAATATGAATCAAATTTCCAAAGCAGTGATTCATGTTCTTGAGTTTGTGCAATCTCTATTAAGTCCTTAAATTACTTACGGTTGCACCTTCAACTATGTGGATATGGTTATATGTATGTAGAATAATAATGCTCAACTAAAACCGAAGTCAAGAATTAACTCTGTTTATTGTTCTAATTGTTGTGAACTGAAAATGTGATTGTACAAATATTATAATTAATAATGCTGCTTTATGTCACATGTCCATTAAAAGCTTTTTGTTTCATTACCAAGTGCAGCTTATAAATGAGGCATAAATGGTATAAATGGAAGCAATAATTTTAGCCTATGTATTTGTGAATGTGAATGTGTATTTGTGAATGTGGTTTTGGAGAAAACTTTCTCTGAACAATTACAATATCTCTGAATTTGTATGTGATTTTTAATAATTTCTTGATCTTGAATCCTTAGTATCCTTGGAGTGATAATATATTCCCAATCCTCTGGACCAGGACCATTTAATTAAGAAATCACTCTAATGATCTCCTGGCTGTGCACTTCTAAATTGTTTAATTAAGGATTCTGGTTTTAGCCCTTTAAAAAGACCATCTTTCCAAATCTGGCCCAAGTTACCCTGTGTACTAGCAGTATTTTCAGGCTTAATGATACACTGAATATTTCATTATTGACCAGCCTGAGTCCTGAGTGATTTCCTGATGTCTTCTCAGCCAAAGCTGCCTAGACTTAGCATGTTTATTATTCTGAGTCTCCTGAGCAATTATTTTCCCCCAAAAGAACAAATTAATTCCTCAGTAGAATGGAAGATTTCTATCTTTTGGTAGTCCAATGACAGAGAAATAACTGGGCTCAAATGCCATCCAAAGGGGAAAGAGCTTAAATATAAAGGGAATGGAAACAGTGAAGCACTGTAGAATATTCCTAGCAGAAGGAAATTGAAAATCCATCTTTTCTAGTGGGATTAGTTACTGCTGGTCTTCCTATGAGAATTGGTGCTGTTTTTTAATTGTTTAAGTCCTTGATTAATTAATTATTTTGGCTGTTTCCAGGAAGGCTTTTCCATATTCCTTTAGCTCTTCGGGATGTCTATATAGATAAATGTAATAAGTAGTCCTTCATATTCTGGACTTCTGTAGTAAGGACTCAGGCAAAATACTATTTATTACAGAACCAGAAGAAAAGTAAAATTTCCCTTCATCTCTATTTGTTTCCAATTTCAAAAGAGTCATTCAGGAGGAACTGTGGATATTTCTGATTACCTTTGTTGCCTCTTTGCTTGTTTTTGCTGCCATGGTTGCAGTCATTAGGCAAGTAAACAAAACTTGCTTTTCATTTTTAAAAATAAGGCTTCTGTGTTGGATAACCTCAAACAATAGTCTCCCCAGATCATGTGTATGCCACAGATCATTTTTACAGAACTGAAGAATAGTTAAAGGATGAGAGATGAATACAAAGCCTCCAGGATGATGCACTTTAGGATGATGCTGGAGCTCATGGTCCTTGTACCCTCTGAGCCTCAGCTGTGGCTGTTATCAGCCTCCCTGTGCCCCTGCTCCCAGGCAGCTCTGCAAACCCCTGTGCTCCTCTCTTCAGAGCAGAATAGCAATGCTCTCTGGGCTGACATCCGATGGGATACTGACAGCACAAAGGTGCTGAGGGCAGTGGAGAGCTCTGTGCCTCGATGAACCACTCCTATCAAGTTTCTTCTCAGCTTCAACAACTATTGCTATAAGAAAGAAAAGCACCTTTTTCCCACGTGAGGTTAAACAAAGTTTTTTCAGTGTGTCAAAGAAATTCAGTGTCTGGTTTGAATAGAACTTTGCAAAGGAGTATCAAAACGATGGATATGTGGCATCTTACCTGGGGAAAAAAGAGACTTTTTTGTCTTCTGTGGCACTGATATTGGACATATTCTTTATTTTAATCAATTAAAAATTTTATGAGACTGTAGATTTTAATATAATTTTTTAGTTCAAAGAAGCATTCAGATTTATTTTGCTATAGAAAAAGCCTGCTGTATTTGTTTTTTTAAAAAATTGAACTTCTGTTATGATTACGACTAATGTTATTTCTTTCTGCCTCTTTAAGGAGGTGGAAGTGGCTTATAAAACAAAAATTCTCAATTTCCTTATGTATTTATTTTTTTTTCCTCCTATCATCATGTGACCTGAGACAAAAGCAAAGATGAGTTCTATTCTTCTCCTTCTGGAGAGAACTCAGAGTAGTATGAATGTAGGATTCATAGGAATAAGTTCCATGCATAGGGGGCCAACCTGCCAGAGAGTGTGTGAAGAATGAATGAAGAAGTGATGAATTCAGAAGTCAAATCAGAATTCCTGAATGTACTAAAGCCTCACCATCACAGAGAGAAAAATATCATGGACTCCAGGAAAACATATTATCTCAATATTCTTTGTGGAATACAATCCCCAGAGTAAGCTACACCACTAGTCTCCCTCACAGTGTTAAATATTTAGCTCTGCACTTTTGAACCTGGTCTAATAGCAATGGTGCTATTTTATGCTCCATAAAGCATGCTCCACTCTGGTAACCTCCTGCACTTAATTTTATGAAATATTTCCTTCTCTTTATCTCTGGTCCATCTTCTTCTCCCACCATGTCTGTAAGAGCTGCAAAAGTCTCATTAATTTCAAGCCATTTATTCCCCAGACCTTTTGGCTGCAGGTTTCCAAGTAATGCAGGAACAGACAATTAAGTGTTTAGGAAAATACATTAACCTCTTTCAAATTCTGTGGGCCAAAAGGGGATGAAGAGGATTAGAAATCCATGGAGGAAGCTAAGAGAAATGAATCCTTTATTTTGCCAATGATACGCCTCTGGATGAAAAATGTTGTTCTTGAATATTTTACATCTTCTAAAATGTTTTCTCTTAAGTCAGCACACTCATCAAGCTATTGTCCCACGTTCATACCTCCATTCAGCAGGACCTGCCATCTTGACTCTCCAAAGCTTTTAGGAAATGAAACAGGATGAGAGTTTGCCTGCCCTCTGCCCAGGGCTGCCAGGTGTCTGCAGCACTCATGTCTAGAGGCAATATTTCCTCACAGCTGGAAGAACACCACTAGAAGAAATAATCTAGCTCTGCTGAACAACAGATAACTCATTGATCCTCATTCTCTTATGGTGTGTGAATGTCAAGTACAGTACAATAGATCTGGGAGAAAGCCTTATTACAAGCAGGCAAATAATTATTTTGCATTCAGGAGCTTATCAAGAGGTTTCTCAATAGCAGGTAGGAGCAGGATAATGAGGGAACAGTTAATGTATTCCATCTAAGATGGACTCACAAGCACTTTTTCAGCTAAGATATTGTTTCCTGGTTCACATGTGCTGTGCACATTCTTCAGGCAGAATTAGTTCTTGGCCCTGCTGATGTCAGTGAACCTACAGCAGCAAAAGTTGGATAAGCTGTTTTTACACACTTAGAAAGACTTCAAGCCCCTGAGAATTATGAGGTTCTCATTTCTGTGTTGCTTATGAAAGCAAAATAATGCCTTCAGTAAAGTACAATCTTTTAAAAGAAACACAAGGAAGTGCTCCATGCAGTAGCAAATAAAAGGAAACAAGGTACTTTTAATGTTGACATTGATCAGAAAATATTTCATTTCATATGAAGAAAAACCGATGCCTATTAAGTCTGACAAACTTCTGAAGTGTCTATTTTTGTTCTTTTTCATATCAGCACCCATTTTACCAGCAATACAAAACAAGACACAAAAAATGGTGTCTTCCTGGTATGTAGACTAAGCATCTCTTAGGATATCTGCACCTACAAATAAATCCTGAAAACTCCTGTAAAACATCTAAAGAAATAGAAAATTAAAAACTGGCTATTTCTATTCTGAGAATTATTTGTGGAATTTGATTGCCCACAGCCCACAGGGAATTTAACATTGCCCCACTATGCATCACAGAGAGCATTTAAGCTCATTAATTTAAACACCCAGAAGTTTACCACAGGGAAAAGAAGGAGAGGAGGGGAAGGAGACCCAAGAGGGTCACAGTAGTGATCCTTTGGTCACCCCCTCCATAGCAAACATCACAAGAGGCATTAATTGATCCCCTCCTAGCTAGAGTCCACAGGAGACTGAATTCACACCAAGCCTATGGTGGCCTGAAAAGGTATTATCTCTCTCCACAGACCTTTCCTCCTGTGCTTAAACAGGCTTTCTTTGATGGCTGGTCCCTCTCAACTAGCCCTAATTTATAGGGAGGTTTTATGTGACTTAGGATGCAATAGAAGAAGAAATTATAAACTTCCACTTTGGTGTTGTCACCCCAAAATCTTTCAGGGCATTCAGTTCATGTACCAAAATTTAATCATGATTTTTCTCCTTCAGAATGGATTTCAATTGGAAGAAAAAAGTCCGTAACAAAAAGTGGTCTATTTAGGTACTTAGGAACAAATTATATACCCTAATTTAAAAAATTTATTTATATTTTTAAAATATCCTTAATATTCTACGATTTTTTTCTTCTGAACTCTGTACTGGATTTATACCTTATCATTCATTATTCTACCTAAAAAGCAAATTTTTAAAAGTGGGGATCACACCTGTGATTTTTTTCTGAGACCTTTTTACTGATTTTTATGCTCTAAAATGTAGAAATGTCCATCTGATTTCGTCACAGAACCACGTCACATGGTTTCCTCCGACTACATTTGTGATAAACTATCACATTTCTGTTTGATTAAAATATATTTTAAAGAAAGGAAATCAGTTTTGAAATGAAGTTGTCAAGAAATGGAGAACTAAATATTCTTTACCTCAGTAATTTATTTTGAGAGTTGACCCACTAGCCACTCTCATAAAGACAGATGTGTGCCTTTATTTTTCAGGTAAATCTGCATGGATTTAGTGCCCAGACTTTTAAAGCAGGCCTTTTTTTCTTTTTAAGTAATATATTTCTATTGTTAAAAAGGATGGTATTGTATTTTCTTGGATATATTCCATTACTTTGATTAAATAATATCTAAGACTTCTCTTTTGATGAAGTAAATTGGTTTGCCTCCTTAGTTATCTTCTTCTTGCATTTGTACCTCAGTTAAGATTTGGAGTTCTTTGGTTCTCTTCAATCTGTCAGTCTCCCTTTTACATTGCAGATGTCTCAATGAGCTGTAGTACTCTAATTTTATTTTCACTGGTGATCATGCAGATACATAATGCCTAATTATTTCAAAATCATTTGGTGTTCATATTAGTTTCCTGGGTGTTTTTGTTTGTCAGTCCTTATGGAAATATTGCCACTTTCATATAAATTACTTGCTTTAGGCATACAAATTTGAAAATACCAGTATTTCCTCCAAGAAGCTCATCCAAAAAAAGGAGCTTGATGAAGCCAGAATTTAGTATGCCCTGGGCCATCTATTGACTTTAATGAGGCATTATACAACAAATACCTTCCCATGTGGGAATCCATGAATCAAGTTTGAAAATATTCAGGATCTGTAATGAGAAAAAATAAGGTTAAGAAAAGAGAAATATGCTGAAAAAAAATCATCCTCAGTTGAGACTATGATTCTTCTAGATTCAAGATTGCATTTTATTTTATTTTATTTTATTTCATTTTATTTTATTTTTTATTTTATTTTTTTATTTTCTATTTTTATTTTATTTTTTCTTTTAGATATTTATTTTAATTTTAAATTTCTTTACTTTTATTTTTTAAGATTTTATTTTACTTGTGTCGGAATAGTAAACAGTAGGCTGATAAACCGTAGTAAGAAAATACAGTGGAATTGGAGGACAAATCCTATCTCAGAATTCTAAGAGGATACTTGATACTTTTCCCATTGATTTAATTTTTTAAGAAGCATATATGTCAGCTAAAGCCAAACGTATTTTCATTCAGAACTTGTTCATTGGAAACTTTTTTTTGAAGCAGGAAATCAATTGGAAGAGTACTTAATCTATTATTTTCATTTTCAATGCTTTTGAAAAAAACCAAAACTTTAGAAAAACAATCACAGATCACATGGAAATTTAAATCAATTTGTTAATAATTTCAGAACATTAATAAAATCTAAATATGAAAATTGAATGAAAGGTTTCTGATACGGATTTTAAGATGAAGTTACAGGAATCCATAGCCAAAGGCAAGTGAAAGATGGGGAATAAAATTATGCTATTTTGTCTTTCATTATGATTTCAAGGTCATAAATGCTATATATACATGAGAGCATGAATCAGCAAGGTAGGAAATTGCTTTTGCTCTACAATATTGCAGTAGTTGCTAAGATTCATTAATTGTAAAAGAAGCAAGATGAACTATGGCTTCTACAGAAACTTCTAAAAGCCCAAAGGAACAGATTTTTGGGACAATTTGTGTGTGTGAACTAAGTAAATTCAAAAGGGGCGACTTTTGCCTGGTTCTGCACTGGTTATTTGCTTCCGTCTTCCTGAAAGTTTCTGAGGCAGGCTACTGAAATTTGGAGAAAATTAAAAGAAGAAAAGTATTTAAAACTGTCCCTGAAAACCAAATAACTCTATATTTCTGTGTCAAATCTTTACTGGTGTAAAGAATGACTTGACTTAAAATTAATTATGGAAGCTTAAAATGATTTTGCAGTGGTTTTGTAAAACCCATTGGAAAAATGGTGGAAAAATTTTTGTTTTTTCGGAATGACTGCTTCAATATGAAAGTGTCCTCATCTTCTGCTAGTCACAGCTGTCAGCCCAAACAATAAGAATCCACTGTCAGAGCCTACCTAATGAATAAGGTCTATTAGGGTCATGAGGTTCTGACAATAAAGGATGATGTATCTTATGCTACTATTATGATTTTCAACAGAACATCACAAAAGTGTGAGATCATTTCTACAACACATCTGAAGCTATTCTGACCACAGAAGGGCTGGAATTAAGACAGGAAATTATGCTTTTAAATATCAGTAGCAATTTCACATTAAAAGTCGCAAACCTCTTTGTATTATTTCACAGGAACACATTATTCTGCAATATGTTGCAACCTATTGCTTTCACGTCTTTTGGTTTTATAAGCAAAACCGTTTTAAATCCTCAGGTAGGCAGGCCTTAAGAATACCAGCTTGTACAGAAGCTTCAGTCTTTTCTGTTCAAAACTATTTTTATATGTTAGCATAGAATGGAAACTTGTCACCAAAACTGTCAGTATTTTTTCTGTGCCACTTTTGCAAACATTTACTCATGAGTTTATTTTTAGGTATGCATGTATTTGCTGAAGGTCAAGTGCTCAAGAGCTTGGGCACCTCAGAAATGTTGTTCCAGAATAGAATAATGGTCCAGTGATTTCCATATCCTGTTCTAGTGATGACCAGTGATGGATGCTTCACATCTACTTAATGGTGCAGTAATATATCATGCAGATATGATTGTCCTTATCCTAGACAACCTTGGCTGAAGAGCACTGAATTGCCAGAATTGCAAATACTGAAGCTGTTATGGGCATTGCTGCTTAATGGTAAATCTTTTGTTTGTGAATAATTCTGCCTCTAATGTGTTTGTCCAGTTTTAGAAAACTGCTGTTTTCATTACAGTTTCACCAAAGACTTGGATGCTTGTGAAGCAAATTCACTTTGGGAACTGGTCATGATTCTGGTAATTCATGATTTCCAGTGGTGTCAGTGGAAATGTACGCCCATACTTCTGAAACTGGCTAGAACAAGTTTATAGGGATTTATACATATTAAAAATCAATTCTAAACACAAAATCAACTGTAGACACCTGGTATGGTACTTCTACTGTGTTAGTGTTGATAATGTAGCAAATATGGAAACCTGAGAACAAACAAACAGCAGGAACTAGGTAAGATCTTAACTAAACCTTGAGAAAAAAGGTGAATAGTTTTCAGCTATTTGTTTATGTTCCTAATAAACATTGAAAGCAGATAAATATTTTCTACAATTAGTAGAAATCCAAACTCATGTTCTAGTTATTGCAAACATGAACAATCTAGTTTGCTGTTGAGCAATGTTCCTAGAGGATGATGTGCTCTCTCAACAGCTGTACTTTGCACTTAGAGGTAGAGCAGGGATAGAATCTCAGATATTTTAGAATTTTTAATGACATACTAGGCATAGAAGGCTAAGGTTCAGATTCAGTAAAAAAAAGTCAAAGGAAAAAGAAGTAGAAGAGAGCTGTTGGTCCACTTTTCTGGGTATATTTGGATCTTTTTCTGGCAGATATACATCTGGTCAGTTGTAGAAAACTTGTAAAGGTGAAGAATTCAAGGCAATTTATTCAATGCTTTGCTCTCCGTTATTTTTTTTTTTTTTTTTTTAATGCAGTCTGCCCTGAAATCTAACCTTGCTCTTGCTGCATTTTACTTCTATTTTTTTATCTTGGAAAGCAGAAAATACTACTCTATCCTCCCTTTAACGTCTACTTCGTGATTTGAGACCATTTAGATTAGATAATAATAAGACATCCTTTACAGTGGACAGGCTGCCCAGAGAAATTGTGGATGCCCCATTTGAAGAAAGTGTTAAAGTCCTGGTTGGATGAGGTTTTGAGCAACCTGGTTTAGTGGAAGGTGTCCCTGACTATGGCCGGGAGTTGGAACTAATAATAATAATCTTTATGGTCACTTCCAACACAAAACTTTTAATGATTCTATGAAAATGAGATTTTTTTTTTTTTATTCTAACATTTCTGTCTAATTGTGTCTCTATATGTGTGGAAAGTTTTAGTTATCAACTTGACAGATGAACTCTCTTCTAAGCAATAAAAATGAAAAACGAAAGTAAGTTTATACTTCAATTACATAAATAAAAATATTATCATGTTTGTCTTGATACAGGGCCTGTTGAATTCTCCTAAAGTCCTAAATGGAGAGAGAAGAGGCAAATGTGTAGGCCACTGAATTGGGTTGATGTGGCCAGAAATGTGTATTCTATCACCATTTGTTGAAGCCGGGTGGGGCAGTGATCCTTATCTCCGTGGCACATACTATCTGCTA
>JANRMJ010000088.1:41605493-41629547 GCA_025584955.1 Alethe diademata
TCAAAGAGAAGCTTCTGCCTTTATTGGCAGATAACTGTCCTTAAAACCAGGACAGACACCAACAGATAACAGTTCAAGGACTCAGAGGTAAGTTTGTCAGGTAATGCACTGCACATTTATTTGGTTGTTCGAGTCAACTGTAGAATGTTTTTCAAGGTCAGGCAAAATTTCCTTGATGAAGTAAAAACTGTGCTGTGTAAAAATTGATTTTCTTTGGTATCAGAGTTTGATCTAGATATTTCTCAGAACACTCTACCCAGCTGCTTTGAAATAAATGATACAACTAGTTTTCTGTTAGTGACTTCCGGCTTCTAGAGTTCAAAACTGCATCGCAAAACTTCCCCAAGCAAACAAATAAACAAATAACAAACAATCTAAATCCAATATTTTGTATGTATATTAATTTTACAGATCTGTGAAATGAATTTCAAAGGCAGGTTCCACTAGTGTCTATTTCTCTTTCCCTAGCAGTTTAACATACTGGAATACATCTGCTTCAATTCAATACATGCTCCTATATATTTTTCTCAGTGTTTTAGGAAAGTATGAAATATAGCTGAAATAAAAAACGGTTGGGCTTTTTTCAATAGAAATCATTGCTAAATTTTTGTGGCATTTTAACTCAAATATTGAGAATTCAGAATCATGGTTGCAGATGATTTTGCCAGGATACACTGTTAAATCATTGTGGTTCAGATTGATTGATTTACATGTGAAGCTCCCAGGAAAATTGATGAGAAACTACCCACATATAAAGGAAAGCCTGCGGGTCTAAATACAATTATATTTTTCACAGTATGAAAACTCTAGTACTGGAAAAATTTGTACTTTTATTTATTCCACTGGTTAGCTTAACATAGGTGCTGATGGATCCCTCTCCTAATGGTGAAAAGAAATTGCATCATCTGTTTGTAGAAATGGAAAAAGAAGTAATATATTTTAAAATGTGAAACAGAATCAAGGTTGCATTCAGTAACAATGTAAAACCAACTCAAATCTATAATTAATTATGATGTTCTGAACTCCAATAATTTCTTAGAAAAATATTGGCCTAGGTCAATATTAACTTAAAGTACATTAACTTCATACACTGATCTTAAACAAACTATGGTGGGATAGAGCAGGCAGAAAATTGGTTTGCCACTGTGACATTGGGAGTCACAGCCTAGAGCCAAATCAGCATTTAAGCAGCTAAACTGTAACTCCAGTGCAGCTTGGGCAGCTCAGCTCTTTCAGACTGATTCAGAAAGCCTCTGGCTGGCTGCAGAGATGTGCGAATAGAGCTACTTTTGGTCAGCAAGATTAGCTAGCTCCCTAAAATCTAGATATATGTAAATATCATTTTTAAAACCAGACATAGCATTTACTTATTAATATTATACTAAAGCCATGAAATCAATTTTTAAATGTAGCTAGACACATTTTCATTTGAAGAAGAGTCTTTTTGTGGATCAAAAATGTTTTTCATGGAGTACAAAACTATGACAACAAAAAATTAGTTTCCATAAAAGTGCTTTATAATGCAGTCTTCAAATGAAACAGATGTCCACTTACACCAACAGAGAATTTGGCTCATATTGAAACTTCCAGTGACCCATATTTTGGTTCAAATAGGCTTCATTTACACCTTAAGGGGTTGCTGGACATCACTGTTCTCTGTGAAATCCCAGCCAACAGATATTAAAAGAAGTTCAAGAAATAATGCCCAAAGCAAGTAATTAAAAGAAACACAGACAATGCTCAAACATGATACTTGTCCTTTGTTTTTCTAAGGAAGGACAAGCTGTTAACAGTGAGAGAATTCCCTGATAAAGTCAATCCAGAGTAAAAACTTGAGAATCTCACCTCTACCACATCCACAATTTATACAACCATGTTACTGAGTAGAAGGGGGAATGTTTTCCCTTGCCTTAGCCAGTTATAAAATCATGCAAATAGATATACCAAGGAGAAGCAATTTTTAACCCCCTGGCTTTGCATCATTTTGGACCTCCAAATTTATATTAAAATAAGGTTAGTTGCCTTCTGTCCTGGACAGCCTGTGACAAGCCTCTTTCTGAAGTGTGTGTAGGTATTGTGAGAAGGATGTGTCTACAAACAGCTGTAGCTGCCACTAAAGGGTGTATTGGCAACCTATCATTTTTGGGTATGAGTGAAGAATTAGTGGATTTCTATGGATGCCAAGCTCTCCTTTTATCCTGTGTGCAAGTTTGGCATGCATAAAAGTGGGTATTCATACAATTTTTATTCCTCAGTAGCAGGGATGGCAAGTTTTTGGCATGTTTTGTCTTCTCTAGGGTACTTTTGATTTTCTTTACAGTTCACCTCTGTGTAAAGTGCTGTTGTGACAGCTGACTTGCAGTGTTTTGACAGTGTTCCTACAATTTTTTCAGGTGTTTTCCCTAAAGCTTTGCAGCCTCATTTCGCCCCATTTCTATGTTTAGCACTGTCTATCAGTTTTCTAATTCAAAACTGTCTGTATTGTTCTTTTTCTTTTGTTGCCCATGTTCACTTGATCTGTAGTTTGATGGCTATGAACTCCTCCTCTTTAGTCAACTCCTTCATAGCTATAACATGTGCAGACCCCCTTTTCAATTTAATTTTTGCCTCCTTATGGTGTTTTTGTATGTAGATTATAATTCCACCAAGTCAAATGTGCATTGAAGGAAGCAGGATTAAGGGAGTCCCTACAATACAACATCATTTCAGTACAGTACAAAACAAGCAACTCAGAGTACAAGGAAATCCATGCTACAGTACAGTTTTTATGTCTCTGAATTTGGCACTAGGTATTTAAAGATGCTGAGAATGTCTATTTATTGGAACTCAATGTCAGCTAAAAAGCCAGACTATAAAATATTCAGTTTTCATCCATGTCTGCACTAATGAAATGGACTTTAAAGAGAGAGGCTTTCAAAGAACTGAGAATTCATACTTTAAGAAACAAAGAAGTCATTTTGAAGCAAAGGTACATACATGGAATGGAGAAAAGGGAGATATATTTTTGCTGCTAAGGCTGAGTTAAGGAACAAATTCAACAGGACTGCCAATACAGCCTGTTAGGTATGTCTTCTATATAAGATTGCAGAGAGATATTTTTCACATTTTACTTCATGGCTTCAAATGACTTAATTGTACCATTAGGTTTATAACCTTGTACTAAGAGTAACTGATGATTCATAAAAATCTCTTAGAGAAGTAATCCTAGAAATTCATCATGTGATATGGTTTTCAAAGCTTTCCTCCAGCTATTAATTGTTATGTAGTTCAACAATATATGTGATTTGTCACCACATCTAATTATATTAATTATATTAATTGTATTAATTGTATTAATTATATTAATTATATTAATTATTTTGACACCGGACTTACCATTTTCATTACCAAGCAAAGAAATAACTTGATCAAAAAATTAAAATTGTAAGGTGAAAGAAAATGACATCAAAGAAAAATAGGAAAAATATAAGGAAATTTAGAAAGAAAGTTATAAGGAAGAAGGAGCGGTGAAGAAAGAAAAAAATACAAGGATAGAGAATCAGATCTTGCTTTACTTTTATAGTTGTCTTCTTTTTTAAATAATATTTTTAATGTAGATAACAACAATTCATAGAATCATTAAGGTTGGAAAAAACCTTTATGATCATATGGTCTAATTGTAAATATGCCACTGCCATATCTGTCCCTAAAACATGTCCCTCAAGTGCCAGTTGTTGGCATACCACATACTATTGCTCAAAGACATTCTGCTTCCTATGGACAACCTTAACAATGCGTCTTCATAGATGAACTCCAGGCTGAGTAAGTTGGGAAGACTGTTGCTGTTCAACTTCTCTGAATATAAGATATTCAGTTAGCATCAAAGTAAGGCAAAAAATAAATAACTTTATTATGATACATATCAAAGATTTTTCTATTTTCAGGCATTTTTACTGCAGTTCCAGAGGAAATACGTCACTACAGATGTGTAAGCACTAAAGAGACAGATTTTGTCAAAGAACTTTTTGAATGCACTTTTAGCACCAATATTTACCAAGTACCTCATTACTTGACAGACTGTGTAAAATGGAAATAGCTTATATGTTTGTGACTCAGAAAGATGAGTCATGCAGCAAGATTGCTTTCAAGCAATGATGCAACACAAAATTGTTCTGACATGTTTGGGTCTTCAGGCTATCCAGTATGCAGCTGGATGTGGTTCCTGCTATTTCCCTAAAGCTCTTCAGTTTTTCCTTAGACCGCTATCAAAATTAGATGGATTTTTTTTGGATGGAAGTATGTGTGTATATGTTTTCTTCATTTTTATTTATACCTTTTTCATTTTCAACAAAATGATGCAATTTAATGATACAACTGTTGGTAACAACTTTGTAACACTAATTTTTACTTTTACAGTAATATAATATATGTTTGAAACACATTTTTATGGTATAGATAAGATACATGACAAATTGGTATGAGCTAGAACAGGCATGGCTGCCTCTTGTGCAGGCCTACTACACACCTAAACATTTGGCAGAGAGAGAAGTAAGCTCCTAAAAAAAGCTCTTTGCCTTGTTCTTCAGAAGTGACTGCTTCTCATGGTGGCTTTTACATGGAGCCAGGTTTCGGCAGTCATGCAGTAAGCTACATGCATCATTCATTGCTGCCTGAAGTCTGGGCTACAGAGGTTTTAAAAAAGATCAGAAAGAAAAGGATCATCCAAGGAAAGAACCTCTAGTTCTGTGTCAACATCTTGTTTTGCTCCTACACAACCTTGCCATAATGGATGAATGAAAATTTTTTAATCACATTTAACAGCAGTATTTGCCGGTAACCAACATAAAATACTGAGAAGTGTAAGGAAGTGCATTTGACACTATATTGTTGTAAGATGTCTGTGGCTGATTGGGAACTTGGAGCATTTTCTGGCAATGGGTAGGTAACAGCTACTAAGTCCATGCAGCCTGGGAGATCGGATCCCCTGAAGTCCTGCAATGTTCAGCCTGCCTCAGTTGCAAATACCCAGAGGGAAGTAATCCCTGACACTTAAAAGCCACATTGTCACAGTGGGTTTCTGTGGAGACTGAAAGCATTCCCAATTAGAGAAAGCAACTCCTGTTCTCTTCCCTGGGTCAACCCTGTGTCCCTCTCCCTGTCCCTCAGTCTCTGGTCACTCCCACCCTGATTCCCGGCTGGCCCTCTGCCCTAACCCCTCCCTCGTGACACCCCCAGGTCCCCTGGTAATTGGTCTCTGATGTTCTCCCTGCCCTGATCATCCCATGTATTTAGTCTAGACTCTTACAAAGTACCTAGCCTTTGTTCACTGAACTCTGGATGATGCACACGCGTGGCTGAAATAAAACATCTCTGTAAAACCACTGCAAAGGGCCTTCCTGCTTTCCTACGTGCTATCACCCCAAGCAACACCAGATGCAACAGGTTTCCTGAGGTAGTGTAATGCCAAAATTAATTTCATAGAATAAATCCTCCTTAATATCAAGGCAGCAGTGAAAGTTTTCATGGGGAACTGACATGACTTACCTGTTTTTCTTGGCATTCCACTGCTGCTACATACCATGGTTTATGTATTTTTTTTGTTATTCTCTCAGTACTCACAGAGCTAAAATTGAAGACAGAACATCATAGGCTTACAGAAGTTTGCAGAGAAGAATAGCAACAATATTTGAAATTTCAGATTTTTTTTTTCCTGGCTCTTACCTGCATTTTAAGTTGACAGAGGTTCTTCTGTAAAAAGTTGCTGCTGGCTTGATATGGACAATACATATGGTCCTTCCATAAGCACTGACAGTGTTTTCCAGTCTTCACTTACAGTGACTCTATTGATCTAATCTGAAGTTAAAAAAGCTCAAGAACTACTACCTTGATGTGGTATTAGAGATACAGTTGTCTACCTGGACATCTTCTTGGAATACTGAAACTCAATTCTGAAGCCAACGGCAGTAGATCCAAAAGGTTTTGAACAGCACAATGCTTTAACTCAGAGCTTTGTGAACAAGTATGGAAGCCAACTTCAAGCTCTGACTGAAAGACCTAATAGATAACAATAAGAGAAGACATTAAAATTATGAAGTCAGAAAAAGAAAATGATAGTGTTTCTCTTCTCATTGGATGCTGCTGTAGTCGCTGTAAAAGAGTAGATAAGAATGAAGTTTGAAAATAGTTTCATATTGTAATGATAGTTCTATTTCTGTGAGATTTTCATACTACCAAAGCTGAAAATATGTAGCAATTTTCCACCTGCGGTTGAGAATTTGAAACATGTCTTTGACAATTTGGTGGGAATTCAGACCCATTTTTTCGGGTTTTTTTTGTTGTTTTCTGACTGTTTTCTTTCATTTGCTGCTCTTTCGTTGCTTAATAGAAGTGATAAAATATTTATAACAACTGGTGAGATTGGTCTTGGAACAGTGATGGATTTGTCATTAAGCACTATTTTGCTTAATGCTATTCTGCCCCTTTATATTATTAGTATTAGTGAAACTTAGTTATGTTTAATGATGTCATATTAATAGTTTAAAAAATCAGAAGGAAAATTGCTCAAATGGAATTGAATTTGCTTGGAGAGGCTTTAAGCTCAAATGCTGGTGTCTCTCTCCTTTTCCTGTTTCGACAACTGACTCAAGAGCTGGAATACTCTAAGTAACTGTGCTTTTTCAATACAATTTCAGCACTAAATATAAACTTATAAAGATAAAAGACACATGTCACCCTTCCATCTATGTTTTTAAAATAATTGCCTCTCAAGCAGAAACACACTTTCAAGCATTACTATGTTTGTCCTGACTGATACTTTTAGAAAGAATATACCTAATACGTATAATAAAGCTCTGCAACAACCCTGAAAACTGATAACTGTTGAGAGGATAATTCCTTTACACCAGCTACAGAAAGTTTCAATCCACTATAGCCTAAAAAAATTTTTCTTGCTTTCAAGGTCCAGTATTTCCTTGGTGCAGATTTTCTAGCTGTATTTTCTTTTCTTCTTTAGGCCATGTGTCAGGAAGCTGTCTGCACTGAACTCTTGCCTGTGTCTCTGTCCACTCCTGCCAGACAGCCAGCAGGGCCAGGGCTAGGAAAAAGACATTTCTGTATTCTTCTAGTTGTGCTTCTGTAGGCAGATTTTTTCTCTGTGGCCACAAATGAGAACCATATCAAGGATACCTTCTTTTGTAGCTGCCTGAGAGGTATGATGATGCACTGTGGTGGCAGCCAGGAATAACAAGTGTCCAGCACAATATTTTTTTCATGTTGTCTTCTTTCAAATATCACTTTTTTTTTTAGCAGGATCCATGTCAGATAGTTTTAGAGGTGGCTGTGTAGGGTTTACTGAGATCAGCACCCATAACTGCCTCATAGATAGAGACCTGTTAGTACTGGAAAGTGCTATGGTTATGGATTAGTTACACCTTCCTTTCAATTTCCTAAAACCACCTCTCATTTCCCTTAACTTGCAGATATTAAGCCTTTTGTGTGTCATCATCCCATGCTAACCATATTTGCATTACTTTTCCCCTCAGTAGTGCAGATGGCAGTGGCATAATGTTTGTCCCATACTGACACCCAGTGTCACTGGCAGGATTTTATAACATATGCTTAAGTTACATCACCAGATTTGCTGTTGTGGTTACTTTGAACTTGGTAAATCACAGTTAGTTCAGCTTTGTCTATCGTGCTGCAAAATGCTTCAGTAAATACAGAAACAGTCAGGCCTTTTGCTGCTTCATCTTGCATATCACTCACTCTTAACCCAATATGCCACTGTATTTTTATGCAGCAGTTTTGGTGATTCATGCAAAATCTATTATCAAAAAAATCACATGCAAAGTCAGATCTTAGGTGTTTACCCTTTTTCTCTGAGCTTACACAGGTATATTACAGCTTTCAAGTGTCTATGAAAAGGTGGATTTTCCTTGGTTATTCTGCTAACTTCTTTCTTCTGTAAATTAAATTAATATGTTTTGGCAATAAATCCTATTCCAATGATCACAAGGCATAGATTAGCAACAGTGTCTGCACAAGCACTCAAAAAAAAGAGTATTTTTAATGTGCAACAATGTACATTTCTCCAAAACAGTACAGTGAAAGTTACCTACTTTTCTGATTGGAGTCAAGAGGGGAAGCCTTAAATCCAGCAGAAGAAAGACACTCCCCTTTTGTCTCATACCTCAGTTAAATTGCTCAGCAAACACATTTATTTTCCTTCACAGATAGTTGGTACATAAATACACAAGCCTTCCACCTATCCAGACAGAACCTCAATCACCACGCTTTTCTGAGTCCATCTGGTTGAGTGGCAGATGGCAAGCCTTGTGTTTAATCTTTCAGATTGATATTCAGCCGTCCCCCCCTACCCTGCAAGGTTTGGGTCCCTCAAGATTTGAATCAAACTACAATTTTTTTTTTTTTTAACGTTTAGCAGTAGCTATAGCTGGAAAGTTATGATTAAGCAATTGCATTTGAACGTTGCATGCTTGGATAATCTTTCAGTTTAAGGAAAAGAGAAGATAATCCCAAATGGATGGTTTGTCTGGGTGAGAGCCAACACGAGTGAAGTCAGCAGAAGTGAGCAGTAACTAGGGGGAAGGTAATTCTGGTGGCAGTGGGTGGTTGTGACCACTGACTCATTAACCACCTACTCAAAACAGACCCCAGACTCAAATAGGGAGGAGTTGTGCCTATGGACTAATTAGAATGTGAAGCGAGAGATAAAACTGGCAAAAAAACGATCTGAGTAGTAATTAATAGAAAACATAATTTTTAAGAAATGCTGATGCCTTTGTGTGTTAAGATATATAAATAGTGCAAACTTTTGATGGCTGCTGAGCCAGCCTTTTGAGGGTTACTAACTGCTCCCCACTTTGTGCAAACTAGAATAAAATACAGATATAATAAAATGAAATGCTTCATCTTGCTGTGTGAATTGGTGCTGTGCACTGGGTAAAAAGTCTGTGTTCAGGACAACAAGATGAACATCGGATCCAACAGCATATTTATATGTATATTTATATAATATTATTATATAATAATTTTTAGTAGTTATTTCTTTTAGCCTCTCATTATGCTGTTGATATAAGTCCAAATTTCCCACTGACTTTTCTGGAAAATCAGTACTCAATCTGATTAAACAGCTGGATATGTTCATTTCCCCTTGATTTATTTATATATTTAAGCAGAAAAATATTAGCAAACAAATTAATATGGTAAAAACAAGTTATACTAATAGATAAATATATAATTTAATTTACAGAATGAAAGTCATAATGGAAAATGCAAATAACAACACTGTTTACCAGTCTGTATTCACTTTTTTATTACTGCCATAAAATATGGAAATTTGGTATATGTTTTTCTAAATTTATTTTTGGGAAAATGGGTTAGTTAATATGCTGGAGTTTAATGTTTGGCTTTTGTCTCTTCCCTAGAACTTAAAATTAGAAAGTTTCAAAATGTCTTGTTATAGTTCCTGCCTTGATATGTCTTTGGTTTGTCATTCATGCACAGATTTTTTAACTTGTGATATGACAAAGCCTTTAGGAATCTTTCTCTTTCTCATATTTTATTAAAGTTTTTACTATATTTTCCTTTTTCCTCTACTGTGACATTAATCTACAGAGTTATGTCAATATAAAAATACAGGTAATGAGCCTGGATGCTATATTTAATGAAGGCATAAATCAGTAGAGATTAAAGCATTAAAATATGTATTTGTTGACTGTCAATGTGATTGAATAAGATGTTATCAAATCCAATTTTTTTTTACTCTTTCTATCGCTTTTAGTATTGGATGAATTGAATCTCCCACTGGAAAGGGAGCAATGGAAAAGGAATTTCATTTGGAGAATAGATATCTTTTTTAAACACTGAGACATGATTTAAATACACCTAGTTCTAGGCAGTGTTGAAAATATTACAGATTTAATGAGAAGAAAGTAAAAACAGAGTGGGAAAGTTGTGGGGTTTCTTCACTTGCAGGAGTAAATATGTCTGTGATAAGGTCACTGAATCTTTAGTCAACTTTATGTTTCCTAGAACAATTAATGCTCACTTTGTATTGGCAAGCTTAAAAATATTCAGGTTGGTATATTTACTGGATTGCTCAATCTATTTTTTTTATTGGTGATTTAACTTTCATATAGACAATGTTAAATTTAAACAGTAAATTTCTTCTGGAATATTTTTGATCCATGTGCATAACTGGACTTAATTATGATATTTGGCAGAATTCTGGAGGGTTCACTGTGATAAAAAGCCAAATTTTTCCCATTTAAAAAAAAATATATATGTTTAAATATCTTCATGAGACAGGAGATCAGTCAACACGATGAAGAAGTGGTATATGAAAATTATCTATATAGAGCCCTAGGAGCTTTTTCTAGTTGTAGACTTACCTTGTACTCATATGTGCATTATTTTGAATATTGTCCAATATTCCCTTGGGCACACCACTGCTGGCATCAAAGTGATTTCCCTCCTGGTACAAGTGGGATGGAAGCCACCTGACAGGGCTCCAGCTGCAGGCATCCACTTGAAATGAGGGTACAGGATCCACCAGAACCTCCCTGCACGTGCATGATGGCTATGGATGGCAAGTGAAAATTTATGTGCCACATCTGGTTAAGACATGAAGTGGACTTGTGGTTTTGGAACCACGAGAGCAGCAAATTAAACCATGATCCCTCACTCTGCTCTCTTCCATTTGTAATGCAAAGGCTTCTGTCAACTGTGGTATTACAGCTAGCATAGGTTTTGATGTTTAAAAGGAACTATGGAACCTTTAGAAAAGTCTTCAGAAAAATGTTATGTAAAGAAAAGCAGTTACCCTCTCTTTTAAAATGCAGACTTACCTGGATAATGCGCAGTATCTGGGACACTAAAAATGAAAACCAGAACAAGTATAAAGAGTGAGATGTTTTTGCAGTCAAGCTTCTTTGTGAAATGGAGATGTACAGGAACATCCACAATGTAAATCAACTGACATAGACATCAGAATGTTTTAGATACTGTGTCATATGACATCAGATATGGGAACTCTGCGGAGGAAGCAGTTATGAAGATTTACATTTTTTCTACCTAATGTACAATACAAAAATCTGACGTTAGTGAAGTTTTATTGGCAGAGAAAAGAGAAAAAAGGAAAGAACAAAATCTTGTGAGTGAACTTCAGGTGCTGAAAGGCTGCATATATTTAGGCTTCATTGAAGCAGCGTACTGAACTGCCATGAATGTGTTTCACTAAGCAACTTTGACAACAACTGATATGACAAAAAGCTTATACAATGATGCTTCTTGTATGCCTATCTATTATCAACTTCCCAATTCTATGAAATAAACTGCTTTACAGTGTTCAAGCTTCTAAAACTTATGAATAGAATGGATACAAGAAGAACCATGCTGAAAGAGCTTCTCCTCAATATATTATGAATAGGGTGAATAGAGTACAATGTTGCCTAGTAAAATAATAATCCTTTCAGATTAGGTTAATTAGCTATTTTTGTGATACAAATAAATGGTCTTCAAGAAGACTATTTAGTTTCAAGGCTATATATGAAAATATTTATGATTTCTATCACTTTTGTGTACAGAAATCAGTTGAAGCAGTTAGAGACTTAAAAATATGCCTTTGGTATTCCTCATCTTTTTTTGGAAATATTCAGCCAAACTTCAATGAATAACAAATGTTTACCTTGCAATTAAACCCTACTCTGATGTCATGTCATACTGTGAAAGATGTAATTTAAAGACCAAGCAAGTCTCATTAGAAGGCAATAGAAAGGCAAAGCTTCCAAAGTTCGATAATTCTCTACAAATGTGGAAACCTTTCATTGGTATTATTCATAATTTTTCACTTGCAAGTAGGATTGAAGACGAAATTTGTACAGAATGAAGTGTAATAATCACATCTTCAAAAAAAAATATTGCTCAGCATTTTGAAAAGACAAAGGGAAAGGTGGAAATGGAAAGGAAAAGTTATGTCAGAAGCTATCTGATCATTATTAGAACTTGTGCAGCTAATCAGACCTCTGGATTATATATACAGAGGAGCAGAAGTAACCCTTACACATCATCATGTTTCCTGACACACAGGTATCATTTTTGCTTCATCTGAACCGATTATTATGTACCTATCTCTACTGCCTGTGTTAAAGTCTTTAAATAAGGATGCTTGTCACAACAAATGTGACAGGCTTTCAACTGGACAGGAGAAATATATGGGCTCTAGGTTATTTTTAAAATAATTTTACTCGTTATGGTTTTAAAACCAGGATGGGGCAAGAAATGTTTTGATAGAGCACAAAGAGATCAGAAAAAAGTTATTTCTTTAGCTTAGAATCAGAAATACTTGAAATCCAGACAACATGAGGAATACACAATATTTATATGGCACTATCATCTGAAGCCATACATGTGAATGAACACTGGACGTCTTCAATTGCAGATGGACATTCATAAACAGTGAAGCAATTGTACCCTGAGTATTTTATAAAAAATACTGTAATCAAATCAACGAGCAAAATCAAATCTCTGAAAGAAAGATTATCTGCAAGTCTACGACTCCATATCAGATTATGTGTCATCTTTCGTAGGAAGTTTTTCTGCTAAAAATTGCTAAATACTCCACACACATAATTGGATTTACCTTCTGACTAATGAGATAGCCAAGCACTAATCTAATTTGCAGATTTGGAAATGGAGAAGCTAAGTGCCTCCCAATGTCATACAACAAGTCTTGTTAACAGTGTAAAGAATAGAGGCTACAACTTCTGACTTTCTTTCCACTGTTCTTTAAAGTTCAAACCGTTAACTTTCCTTCATCTTCTCACCTGTTTGGAAATAGCAAAAGGAGAAGAGAAGTACATGACTGGAATTGTTTTAGCAGCCCGTAATACGTGCTGGAATAGTCTGTGTGTATTCATGTTTAGTGAGCAGACTGGATTTCAGCTGCCAGATGTAAAACTGTGTAATATGAAACTCTTTTCCATTGACCTGTACTTCCTTATGTAGTCTATGTCTGATATAAGAGTAACTAAGTCTTGAGTGGACGAAGTGCAAGTATGTAAAATATAGAATCATAGAATCCTATAACAGTTTGAGCTGGAGTGGAACTTTCAAGGTCATTCCACCCAAACTGCCTGGAAGGAGGAGTGTAATTTTTAACTACATCAGGTACCATTTAACCTGACTTTGCATGTTTCTGGGGAGGGGGCATCTGCCACATCTCTGGACAGCTGTTCTATTGCCTCACCACTCTCATTTTTTAAAAAAAGTACCTCCTTATATCTAGTCTGAATCCACCCTCAATTAGTTTAAAACCGTTACCCCATGTGAATAGGGGTAACGGCCCTAGTGAATGTTTGTCCCTCTTAGGCATTAGAAGGCTGCAATAATGTCTTGAAGCCTTTTCTTCTCCAGGCTAAACAACTCCAACTCTTTCAACCTGTCTTCATAGAAGAGGTGTTCTATCCCTGTGATCATCTTTGTGGCCCTTGTTGGGACCTGCTCCAACACATCTATGTCTTTGCTGTGCTGAGAACTTCAGTACTATCTTGTCTTTCCAGTTTTAGTTGCTTTGGTTATACTAAACAGTCATCTGCTCTTGGCCTCCCTAGTTTATTTAAATTTGGAGTAAATTGATTGCATAGTAGCATGCTTAGTAATGCCTGTGTAAAAAAGAAGTAATGTGATTCCTAAAACTTCATACAAGAAATGTATGTTATAAAGTGTCTGCTCCTAAAGTCAAAACTCATTCCAAGAGGTTATTGTTACTATATTAACACTGGTCAAAACCTTACATCTCTGGCTGAAAGTTAGAAGAGAAGAGTGAATAGCCCAACAACATGCTGGGTCATTTTGGTTTGAAATTGCAGAAAGAAAAAATGTTTTCATTAACATGAAATTGTCCTTAATAATCTTGATGGGAGGTTTTCTGGCTACTCAAGAAACAGGGATGGGAAAATAATGAAGATGAGTAAATGGAGTTCAAGTGTTAAGGTTACAATAAAATATAATTTATCTAGTTTCAGGGTTAATTGTAAGGCTTCAGTACAGCTCTGAAGCTAATGGGCCAAATTATTTTTTAATGTGAGTAGAAAAAAGTTTGAAAGAATATGAAAGACAGTTGCATTACCATCTCCTTGAGACTGGAGGGTAACTCCAAATATATTACATAGAAAAATATTGTGCATAAGTGATTGTGCATAAGGAGGAAAAAAAAGCACTTGCCCTGGGAAAACTGAATTTCTTCCACCCTTAGACAGTAAATTCAGCAATTTCCCAAACTGCCAATTGTCTTATAACATCCTCTCGTCCCCAAAGTTCAAGCTTAGAGCTGTGGTGTTAAAATAGGTAGTATTTTATTATGTACTGCATTATTGACTGAGTGGTGAATGTATTCTTAGCATTGTACAAACAAGTAAGAGGACACAGAGCTTACCCCAAGGACCTTGCAATGTAGGTCAGACACAAACAAACCAGCTTAGGAACATTAACAACTGGCTGACAGCATATATCTAAAGTGTTGAGAAAGTGTCAAAATCTTTACAGAGGTTAAAATTAAAATGTTTTTGCAAGGGTAATACATTAAGGAGTGATTTGAGAGAGATTTATGAGCTAGATAATATAAAAGAGAGTTGGTACCATGTCTGCAGAGACCTGATCCATTTTACAGAAGCTGAACCTATAAAGTGATATGAGTTTCAGGCATGGGGGATCAACAGACAAGAGGGTGATAATGCAAAAGCTTTTGGAGCAGAATGTCAGAGAAGCAGAGAGTAAATTTGTGCTGTAGATAAAGTAGAAAAATGATGATAAGGCAATTTTTAAGAAGTAGGATAATTAGTAAGGGCATTCTAGAAGTCTTAAAAAGCTATTAAATATGGCTGCAATACCAAATATCATCTCTTGGCTCTCAGTTTTCTGTCTGCAAACGTGTAACGTAACAAATGAAGATTAAAGAGAAAATATGGGGAACAAATATTCCTTTCAGCAATGTTTTATCTGTCTTGTCTTTTTAGGCACAATAAAGTTAAATGGAATATTAAGGTTCATCCTGTGATGCAATTTTTAAACCTTTTTTCTAGGCTATACTAACACAAAACTGTTCTAAAGCCATTTGCTAATCATCTGTTAATAACTGTGTGACATCCATTTACCTGATCTTTTCAGAAATGCTTCCTTTCCCTTGCTGACATTTACCTAAACAGTGGTTTTTTTTTTTCAGGCTGTTTTAATTTGATCACATAAATTTCTTAAATTTCTTATTATCATTTAATTTTGAAGCATTGGAAATTCACCATTAGCAAAAGATTTGATAGTAAAGGATAACACATAAGTAATGGTAGGTAGTATTGAGAAATAGTTTGTTCAAAGGAATGAGATTAACCCCAGAAAGAAAATGCAGAAAATGCTGAAAATGGACATGCAATGTCCACATGCAATGCAATCCACATGCAATGCCATCCACATGCAAACCAACTGCTCAAGCAAAATTCAGACCTAACTAAAATAAAAATTAAGTGGAGAAAGTACAGCTATTTTGTAGCCACACTTAAAGGGAGAGCATAATTTCCTAACATGGGAGAATGGGAGACAGATTTATACCACTAACTCAGCATGAATTTACATACTCATCTCCTGAAAATCCCAGAGGAATGATCTGCCAAAATCAACTGTCATGGCATGCATGTTTCCTGAGGGAATGTGGTTGTGAGTCACACCTGCTGGAGACGTTGTTCACCTTGTTGGTGGTGATTAACCCCCAGTGCTGATACACCATACTGCATCTTGGCCCTTATGCTGAACTCTCTATTATCCTTTTCCTTCTTTCATAAAGTACTGATATTTTTAGTATGGCTGAAAATATTAAATTTATAGATATGTCTGCTTTGTGGTTCAGAGTGTAAAAGACAGTATTAGTGAGGTTGATAACAGTCTGAGTCTGTGAACACCACTTTAGTCTGCAGGTATGCTAGAGTATAGACAGTGTTGGGTAGTTGGGTGCCTTGGACCACTCAAATTTGATATGGAGTCATAATGACACTGATGGGAGGCGCTACACCAAACTCACAGTTTTTACTGTCTTCAATGCTGCCAAAAGAGCAAGGAAAATTGACCCTGCTGCTGTTGATTGGTGGGTTACTCTTTTTCTCCCCTTGGAATACAGAGCTGGTGAAGTAGCTGTCACCCTGGCCTGTGTCAGCACTCTGCAATGCAGTGTGCAGAGGTGTTTTGTAAGGCAGCTGCTTCTTTGCCAATGCTGCAGATTTCAGATTTACTTCACCCCAGCTGTTGCCTCTCCTTCCTCAACCAAAACCAGTGGAAGCAGAAAAGAGGCCTGAACAACCTTTATAACTGATGGTGCCTGCCACTGCATCATCATTACAGGTTGGGGAAAAAGAAAAGTTCTTGCTCTAAAAGAGACAGAAGCTGCAGATTTAGTATAACCCCAGAGGCAATGCTGAATCTTTCCCTTTTACTGTGATAGAGATTGTAGTTAAGTGAGACACTGGAATAAGATCTCCTGTAAGGCTTTATATTCCCCTTAGCTCTGTAACATGTGTGAAAAGCTCTCAGAACATCTTGTCCTTTACTCTAATTATAGACTAAGAGGGATAAGACCTGCTTTAAAATTGTTTGTTTGCAAAAAAATGCAAATGTTTTGCAGTCTTACTGAACCAGTAAATGTGAGCTGTGATTCTTTCCATATGATCTCCTTCCCTCTACACTCATTATATTTTGTGCTGCAGGTATTGTTGATATTAAATCCCTATTGATAGTGCTAAGAGATCTATCATGCACTTAGATAAGAGGCTGCTGGAGATTTTCCAAAAAACTGGAGCTGTTACAAAAACACACTCTATGTGAGCTTTGACTGGAGCACTTCTAATTCCCAAGGCATTGAGTGGACTCCAAATGCCTGGAATCTCCTTCAACATGAGTAGAGATGGAGCACAGGACAGATCTGAATAACTATATATATATATATATATGAAATTCAAATACATGGGAAACCAACTCACACATCATCAAAATCCTGTCTTGAGCACCTGAGAACATGACACAAAAAGAAAACCAAGTGCCAAAGATCAACATTCTGCTTTCACTTATGTAAATGAAGCTTTGCTGTCTTTTCTCAAGCACTGTGGGAAGAGATGCAGTTGAAATATAGCATTTTTCAATTCCTTTGAATTTTCTGTTAAATGTTTTACTGATTCACTCAATCTCCTACGGAGAAAAATCACATGAAGCAAGATTTTGATTAGGTAATTTTTAGGACCTTTTTCACTTTTTCTGTCTGATTTCTTATTCTAATTACCTAATGACTGTGTTGGGGGTTTTTTCTGTCATTATTGAAATAGAGAATACAGTGATGAGACAAGCTCATCATCCAAATAAAAAATTTTGACATCAATTTATGCCATTAAAAGCTGTTCTCAAATGTGAAATCCTTTAGTAATAGCAAAAAATAAACATATATAAAAAAGAAAAATTAATAAACATTGGTGATGGTACCAAAGAGAAATGGAGGGTGGAGACTGATGGGAACAGGCACATGTCAGAAAAATGTTTTCTGAAATAACAAAATTGAAGATTGGCTGAGAAGATGGGGTACAAAGTGGGTGAAAGTAAAGACTTACAGAAGGTGTATTAAAAGGGCTAAGGAGAAATTATGATATTAAGAGATTAAAAAGCTTGATGAGAATGGGAGAAGCCTGAAATAAAATTGTAAAATTTGGAAGAACACTGCAAAGATATTTTTGCTTGTGTTACTGAGCAGGGGGCTAAAATCAGTGCTAAGAATTAACTAGACCAATAAACAAAAAAAATATCTGGAACCTTTTTCAGAAACAGGTTTAAGGTTTTTACATGTAAAGCAGTCATTTTGAGAAATAGCTAACCATACATATGGAAGTCACATTGCAAAACACTAATTGCCAGAGACTCTAGAAAACTCTTGGGCTTACATACACACACACATACAGAAGCAAACCCTAAGCTGAACTTCTTTGATAAGATGTTTAATGTAAAGATTTAAGAAACTGTGCCCAGTTAAAAACTTTTGGTTTGAATCATTTAATTTATTCTTTCTCCCATTTTTATCAGTTCTGCTTTCTATTTTTCCTCATCAATATATTCAAGTTTAAGTAGAAAGTGAAACCTCATTAAAAGTACCTTCAAAAATATATCTCACATTGCCCTTCCCATGATCAAAAAACGTAGGACTACTCCTGTAGGACAATGCTAGCAGAGTCCTTAATAAAGATTAGAAGTCACACTAAACTGTGCAAAAGAAATTTCCACCCCTTTTCTACAGTACTAGAGAATGATTTAACAGTCCAACAATCTCATTTCAGATAATATCAGACTGTATGTAAGTAGGTGTTAGTGAAGTATAGTTTCTGTGAATGTTAACAGGCAGTAAGGAATTAAGTGTATGTGATTGTCCTAATTGGAGCTTTTGTCCTCTCAATTTGAAGCCTGCCTCTTCCTAGATGCAAGTTTTATGGGTAGCTTTAAATTTTGAAAGTCCCCGGGTTAAAGAAAATCGGCATATCCAATTTAATGCAGAGTCATGTGGCAGGGTGAATTAGAAGCCTAAACATATGTGCTGTTTCTGCACATATAGAGGCTGGGAAACTGCAGGGGGTTTTCTTCTGGAAAGAAAAGCTGGCACCAAAAGAAGAGTTCCCAAAAAGAAGCAGTCTTTGAAAGACATGTTGGAGGAAATATCTCAGAAGTGGGTGCAGATCCTGAAGATGAGGTAGATGTGTGAAGCTGAATGTCAGATGATGCCCCAGGACCTTGTCTAGTGATGCCCAAGATGGGTAACTGTGAGCAGTGTCCAAGGTCAAACAAGTAAACAGTTCATTCCTCACACATAAACGCTTCTAGACCATTCACCATCCTTGTTGTCTTCCTTTTGATGCTCTCTAGAAGCTTTGTATCTTATATTGTGGTATGCAAAACTGCACACAGAACTTGAGGTGAGCACAGAAGTTGTATCGTAGTAAAGCATAAAAAGAAAATAGCTATAAGCCTTTAAGAAGTAAACACTGTGAGGAAAAAGCATTACAGAAATTCTGTTGACTCAAAATACTGGGATAGTTCAATAGAAGTTTGCTATGGATTGTATTAGTTATAATTACAGATGAGATGAGAAAAACACCAAACATCAACCTTTTAGAACACTTGGGTTGAATGTTTGCCAATGAAATATCTAAAAAACTTACAGCAGATAAGTATGACAAAAGTCAACTTGATGATAAGGTGCCCAAATTGAACTAGGAGGTTACCTAGTCCTTTGCAGGGGAAGTATGTCTTGATAATACTAAGGAAAAATTTCACCTCATGACCAAATCTGTTCAAAGCTGGTATGCAAGCAAGAAATGTAGTTAGGCATCAATGACTACATTTCTGGTCCTTTAGATTGCAGCCTGATTTTGGAATGGACTTTGTTATTTAAGTGTTTTATTTTACTTTTGCAGAACACCATAAATGTCCATAATAACTGGGAACAATGATGCTTTTTGAACCATGCTGAAAAGAAAATGGAAATTGATGTTGAACAAGAAGGATGCAGAAAGAACAGCCCAAAAGAAAAAAAAAAAAAAAACCAAACCAGAATTGATACATGAAAAAGTAAGGAAAAAAAAGGGGAAAATTTGCAATGGAACAAAATGGGAATGGGTATTGTCCAAACAGCCTTCCCTAATATATAATAGTCAGCCAGCCATAATGTAATATCCCACAAAGTTATCCTGCCTCATCTTTTTTTTATAAAAGCGCAGAGTGGAATGACCACTGACATGAGAATAAATTGACCAGGGATTCTGTGTGTATCCATCTCTGTAATGTAGAAGGAGCAGCTTAGTAAAGTTAAGGAAAAAAAAAATATTTGAAAGGAATATTTATCAAACCTAATGGATTGATTCAATTTAAACTTCTCATTTTTTTTCAGTAAATTCCCTCTGATTCGAAATGTTATGTACCACGTTGTCTACTCTCCAACAAACAATCAATTGCTTTGCAGCAATATAAATGTGTATTACTGAGTTAAGCATGGCTAATGAAACTTTGCTTATTAATATTACTATTATTCTCTCAGACCTGTAACCCCTTCTAAGACATTTGGTTAATATATCAAGGTGATGTACACTTGAAGTTTTGCTTTCCCAATATGCTTACATCTTTATTTAACCTCGTGTCTGTGATTAATGGAATGTGCTATTTCTGCTTTACTGTAATGGATGGCTATGTTGGAGCAATGCACAACTTAGTAATAACATCTCATTCCATAGAAGACATTATAACAGAAATTCATATATTAACCAGAGCTGACAAATGCATTTTTATCCTGTATTTATCTATCTCTTTCTCTTTGACATCTCTTTATAGCCTAAGTGGCTTTCCCTGTAAAATCCCACCGATAGCACTTCTTCTCAAAAGTTCACTTCTAACTACCCCAGGGATTACTTTACCCCAAGAACTGAGTTGGTGTATTCACAGACTGCATATGAAAGTGCAGATACAAATGTGCAATTCCTCCATTTAGAAGCCAATTGTGCACTTCAAAGAAATAAGAAAAGTATGTCGTATCCCTTGGTTACTAAAATGTTAAAGCATTTTTTATCCTGAAATGAAAGAATCATTGAAATCCTTTTGCTGACATACATCAAGCATTACAAAAAGATAATGTGACTTGCAATTTTTGCGATAGTGGGCTAATTCATGTCGTTACAGGAACATAGAGATGACCACAAGACTGAAGATTAAGATGCATCCTGAATTCACTTATGAATTTATCTGTTGCTGTGCTTGTACTTAAAAGAGTAAACACATTAGAAAAAATATTTATGGCTATAGAAGGTATTTTAATGTCCTAAAAGAAAATACTTCTAAGTCAAATACAAAATGCTTAACTGATCCAAATTATACAAAACTTAAATTCTTGTCATCCAACCTCAAATTAATACCTTATAATTGGAATAAATTGAGAAAAGAATTATCAGAAAGACAAGGAGTTTCTTATGTTATTTAAACAAGATTTTTGTTTTTTGTTTTATACTCTATAAGATTTTACATAATTTGTCATTCAGGAAAGACGTATCTATTGAAATGTAATCCATGCTGCCTAAAAGGTATGACAAACATGACTAAAGAATGATGATTTTACTTTTCTAGTAACATAATGTACTTCAAAAATAATAATGAGCAGTAGGCTTAGTATAAATAAAAGGAAGTACTTTCCCATACAACCAGAGGACACAAATGGGAATCTGATTGTCAGAGGAACTGGGCAGGGTACAGAATGAGTACAGAAATAGATTTGTCAAATTCATGAAAAATAGAAAAATAGATCCTTGGCAACTATAAACAAAAACATTTTGCATAAAACCTTGGGAATGGAAAGTTCCTAAAATGGAGATTGGAAAGGAAAAGGAAACATCAAGAAGAACATTATCCTGTATGGAATTGATAACCCATTATGATTTCATATATGATTAACATCTCTTATTGGTGTCATTAGAAAAACTATACTTGTGTAGGGAAACCCTGTACTGACCCTACATTGTCATTCTTCAGCCATTCCCCCCACTCTCTGTTGCACCTATGTTTTGAGTCTTGTTCCAGTTCAAATTTTACCAGTAAAGGATTTTTTGCTTAGTACCACAGTTGTCCTTGGAATTCATTCTACAATGACCACAGTATCTATAGCGTGAAACATTTGTAAAGCATGATTTAAAGAGCATCCAACATAAAAAAATTATAACTTTTATAAAGTAAATGGAAGATCAAGATCCTAAACAGATTTTGGACATCTAAGGATAGAGCAATACATATAATAATGCATACTTCAGGTCTTTTTTTGTAGGAAGAGGTCCAAGCTGTTGTGATTGTTGTGATTGTCAAAATCAGTTTTGACTCTATTAATGCAGATCTATTTATCCCTTGGAATTTGCTTGAAACTTAATGCTTTATGAGTGTTGTATTTGTCCTTTTGATTATACTTAACCTCATTTGCATGTGTCAATGTTATTCTAAAACACTCTGAATAAAAAATCTTTGATATTGATTATTGTTAAATTAATGCTACAATTAACATTGAAATACTATAAAATTGCTTCAAGATTTTTGAAGATTTTTAAACAGTCTTAACTGTTATCTAAAGGTCACAATTGCTTAGTTAGAAACTGCCAGCAATTTGCTTATCATGGTAACAAGCTATATGGGATGTTCTCTAATGGATTTAAAAACCTGTCAAGAATTGCAAATCTTTTTATGATGTTTTAAGTTGTCTTGTGTAAGAGATATAGCATTAAGTTGTCTGCCTTTAAAATTAAATTAATTTGGTGTACTCCCATTACTCTCGTTTCTATTCTAGCATTCACCATATTTGATAATCCAATGGCCTCAGGAAATGTACACAGTGCTCACTTCTCTTGTTGAGACAGCATGTGATAATGTTCTCTGGAGTGTGAAATTTTCTAATAGAGCCCGCCAGAATATAAACTTGCTTGGATATTGTCACAATTCTAAGTGTAAGTAGAGTTTTCTGGCTATTGCTATTGTTGTCCAAAATTTTCCTAGATTTGTTGCAAATAAAAGTATCTCAGAAAACCTCTAATGTACTCTGAGTTTCTATTTTGTGGCAACTGTGACAACCTCAGAAATACATCTTTCTTCTAGGGTTAGAGCACAAAAATATGCCAGCTATCAATTAGGAATCAAGGTGCATATAAAACTACAATGTCAATATTTGAGTCTTTGGATGTCTTCAGGTTTATTCAAACTTGTATTTTGAATAAAATTTATTACATTCTTCATAAAGAATATTAATGTACACCATTCTCCAGTGTTTTGTAAATTAGCCATTGATGCAAAACAAACATATAGGTAAGTTATTACTAATGCAAAGCAGCCTTTTCATGGGCAAAATCTGTGCAATTTTTTTGTTTTCATGAGAGATAAATCATCAGTGAAATGAAAGAGGTATGATTCTTTAAATGATGCTTCAAAACAACTGAAAACTATCTTTGATGAACAGTGATTTTAAGGCATATGCACCAGATACCTGCAGGACATCTCATAAGGTTTTTTTTTCAATTGACTGAATGGATGTTAAAAACTATTAATCTCAGTTCTAGAGGCTGTCCTTTCTAAGGTGGGTCTGAGGAAGCCACACATGCTCTCGAGTCTTTTCCTACAAGTTTCTGTTTTAACTCTGATGGAGATTATCTACAGGGCTTTAGAAAAAAATTAAATTTGAGTAGTCATTTGTTTGCCAAGTATCACAGTTAGTGTGAATCCAACATCATTTATGTTTTATTTGTTTAACAAATGTCTCCCCAATACACTTGAGTGTAGCACAATTCTTGACAACCTTTTAAGAATAAATACCTGAGGTTAACCTGTTTGTTCTTCAGTCAGATAGATATATTCTGATTTCTTTTTTTCTTTTAAGCAATCAACATACTATTCAGGCAAAGTTTAACTAATGCCTTATTTCCCTGACTTACTAATTAAAGAAAGGCTCAACACTACACAGAAGCCTTTCAGTTCTACTTCATGAATAAATGAACAATTCCTTTCAGATAAACCCCAACCTTGCACTTTGGTGCAATGATTTCAGTGAATATACTGTCACTACTGATGGCATAGATGATTACAAAGTTTTCTTTTCAAGATACATAAAAGGCAGTTTTGGTTCATGATCTATCAGCAGCTAGGATTTAAGGCCCCATCCTGTATATTTGCTTCATGCATGACTGACTTTGAAGGGTTTTTTCTGTATGATATTAAAAAGCAAATGTTGCTGTAATTTTATGGTTTTTTTTCAGATTATTTAAATAAGATACTATGTGAGTGAGAGAGGTCGTGTTTTTGAGTGCAAAGCTTTCACCTGGCATAAACAAATGACAGTGTCATTCCTCCTGTCTGGAAAGACTAATAAAGGATAATAGTTTGCAAAAAACACGGCATCTGTTTTCAAATAAAGAAACGCATTGAGACATTTATAAGTTGGAGGAAGAACATTCATATAATTCCAGTAAGAAA
>JANRMJ010000088.1:41636363-41647734 GCA_025584955.1 Alethe diademata
TGTCTTCGTGCTTTGTGCTCCCTCTCTCAGGTGACTTCATGCACAACCAGCACACCTGATATCTATAGAGTTTTTTTATTAATTAAGGCACTCCTTTAATTTGTGTACTTTTAGTGGAGAGCTTGTGTGACATCACTTCACAAGAGACCCCTGAACCTCTTTGCAGAAATTTCAATGCAGAAACCTCCAAAGTGCCAAAAGCGTTTTAAAACATCACAATTTTTACAAAGGATAATGTGGAATGTATAACTTTCAGACCCAAGAAAATGACATTACTTCTCTGTCCTCCATAGTAACATGTTAATTCACAAAATTTTCTATACTTTCTGCACAAACATAACTATAATGACTAGTGATATCAGCAACTATGATCTTTGATAGAAATAAGGAAGCATAGTTCATAAAAATAGATTTTATTCTGCACACAGCAATTACTCCTGTTGTCAGCAGGATGAAAATTTACTACCCCAGGAAGTCATAGACTCTGATGCATTCTTACACAACACTGTGTGTGCTGCATCTGAATGAGACTGTCCTTTCCAAAAGCTTGCCCCTCACTCTGTACTACACTGTAGTACAAGCTTTCATCTCTGACATGCTACCTGAGGCTTTTGTACAGTGCACAAACAAGCCAAGTAACACACCAGCACTATTTATGATTACTTCAAGGCTGGAAGTATTTTCTACCTATTTTAATTGAGGGGGGTCATGCTTTATTTTCAGACAATACCTTAGGAAGCGTGTTTGGCATGACTGGCTCTAATGCCCAAATAGCCAAAGGAGCAGTTAAATGTTTTGTCATGTCTTTTAGGAAGAATCTAGAAAAGTTGTGAAAATGATGCTTGCTTGTCTCCCAGTGAATACTCTATTTGTGAAGGTGAAGAATTTGGTGCAATACATCATCAGTTAGAAGAAAAAGGACAACCTTATGCATCACCAAGTCCAGGAACAATACAAATGATTGAAATTTCTGCAAAACCTTAGTGCAATGGCTGATATACTTAGCAACAAGGAAAAAAGAAGAAAATTTTGCATTTACAGCTACATTCTGCTAAGGGCTTGCAATCTTGCCGTAGAAATCAATTTTTCATGGTGGTAAGTTCTGGTTTTGACTGGGATAGAGTCAGTTTTTATCACAGTAGGTATAAAGCTTTGGATTGTGCAGAAAACAAGGTCAATAACACAGGGATATTTCCAACACTGTTGAACAGCTCTTGCACAAATCCTCACCCCACCTTGCCAGAGAGGAGGCTGGGGGTGCACAAAGAGCTGTGAGGTGCCAGAGCCAGGACAGCCAATCCTCACTGACTGAAGGGATATTTCCCACTATGTGGCATCATGCTCAGCACATAGAGATGGGGGGAAAAGGTGGAAGAAGGGACATTTGGAGGGATGGTGCTTGTCCTCCCAAGCCACCCTTAAAGGTTGCTCTGTTGGAGATGACTGAACACGTGCCTGCTCATGAGAAAGGATAAATTAATTCCTTGCTTTGTTTTGCTTGCATGATGCAGCTTTTACTTTACATATTAAACTGCCTTTATCTCAACCCACGAGATTTCTCACTTTTACCCTTCCAATTCTCTCCCCTATACCACCTGAGAATATTGTGTGGGGCTTAGTTGCTGGCCAAAGTTAAACTGTGACATGGGATGAGAATAAAAATTATCTGACCCCCTGATATCACAAGGTAATGACAAGTTAATATGACATCCTAATGATGAAGATTTGCAGCCGATTTGGACCAGGTTTCAGAAGTATCTTTATTAGCTATGGATGTCATGTCAGCTGATATAGGTGTTTCTAGACAGAGTTTCTAGATTTTAGCACTTTGGTCTTGGTCTGAAGTCTGTACACATGTGGACCAGCACGTAAAGAAAAAAAGAAATCATTCCCATTTCTAGCCCAGAATCCATTCTGTATCACCTTTCTAGAAGTTAATGCATGTAGGGAAGTTCAATTGACAGAATCATGCAATACCCAGAGCTGGAAGAGAACCCACAAGGATCATCCATGTCTGAGTTCTGGTCCTGCACAGGACAACTTCAAGAATCGCACCATGTGCCTGGAAGCGTTATACAAATGTTTCTTGAACTCCATTGGTGCTGTGACCGCTTCCCTGTGGAGCCTGTTCAAGTGCCCAAATATAAATTACATTTAAAAGTACCCACACAGATATACAAAAAGTGATTCTTTGAACTTGAAATACAGATGTCTATTTCCTTTGTTTTGGTGTCAGATGGATGCTATATATTGAACATTCTTAGAATTCCTTTCTGTTCTGACAGACTGAACAACAGAGATTATTGATTGATCTCTTTAAATCACTTATAAAGAGAAATTTCCTTACAGTATCCAAGAGATCAAGTCAGATTATTCTGGTACAATGCTTCGTCAAAGTGAATTATAGATTAAACGAATAGAAACTCTCGGGTTTTTTTCCTGGCCTTTTACTAAGGAAATGTATGTTCATTCAGTGAAAGCTTGTCTTTTACTTATTGATTGCTCACCATTTTTTGTAAACATTGTTTATTTTGTTGGGTTTTGTTATCAATACAGCACAAGGCAACCATAAATTCACTAAAATTAGCAAGAAAAAAGAAAGATCCTCCTTTTACAGATAAGGCTTTCTAAATCATTAGTGGCATACAAAATCAGTGATAATAGAGTAGTATTTGGAATTAGGTTCTTGTTTAGTTAAGTTCCATGAAAATACCCTACATTCCACCAACCACAGAGCTTCCTAAAGCTGGCTGCCTTTCGAATTAATTTCAGGACATGAGCCTTCTATGGATGATTGGAATCTGGATGATTGGATTGGCCAACTTGTGCAAAGATGTGTGGCAGTTTGAGGTGCAGGTTCTGCCTCATGAGAGATATTTCTACTTGATGCACATGAAGGAAAAAACAAAAAGAAACCCTTCCTAGAGATACAAAGACCTTTCCACTTTCACACAGATAGTGCTCATTCACGCAGGAATACCTTTGGTCTGTTCTCTAGGCACCGATCTAGATCACAGTTTCCGATCTATTTTGAATGTTTTTCTGATCATATATTCAATTGTAAGAAGTTTGGGTTTTTTAGTCTATGGTGTATGGTATATTCACAGTTTATCACAAAAGCAACATCCTTTTTCTGAGTGCATATTATTTTTACAGTATTTACTCTATTTTCAACAGTGACCTCTATGAAGTTTCTCATGTTGTCAGATTGATTCTGAAGTGTCTTTAATTTACTGCACTAAGATAATATAATGACTACCACTTATTATCAGCTTACATTTAGGTTTTATTTCACCTTCCCAACAGTAAATCCAGGTTTTGAAATTTAGTACTCAGTGGAGGCAGTACAACCCGAATCAGGTATGCTTTACAAACTGCTGATGAGGTCTTAGTTAAAAATTGTTACAGACTATGCATTAAACTTGTAGTCTCTAAACAATACCATTCAATTTCTTTCATGAACAAAAAAAGTTATGCAATAGTGAAAGAGACTTTTAAAAAGTTAGATCTCATATTTGAGCGCTAGACTATGTCAGGTTTTCTTAGGGTTGCATATCCAAAAATCTCTCATTATCTCCCATGCAGTACCGCCAGGGGGTACACAAACTGGATGTTATCATTGTATACAATTTGAACAGAGACCTCATTAGCTATGACAGTTTATATACACTACATCTAACCTATTCTGACCATTCACCAAACATTTAATGTAGTAAAAGGTATGTTAATTTTTTATAATTTCATTGTATTTATTCTCATTTTCATAAAGGTATGAGAAATTTCCATGTTATAAATTCTTTTTCAAAGTATAACAAATTATTTTCATCACAGAATGTCATCTTCCTATGATTGTTATCTTAAAGAATCAAGTTTTTTAAACATCTAGTTGAAGAAAACTAGTAAAATAACACACAAATTGCCATTATCAAAAAAGTCCTCAGTAGCTCAAGGAAATATCTCATCTGTGAAAGCCAGTATTCTAAACAAACACATAGATAGCAAACCTGCAAACCTATAGAAAATTATATTAACATATTATTCTACTTGTACAGTTTTACAGCTCTGTAAATCATATCACTATGGAGTACTGAAAAATTTCGGCACTGAATTCCATTACAGAGCCTTCATTACTGGATTATTGGCCCATTAAAGCTATCAACACATCATTCTTGAATAATCACCATAAGGATGAGCCTCTACCCTAAAACATAATGACATGTATATGCCCTGCAGCAATAATAAAATAACAAATTAATGTGCATTGACACAAAAAGTACTAAGTGGAGTTGACAACAATAAGTAAAAAGACTGGCATGCCTGTTTAGTATTCCCTAAAGTAACAAGAACAGTAGGTGGAGAATTTGTTTAAAATGCACTATATATTAGGAAAGATATGAAGAAGCAAAAAACTGTCCCACCATCTCTGATATCCAGCTATGGAGTTACAACCAAGTTGTGCCTGTATATTTGTATAACAAATTGGTTTATTCCATACTTTCTGAATTTTCCGATTTTCCCCATTTATTAGTAGAAATAATTGGGACACTCACAGAATTGGTACAAGAATTCTGAAACAGAAGGTCTGTGTCTTCCAAGAGAACTACTACAGAGCCACTAGTTCTGCACATTTTTATATGTGTCTTCCAAAACACCTTCAATTTAAGCTGAAAAGACTCCCTTGTGGGAATGAGAGAGTGGCTCATTTTCAGTGCTCAATCAGTTCTCACAATTTCTTCCAAAACTGCCAACAGGGATGCCAATTAATTGGAGCGAAGATAGATTTTGTGATGCACTTGAGATCATTATTGTATTTCGTACAGGTCACTGACCCACTGTTGGCTAGTAAGACATTACTGATCAAGAAACTTCAAACTGTTATGATTCATCTACCAAGGTCTCTTTTTCTTTTCTTTTTTTTTTTTTTTAAGGGAATTAATAATTTTTCCTTCTTTTCAGATGAAAATTGAATTATACACTTGAAGAATACACTATAGCTGAAATGCAAGTTACTGAATTCAGTTCAGATGCAATTGGGTAAAATATAATGACCTGTGGGAAGTGTTCCAACTTTATAATCAGATTGACCCTTGAGGCCCTCAGGTCCGTCAATCTATGAAGTTTAGCTGAAGCATTCACACTTTTTGAATCTGCACCACTGTACACTATGATAAGCTTCTTAAAGAAGAGCTCTTCTCTCAGCTCTGAAACAGAGGAAGTGTCCCAAACCAACTATTTATTACTCCTGCTGTATTGATAGAAGTGCAATCACCCATTATTCTTGAACACAACACATTTTCACTGTAATTAATTTTTTTTCCTTTTAGTCCCTTTAAAACGACAGAGAAGGGACAGATGAAGAGGGCTGTTACTTCCAGATTTTTTTTCTCAAATAAATGACTTGAACCTATTAGGGCTGGTAAGTCCATCTGATGATATGTCAGACTTCATGTGTGTTTATGATTTCCATTTTCCTGGTTGTAATGTATTTTAGGACACTGTAGAAGGAGAATTATTTTTCAGTTTGATGGACACTGCTACACTGACTATGTGGAGGCTGCAGTGTCTTCAGGGCTTTGAAATCCATAAACTGGCTCCCTGACTAAGCCTCTCCAGTTAGTGAAGAGTTTCTGATTTCTTCTTAAAGAAAAGAATGAAAAGGAAAAAGGCAGTAAATAATGCCTTTTTTTTTTTTTGGTGATATATTTGCACTTGGCTACAGTCTATTTGTCCTTTATTGTTTTTGAGGAAGAGAGGTATTAAACAAAAAGAGTTTGCACAAAGCAAGTTAAGGGTAAGATGCTGTAGCTGAGACCACACTCACAAACTGCATGTCTGTGAGTAGAGTGAGTACCATGAATAAAACTCCAAAACTCTTAAATAACAACATGGAAACTTGTAGTCAAGCAAGTCTAGTTCTTTCTTGCTATAAAATGTTTGCCAATGAACTTTCTGACAGTATATTTTATTTCATTTGGTCAGATGTGATATAGCTGCTGACTACAGCATATGAGTTAAAGATGTAACAGATGGAGAGGATACACTAAAACTTCAAATTTTTGCATATATAAGGCAGTAATACTCCATCTGGGACTTGCTCTGCCTTTGTGCTTCATCGAACACCTCATCAGACTACAGCAGACATCCCAGCTTTCCTGCTTTACAAGAGACCGTCCCAAACTTATAAATATCAGAACAAAACTTTTCAAAAAGCCCTTTCCTTGAAAGTGTTTAATTACCATGGGAATAGTTTAATATTCTTACCTTCACATTTTCAAGCCATACTGAAGAGTGTGTTGATGTGCCAACTCAAGCAGATCATAGGTGCATATATAATTAGGAACATAAATGTTTAATTAAAAAAAACCCCTAACTTACTGAGGAGAAAAATTGATATTTTTAACTTAAAGACCCATAATTCTATGAAACTTAGTTATTAAAATGGCTAATCCCTACAGGAACAACTGTTTATCATTCTCCCTTTTGGCTGAAAATTAGAAGTGGTAGGTAGTGAAAAATACAAATATCCCTCAAAGGTTTTTAAACTTTGCTGTTGCTGCTGTTGACAGTTTGGTATTATTTCTATGATTTCATTACTGTTTTTTGAATTACTGTGAATAATTTGCCAGTTGTAATACTCAGGCCACTTAAGAGGCACAACTGATACATTTTTTTGCAAATGAAACTACTTAGATTTTCCACTTCAGTGTGTATATCCAGTGACAGCAGATGGCTGTTATTCAGTAAAAAATATTGCATTTTTAAAATCAGCTCTTAAATACAGCAACCTGTGGAACCAAAATACTACAGAATGGATATGGAACAGTAAGTATTTTCTCTCCATTAATTTGATTCATTGCATTGCTTATTTGTTACCAAAATGAACTATAAAATATAAATGAATATTAATACATGTCCATATGTAGTAACTATAGCACAAGATATGCTAAACATATTTGTGCAAAGAGCATGAAACTAAATCCAAGATACACTTAATTAAAAAGAGATTATTCAGACCCAACAACATAGAAAATCAAATTATATCTAGTTGAATTCTGGGACAACATTAGGTCACTTAAATCCTAAGCTGAATCCAAGTATTCTCCCTCATCAATCACAGTGAGGGAGGAGGGCTGCAGACTAGGCAGCAACACTTGCTCATCTCAGCAAACAACTGACTCTAACAAAGGCTATTGCTTTCAGCATGTGCAGTTGTAGGGGTGGAATGGGAAAGCAACAGATGCAGGCACCCTCTTTATCAAAGGTATTTGTGGAAGAGCACTGCCCCGAATTCTCTCAAGCAAGCTTTGGCTTCAGCTGTTTCATTGCACATTGTCTGACTTCCACCCTGTGCAGTCTGCAATACCTAGGGGGAAAGCAGGGAATCCTGTACACACTGACAGCACTGCAACTCGTCCAGAAAGAGTTTTAGCTTTGTGTGCTAGAATTTGGCTGGCCTACAACTAACTTTCTCCCTTTGCACAAACGGAGGCATCCAGTGGAATAATTGCAACTAAGGGATGTGTCAGGAATAATGGAGCAAGAGCTCTCCTGCATTATACGGGCATGATGCCTCCAGCTATTGACATTTTGAAAATTTTTCTGGCTTCTTCCTAGGATGATTCTGATACAGTTCAAAGTGAGATACAGAAATTCAGAGTTGAACACATCCATGTACTTATTGAAGAATGATACCTTGTCTTTTAAATGTTAATTAGCAAGTGAATAACCACCGAAGTTCTTGCACAACGCCCCAAACCAGCTAGAGATTTTAAGTAATTTCTGCCTATGTCTTTTCTTTAATACAAGCTTTCCAACAAGACCAAACAGCTTTTATAGACCTATTTTTTATTAGAAATTTAACTGTAAAGAGAAACTCTTTTTAGGAAAGGAGAAAAAAATTAGAATGTGAAGAGTGAAAGGGGGAGACTGGGAAACAGATCTTACTCCCTTTGCCAGTCATGTCCTTAAGCAGAAAGTAACTCTAAATAACCTTTTAATTTAGAGTTGTTTTCATCCAGCAGCCTTTACCTGGGCTGTAATAAACCCTGCAAGGTTAACTTTGCCTTTACTCTTAATCTCAATGGTCTGCATAGGTAACTTGACCTGCTTCAACCTGCACTCTAAAGTATTATCCTCTAAATATTTCCAACTGTTCCCACAAAGGAGTCAATTCCTTCCAGTTTCTTTTAGAAAGCTGTGTTTGACGAAGTGTGCAGCAATCAGGACATGACAAATGGAAGCCTTCTTGCTCTTCAGACTCATCCTGAGAAAGAATCACAATGTGTAAAACGAGAGCAAACACATAGAAGAGCTGCTGCAGAATGAAAGATCATCAGTTTTAAAGGAAAATTTGCAATTTTGCTGTTGAGTACTGTAATTAATTGCTACAGTTATAGATAAAAGACATCTGCACTTTCAAATAAGTTTTATTCAGTATTTCCCAAAGCAGGACGAAGGAGCTCTTTTGCAATCTGATCCTCAGGCTTTATTCAGCCCTTGAAATAAGGGACTGTCATGTGCTTTGGCAGGAGCTGATATATTCACTGTTTCCTTGATCTTCATTATCAGTGCATAGAGACATATTTGAGGAGAGATCTGTGGTGGTTTGACCCTGTCTGAATGTCAAGTGCCCACCAAAGCCACTCTATTACTCCCCCTTTCAAACTGCATAGGGGAGAGAAAATATAATGAAAGGCTCAGGATAAGGACAGAAATCACTCACAGTCACAGAGCAGGCTGCTCCTGCAGCGCTGTGCCCTGTGGAAAAGGGGCCCATGCTGGTGGTAGGGAATAAAGTTAAGTCCTGGAAGAAGGTAGTGGTTGGGGGAAGGTGCTTTTAAGATTTGTTTTACATTGTCCTGCTCTAACTTTGGCTGATAAAAAGTTCAGCTAATTTCCCCAAGTCAAATCTGTTGTGCCTGTGATGGTGATTGGTGAGTGATCTCTCTCCATCCTTACCTCAACTCAGAAGACTTTTGTTGTGTTTTCTCTCCCTCCGTTCAATTTGAGGAGGAGAGTGAGAGAGTGGCCTTGATGAGCAACTGCTCTACAGCCAGGGTCAAGCCACCCCAACATCCAGTGTGTTTTTTCAAATGCTTGCAAATTACGCCCCTCCTTTATAAAGGAACTTTTCACTGGCAGAGGAAGTTTCCACTTAGCTGTTGCCACTGTTTAATAATCTGCTACATGTGAGAGGGATGGATAAGCCCTCTGAGTGTAGCTGTGGGCTGGTCCTTTGAACAGGCAGAAAGTGCAGATGCATGGAAGCTGGATTACAACTATCAACACGACTGCACGTTAGTTTAGCAAAAGAAATGGAGAAGAGGTGGCATGTTAATAAATAGAAATAAATCAAATACTTCCTAGATTCCAGTGTTTATGATAAAATTAAAATTTCAAAATGTCATTCATAAGTTATTTTAGACCTATTTTTTTTTACACATAAAACACCTGGAAAGTTAAATATATTATTCTCTGATTTATAGTGGAAGAGTATTAGAAATACTTGTTTCAATTGTTTTTCTAACATGGGAAGTCAACATTCGTTCCCCAGGCAATTATTTTATGTTTTGTGCCCTTATTTATAGAATGTCAACTGTTGCCTTTGCACCTAATGAAAAGGTGATGTGGCAATGCTGTAAATGCTGATACTGTAGGCATCAGACTTTATCATACTGAAAGTCGGCTAAGCTTTTTACTTTGTGCAAGAATTCTATCAGGATCCCTAGGCAATGATCTCTGACATTTTATATATTTTTCTTGCATTTATGCAGCTGTACTAATATTCTAAGTCTTACTAATATTTCACATCAGCTTTTCCTCATGCACTGGAATATTTGTATCTTGTGCCCTAAGTTTTTTTCCTCTTTCCCATCACCCCCACCTATTTCCCATCACCTCCTAACTACAGTGCTTTTGATGCATGTTACCTGGACCTCAAAATTACATTCTTCTTTCCTGGTTTGGAGTTATCTAATTCAATCACAAGCCCTCTCTTCTGCACACCATGGTGATGTATACATCATAGATGTATAATTTTTACTAATGTTATTCTACTTTTCACATCTCTCTCTTTGGTGTTTGAAAGGTCTGAGAAATTTCACTGCTCTTCTCAAGGAAAGCTAATTTCCCTTTTACCTTCTCTGAGGACTGTCATCTACTGGCTGGATTTTATATACTGCCAGAAAAATATGGAACCTGTGTCTGTTAAAGTTAGAGAAGGCACCATTACAACCAGCCTTTTACCATTACAAGGAGCCTTTTTTCTGCAGTGCAGATCATGTGGCTGTATTGTCTCAAAACAGACCCGCTTGTTGCCACTTAAAACTTTTTCAGCTTTTCAGTTTGCTATGCTTTTGGTTAAAATTTCTGGTCACCTGTAGTCTTGTGGGTCCCTTCCAACTCAGGAGATCCCATGATTCTCTCACTTGCTTTCTGGTCAAAGCCAAAATATTGGCTGCTCTTTATTAAGATCAGTACTTTTCTAGGTCTTTCTCCTCTTTGTATTACATTTCAAAATTTCTGTGTGTTTCAGTTTCTCTTCCATTTTCAGTTTCTCTGCCATTTGACTTTGAGATGTTCATTGGTGTTTATTGTGTGGAATTTGTCATATTTTCTTTTCAACTTGTCACAATTCTAAGTATCATTTATTAAGAAACTTTTGAACAGGCAAATTGGATCAGGAACCACACTATTAGGGTGATGACTCCCATTTACACTTGGATACTTTCAAATTTTGTTTGAGGAAAGAAACTTTAATCACCCCTCATCTCTTGCATCAATTTCCTCATTCTTTATTACAGGTCCTGTGTATTTTCCTTTGAACTTTCTGAATACCTAAACTTCATAAACTTCATAAAACTTCATACCCTGTCTAATTCCCTTTCATTGTCCACACATATTGTCCACAATGACCTCCATTGTTCATGCACAATTCTCAGACAGATTTTTTGAGCAAAACTGGAAATTTGCAGAATCCTAAATTTACTTGTCTAAATTCAGACCTCATTGTTGCTTGTTAATATGGTTTTGTTTCCTTTCTGGAACATTGCATCTTTCCCTCTTCGCCACTCCCTCTTTGCTCTACACTGGGCTGGCAGGTTTGACAAACTAAGGAAAGCTGCAGATTGGTGTCCCTCAGGGGTCGGTGCTGGGGCCAGTTCTGTTCAATATTTTTATTGATGACATGGATGAGGGTATTGAGTTTTTCATTAGTAAATTTGCAGATGACACTGAGCTGGGAGCATGTGTCGATCTGCTGGAAGGCAGGAGGGCTCTGCAGAGGGACTTGGAATGGTTGGATTGATGGACAGAGTTCAATAGGATGAAGTTTAATAAATCCAAGTGCTGAGTCCTGCATTTTGGCCACAAT
>JANRMJ010000088.1:41648216-41659029 GCA_025584955.1 Alethe diademata
AGAGGACACAGTCTTAAGCTGTGCCAAGGGAAATATAGGTTGGATATTAGGAAAAGGTTTTTTATGGAAAGAGTGATCAAACACTGGAATTGTCTGCCTGGGGAGGTGGTGGAGTCACCATACCTGGATCTGTTTAAAAAAAAAGTTGGATGTGGCACTCGTTACCATGGTTTCGTTGAGGTGTTAGGGCATGGACTGGACTTGATGATCTTGAAGGTCTTTTCCAACCTAGTGATTCTGTGTGATTTTGTGTGATTCTGTGTGATTTTGTGTGATTCTGTGATTGCAAGGGAATGCATGGAGTAGTGATAAGTGAATTAAGAAAGAAAAGCTGCTGTGAGTTTTATGTGATTATTAGGAATACAGTTAACAAGCAGAGAAAAATCCAGGGAACATAATGAAATGGGAATAGTTATAGAAAGCAGCTTGCTGGTGTATAATGAGAGAAATGTTTATAACCCTCACCTATCCTATATTACTATTTACACTAATGTAATTGATAGATTGCATCAAGGTAGGACATTCCACATACTATAAATACAATATATATATACAATACTAGCCAATGCTTGCCAAACCATTACCAAAAAACCCAATTCAAATTAGTAAAATTCTCTAGAATTCCATATCAGCTGCTACTCACTTTTTCATCCTCTTGCTAATGGTTACATAATATGTGTGGTACTATGTGGAGCTGTTATCTTTGTTGTTATGTAAAGGTTGTTTTGCTTAATTTCAGTGAAAACAAGTGAAAAATAACATATGAATGTGTGTGTTTGGAGTAATAAAATAAATAAACAGCTAACATTATTTTTTATGCTTAAATTTCATCCATCTCTATAATGGCGAATTATATTTGAACATTTTTGTGTTTTAAACTTAGTGTTCTGATGATAGTTACATTCTGATGACGTTCTTCTTCTTGTAAGTAAAAGTGACTAGTTCAGAATCATTCAGGCTGTGATGTAAAACGATGATCTAAACAAAATAAGTGTGTTTTCTGTAAGAGGGATCCACTGTTTGCTTCTAAGTCAGAAGGCTACAAGGACTGGCACAATAGCACCCTAAGGGCAAAAAAAAATCCTGATGACAGGGTCCTAGCTTAATTTCAAATACATCAAGCATTAATATTGCACAGCTGTTGAATCCAAGTGTTAGATGTTACTGAAAAACAGGAATTTTTTTAACTCTGTGAACTAATCTGTTGTTCATTTACCAGGATTTTAGTTAGATCATATTCAATTCAATTCTTAGAAATATATGGATGTCTGCTGCATAGCTCTGCACTAAGCCTCTAGGTCATCTTGTCTTTCACTATTACAGTTTATTTAAACACATTTCACCAATTGCTCAATTTATCACTTCTAAAGGGGAGATGTTTGAATCTCCAGATTTTGATTATAATTTCACCAGTTTCAATCAGCCCTCAGTAAAGAATCAACTTTACCATCTTTTCTGACTTCAGAAAATTTCTTCTATTTAAATTGTTTAAATCAGGATTTATTCTTTTTATGGAGAGTTTTGTGTAACTGGATCCTCTCTATCCTTCATATATGAGAATCTTTAACAATTCCCTGCACCTGAATGTTCTTCTATTTTTTCTAACGATAATATCTTGTAGTTAGTTGTATGGTTTCTTTCACATAAATGGTACCAGTACTGGGGAAACAGCTGTATCCAGAATTTCTATCTTCTTCCATTTATGAAAATCTTCTCAAGGCTTTTGCTCTCCCCTGGAGCTGAAATACTTTCTACTCAAACCATGCTTTCACACAGTCCCTCCAGGGCTGGTCAAGGCTCTTTGGCATCAGCTGAAGAGGAGAAATAGATCCCTTTATTTCCTTCATTTGCTGCTATGCTGAATGATATTCTTTGAAAATGACCAGTTTCTGTTACACATTTCATTGGAAGCACCTCAGTTTTAAGTTTCAAATTCAAATCAGAATCAGAGGTAAAAAACTGAGTAAAACTAGACAAAATTTCATAACTGCTTTGGATGCTTAAATAAATCCCTCTGGCCATGCAAGAGAAATAAATTGGAGAAATTATGCACTGTATTAATAATGTTTAAAAAAAATGTAAAAGGTATATTGAAATCCACCATTCCTTTCCTGAAAGATGTTGTAGACTTTAACGGACAGCTACATGCTAGAAAGACAGAATATCTATTTCATTTGTGAGAAAGATAGTCTCATGCTTTACAGAAGATTGTTAAAATAGAAATGGTTATTATTTATTCTCGGTTTATGGAGCTTCTACTAATTCCACAATGAAAACTCAGGAATAAAAAAATGATTTTACCATAAAAAATAAAAGCTGACATTGAATTTCCTGTTACCTGAGAAGTGATTCAGAGTCTTTAGTTGCAAAGAAAGGCCTTTAATTTTTCAACAGAAGAATCTCAGCAACAAATGAGGAATTTGTCTATATGAGGAACAGTCAGATTGCAGACCTCTACCCTAGCGCTCTGGCAAAATACTTATAGCAAAAGCTTAATCCTAAATAGCCATAAAAGCTGAACAAGAGGTTTTCCTGGTCAGCCAAGAAAAAAATCCTTCAGTATTTCCTTCCTGTTACTATTCCACTGTTATTCACTGCAGTCAATTCTTTTTTATCCTTTGTATGCCCTTTCAGGCTGGCTATTGTGCAAAGAGAAATGGTATGTTGAAGGAAGAGAATTTAAGTTGATCAAAGTTACTCAAAGCCAAGTAATATACAAATTATCAAGAAAGAAACTTTCAAAACAAAAAAGAAGATAAGTAATAATAATGCAGGGGAAAAGTAGTATTGAAAAAAGTGGCACATTTTACTAATCAATGGAGGGCCATATCAGAAAACCTCTTATGCAGCTAAAGGTAAAGCTTAGAAAAATATCTGAATATTGACTCCAACAATATTATAAAAAGTAAAAAAAATAGTGAAAAAGACCTGGAAACACCTACCTGATAGATGAGCATGATATCTGAACTGGTAGCCTGAGGATCATCAGAGCTTATCAAGCTTGATTTTTTGTTCCTGATTTTTCATCTTAGCTAATTACACCAACTGAAGCTTGTGCTATACCAGACCTTAAAGAAGCCACACAAAAAATTGTATTTTCATGGAGAGGTAGATTTTCAAATATACAGTAGTGTGTAAGCTGTCAGGAGTTTCTCCTGTGATTCAAATATTGACAACATATCTCCCTTCTTCCTGGTTTCAACACCCTTCTCTTGCAGTGGACATATTAATAAGGCCTCTAATCTTGACATTGCCAAGAATGTTCATTTTCCAAGGAAAAAAGAATTACACACAGTTGAATCCTTTAGAATTCTTTGAATGTAGTTTTGTGAATTCCTGTGAGTATAGTTTAGGTAGACTTTGTCTTGTCAAAGTCTTGAGAAGTCTGAGAAATTAATTGAACATGAATGGCAAGTCCAAGTATTATGGATAAAAATCTACCTAGAGGACAAGAGAGAATAATTTTTTTATTGTGAGAAATGATTAATAGTTGTCTTTCATACAAGAACTGTCCCTGGAAAGCAAGGGAGGACTGAGACAACAAATGAGAAGATTACTTAGGGTAATCAGGACCAGGAAGAGCTGTGAAGAGCTCCAGAAAGCTATAACCAAATGGGATAATGGGCAACGTGACAAGCAGGTAACTATGTGACATTATCAAAAGGTAAATGTAAAGTGCATAAGAAAGAGAAATTCAAATCTTTCTTCTCAAAAATGCCCATCAAAAATGAAGAGTTGTGAGTGTCACATTGGAAACAAATCTACAAGTCATAGGGAAATCTCATCTGGGCTTTTGGTGCCTGTGCTTTTAAAAAGATTCGTAAAAATGAAAGTAGCTCAAGGGTGGAAATACTGAAACTGTAGCGGGAAAAGAGGCTGAAAATGTTAGAATTATTTGCTTTAGAAAAGAAATGAGTAAGAGAGAACATGAGGAAAACCTACAGTACAATCAATGGTAGGAAAGATGGAGTGAACATACTTATCTTCTTGTTTCATAAAATAGGAACATGGAGATATTCAATTTAGTTCAAAGGAAGAAACCTGAAAGAGTATCTGTATCTTTTCACACACGGTGCAGTTAAACTGTAAAAATTCTACTTTCAAGAGTTTATTTAGGCTAAATTTAATGAGATTTAAAGAGGAATTGAATATTTATATGATGACCAAGTCAGAGTTCTCCAAATTAGTGATAAATAAAACTTTAGATGTTAAATTCCGTCTTTAATGGTTTTTATGCTTAAATCAGTCTCTAAAAATTAGAAAGGAGCAGGTGACCTATGTAGGGGGACAAATTATGCCATACCTATGCCAACTGCAGAACTCAATTCCTCAAGCTTCTTAGTTCTTCTCTTTTTAAATATAAATTACTGTATAAAATACTCACTCAGTTAAGACAGTAGGGCATTTATTTTTCTACCATGTTTCTGTATAGTTTAATTGAATATGCAAATTGTAATGTACAATTACTTTATTTTTTTACAACATTGCATTATGACTCAAATCAGCATGCAACTCAAAGTGAATTAAAAACAAATAAGAAATGAAAGTAGTTACAAATGCAATCTGAAGTACATGAACAACCACTTTATTTAGCTAGCAAAAATCTAACGGATGCCTGAGCAGGTTTCCCAAAGGAATAAACAAGCAATTAAAAAGTCAAAATCACAAAAATGTCAGTGGTTATTTTGGCTCTCTTCCTCAGCAAGAGCACTTATTAAATAAACATGAGTCCTCTTTTTACATTTCTGTGTTTTTGCCTTTTCTTTGACTGCTCATTTCTTCTTTGCCTTTGTGGATTTTTTTTCCTTTTGTTTTGTTTGGTATTGCTTTTTTTCCATATTTTATATTAAAAAATGGATATAAGGAATATAAATTGCAAACTAGTGTTTCCAGATGTTGGAATTACAGTTGTGTGGAAAAAAGTCCCTTGAGTAGAAAAGCATATAAAAATCTGCTTATTGTGAATAAAAGATTTTTTTTTTTAACCAGGATAATATAATATTAACAATAGGATAGGAATTTAAGCTTGTATTCTGTAAAGTGTTTAAGAGCTGTTCTATTAATTTCACAAAGTATCAAGTTCTCAGTGACAGTTTTTGTCATTTTCCCCAGTTATTCTAACTAGTCTACTAAATTTTCTTCTGGGGTTGGTCCATTAAGTAAAAGGAACCACAACATGTGCTTTTGATTGCACATATGGCATTAAATATTGTCTTCTCTGATTCTACATAAAAATAATGTTTATGTTAAAATGAACCATCAAGGAACAAGGTTATTCTTAGTTATATTAAAGAAAATGTTATTTACTTGGCTTGGGTTACAGGAAAAAAGTTGAAAAGAATAATGGCTCACCTGTCTCATTGTATAAGCTGATTATAGATTTTGGAGAACTTCCTTCAATAATTATTCAATACTATGTTCCTTTCATCTTTTTCTCAAATACTTGATGCCAGCTATTGGCAAAAAGAGAATAATGAAATGTATGAATTGCTAGATTTTATTAGCTGTAGCAGGGATTATTATGTTCCCTGTCATGAAATATTTGAAAATACTAATTTTAGTAGAAATGTGTGTATAACCACATCAATTTTTTTTCTGAAATCAGAAAACTTTTTAGCCATTATTATAATGTCTAATACATTTTTAAATAACTCATAAAATCGTGTAAATCTTACAGTAGGACACCTGGGCCCATTTAGGGTTTAGTTGAATATTTGGCAGGAAATATATATCAGTGATCTTTTAAAAGCCTTCCTGTCACACTCTCAACAATGTCTCTCTCAGCAATCAGTCTGAGTGCTGTCTCCTCTCTTTCCCTTTTAGTTTCATTAACTCCTGGCAGTAGCCAAACTTATTCATAAATGGAAATGAGAAGACCTTGATGAGGTTCATTATCTCTGAAAGTGATAATTATGTTATGATCAGAGGACAAGATGTTGATGCAGCAAATTTTGATAGGTGGAGCCTCAAGCATAAAATTATATACCCAGTAACAAATGTCCATGGTGATAGCTTGGAACAAAGTGGAGAGTGAATAGTAGCTTTCTGAAAAGAAAAAATCGTGGTGAAAGAGTCCTGGTGGAAGCATAATGCGCAGAAAAGAGCACATAAAACAGATTGGAAAGATTGCTGTTTTCTCTATGTAGTGTCACTGGAAATTAAAAGAAAGCTTAAGTGCAATCAGAACTAAACATCCATTAAAAAAATGGTAAAAGCTAAAAATCAGATTAGTTACAATGAGCTCAGAGTACTTTATGATCCCTGAAAATGATACAGATTTCAGTCTCAGAAAGAAGAGAGTACTGAAAAAAAGCTTTACTGTAGAAAATTCTACTTTGAGTTGTGACACTATATGGACATTATATCAGGGCTGGTTAAATAGTTAAAAACAGCAATACTCCTGAGTCAGAAAGGTGTGATTAACCTGCCTCATCTTCTGCATAATCCTGTAGAAATGTTGTCACTGCTGTTAAGCACAGCAGATAGAGTTATTTAAATCCCACTGAAGATATTTGGGCCTACTTTATCCTTGAAAGTCATCTTATTCCTTGCTCTACCTTGTTGTCTAGGCTTCCTCAATAATTAATGCAGATAAGAAAACATTTTTGGAGGACAATTAACATCACCTGTATTAGGGCCCATCTCTGGAGACAATTAATCCATCTGTGGAGGCATATTATAATCTAACTTATAAAATCAGCCTAGATGTCTGGTTTAGACTAAACATAACTTTTACTTAATACTTAAATTTAAATCTGAATACTTAAAATTGTGTCATTTTAACCCTTGAACTTGAGCACATAGTTTGGATGAAGAGGTTTTGCCCATATGATCAAAGCCAAACAAATTTTAGGGATTTGGCTGAGCCCTGAGAAGTGAAACAAGCCATGTTCATTTTCAGGATAGCACCACAAACTTCAATGAGAACACAGAGATTATACAACCAAATATTACGTGGCATAGGGAGCACTGAATGAAAATCTAAGTTGGATAAATCAGGGGAAAGTTATCAGTATCTCTTATCTCTTCTTTCATTACTGGAACTATTTTAAAGTCTGTGGGCTTATTCCTTGCCAAGCAAAATATTCCCAGTGGACTTTGAAAGGGGTTGATCACTTAGACTCATTTCAGATGTAAATCTGTCAGAAAACTCAAGGGTTGAGTCTAGTTCTGAAGTAGACACAGACTGACCTTCTGAGGGCAATTCTGACCCACAGTTTTTAAAGGAATTTGAGTAAGAAGGGCTAAGATGAAATGCAGTAAAACAATATATTAAGGAGTGACCCTGAAGCAGTTAATTCACAGACTATATAAACAAGATTAAATGTATTTTGTGAGAAGTACAGTTTGATTTCAATGTCATTCCTCTTCCTTTGGAGTTTACTTCTGTCCTTATTACATGTATTCAGATGTTGAATGGGAACCTGTAAGTTGGTTAAGCTGGAATTTTCTTTGAAATTATGATGCAAAAATATAAATGCACTGCTTGCCTTTCACTTCATTTAGTTTATTCTATTTTCTACTATAGAAAGAATTGGTAGAAGAATGAAAATACATAGTATTTAACTTGTGAGTGCTTTGTCAAAATGTCTGTCTTTTATAGAAGAACTCTTTTACTTACTTTAGTTATTTTGAAATCTAGTAATTGGGAGCTTAAAATATATACTGTAAATATTCTCCCTGCAAAAATATGAACAGTTAAGGGGTTTCCTTGCCTCCTTCCCTTGATGCTCCTTTTAAAGGGTTTCTTTCTAGGATATATTTTTCAAATATCTCTTTGTAGATTAGGTGTTGAATGTACATTTTTCAAAATCCCATAGCGTTTAGAAAGGTGATATATACATTGTGTGTATATTTAGGAATGTTTGGTGACAAATGGAAGTAGAGGCATTGGAAACCAGTGTACTTAATGGATCAACTTTTTAAAAAAAAATTCAATAAGCACAATACTAAATGTTTCATGGCATAGAGATCTTCTAAAAAATCTTCAGGTTTCACCAACAAATCCTTATTTTTTTTTTCTTTTTCCCTGGCATTTGCTGTTAGATGCACAGTTAAAGTAAAGGATACCTGATTTGTTCACTGCATTTCTAACTCCAAAGTCTTTTTCTGCTACTGCAGTGTTAAGGTGTCATTCTTTAATCTGGTAACCAGCATTGTTTTATGAGTGAGTGTCTGACTGTCTCTACTGTGCAAAATGTTCTCCTGCAGTACAAATTTAAAGCCAAATTATTGTCACTATAATGAAAACAGGGAGACTTCACAGATTTATTTTGCATCAGATCAGAACAGAGACTGTTTTCATCTGTGAAATATCTGTAGATAGTAAGTTAGTAAGAACAAAATAGTTGTATAACTGCTATTGTTAACTACCCTGTATTTCTATATTTTTGTGAGCTGCAAAAGGCATGCATATCAAACTGACCGCCTGAATGAAGGCACAGCACATGCTGTGTGCTTGCTTATGACCTATCACACTGGAGATTGAATTCTGCCCAGGGATGTTATCTTTTAGTGAAGAAAAAGATTCAAAAAGAGAAGAGAAAGAACAATAAATAGCTATGATAACAGCAGTAAGTAGCAAGCTCCCTAGCTGATGTAATGGTTGCAAATATCAGTGTATGTTTGAGCTTACTCACATAATGGTTGTTCATATCTAGCAGATACTTCTTCACAACCCTAATCAAACATATATTTATATATAAATGGATAATGGTTTGAATCCTAACAGTCTAACAATATAGCCAGAAAGCAGTTGTACCTGGGGGAAAGAGAGAAAAGGCATGGGACATTATATGAGTAGGCTATACTAGAGAAAAAATTACACCTGAGTAGCTCAATCTGTTCTTTCCATACCTGATAGATTCTGTGTTATGGCTGAAAGGAGGAGAATACTCCATGTCTTGTATCAAGGCAAATAGCAGGAATATTTGATGTGTAATTCCAAACCATCACTGATGTTTCCTAAATGGTAAATATCTTTCTAATGTCCATCTTTTGTAAGGGGCTAAATGAACACAGGGTATGAATGCTTTGCTTATTTTTTAAGCAAAAGACAGCATTCAGTTATTTGATCTGAATGGAATTTCTACCGTACAAAGCTGTACAGCCTAAGTGTAAACCTCAGCAAAGTAATAGAAGAACTGATATGGTGGTACTTGACTAGTAGAAAATTAAAATCAGGTAAGGTAGTTAATGATAACGAAATTGATTTTTTTTTAAGATACATACTGTCAATACTGATTATCTGATATCCTTTTATTTTGCCTGTAAGATTATAAAACAATTGATGACAAGTAATTATCAGTAAGGCATTTGTCTTCTTTCTGCATGACATTTTGGTTAAGAAAGTAGAATGATACAAAGTCAATATGACATGCATTCACTGAAGCTGAAGAACATAACAGTAATTGTCACTGAGGGGGTCGATTCCAGTTGGGTCTCACAAAGATTCATTCTTGGTCTCACTCTGTTTAATATTATAAGTATTGGGAAAATCCCCACAAAGTCAGTACTGACAAAGTTGGCAGATGACATAAGGAATGAGATTGGTAAAAAATGGGTATTCAGGTGGCAGAATATCAGCAAACATTGTGTGCTTCAGCATAATCAAGTGAAACATATAGATATAAAAACTTACGTAGTTCAAAATTAAAGGAGATTTTCTACAGAAACCTACCATTTGTGGTGTCCAAAAAGTTAAATTAGGTTATAATAGAAGGATAAAATTCTATAATAGAATTTTATAACTGTTGGATGTGTAAAGACAGAGGTAGGTAGACTTAAAAATCCAAATAATAAAATAGATAGGATTTAGTATTTGTTCATTACATGGGCAGACTTACAGTAAGGAATTGAATTCCACTAGTCGTTAGAGGTAAACATACCTCAGATGCAGCAGAGGCCTCAGAAACTTTGGAACCTTAACAGCTCTGATGTAATTTCTTCTGAGTTATGATGGTGGTGCTGGGTTGGAAGTTGGGCTGGATGATCTTAAAGGTCTCTTCCAACCCTGATGATTCTATGATTGTAATTTTCCAGCCAATTTCAATAGTTAAGGAAGATTATTAAGGTAGGGATCTGCTTCTTGTGTTTTCTGTCTCCAGGCAAACCATACTAGATGCTAGGTTCATCTATATTTCTTTTACTGGTAGTATTTTTAATATATTAAACAATTTGCAGACCGTTTACAACCTGAAAATACAGATTTTTGATGTAAATTATGGCCTATTATGCAAAAGAAATGTGTATGTTGCTCAAGCAAGCTAGCAGTAAATGCATAGTATTTATGCAGCATTTTTTCTGTGTGCTTATTTAATCTTCTTTACTCAAATGATGGTGCCCTCTGTCTTCCTCCCTACTCACTCATTAGTTTTCTCCACTAATCCAGACAAAGTCACTTTACCTTTGAGACTGAAGGGTTAACCTTCTTTTCTGTGTAGCCTTTATGTTTGCTCTAGGAGTTATCAAAAGGATTTAGAATGAAGTGTGGAAATGAAGTTAAAGCACAAGGGCATATTGCAAGATAAGGTAATGCTAAGAAGAAATACAGAATTTACAGAACTGCTAGATTTATATTTGCCTATATTTAGATTGAGGGGTCAGAACAAGACATTTAATCTGTGTAATATTCTAACAGAAAATATATATTTATGTCTGTGATTAGGAAATCCCAGACCTTCTAGCTTAAAAAAAAAAAAAAAAACAGCATAGGAAAAAAATTACAGTTTAGTAAAGTGTTGTAATAAAGTAAAGAATAGAAACAGGGAAGGGAAGGGAAGGGAAGGGAAGGGAAGGGAAGGGAAGGGAAGGG
>JANRMJ010000088.1:41659129-41676108 GCA_025584955.1 Alethe diademata
GAAGGGAAGGGAAGGGAAGGGAAGGGAAGGGAAGGGAAGGGAAGTAAGGGAAGGTAAACTGGGTGTTTTTATGGAAAGACATTTTACAATCAACATTTTTATTTTGCTGATCTTCCACAATGTGGCATCATTAGCTACCTCTGCATAGGATAAACTAACAGGTCAAAATACAAGAAAGAATCATAAGTAATCAAGAACAAGAATCACTTTTTTATGTCAAATATTCGAGGTCTGATCGTGTGTTGCCTTGCATCTTGCCTAGTCTTTCTCTAATGAGCAACACCATATATAAGGTAGATAAAAAATGCAGTTTTACTGTGCAAAGAAATTTGTGTGCTGTGTAGGACCTTTGCACTTTTCTGAGTCTGAGCAAAGCATAGGGCAGAAAAGAATAGGAGGAGAGACAGAGGAGGAGAGACAGGGATGCTGCTGAAAAAGCTCCCTCATTCAGTCTGAAGTCCACAAGTACTCAGCATAATTGCTCCTCTGTATAGCTTTGGTTTTGTTGCTTATTTGGCCATGTGGATAAAAATTATTAAAGGTATCCTTTCAAAATTCTGCCTGAAATAGGCAATGTGGTGTTAAGGCCAAGAGTTACCTTGCCTCTTTAAATTTTTGGCAGCTGCACAGCCCAGAAGGAATGAGAAATATTAATAGTTACAAGGAGTACCTTGGTTGATGGGCAGTGTATGAAAGATGCAGATGTTAAATAGATTACAGCAATGATAGAAAAGGTAAAATCACTTTGCTAGAAAATCAATAGTATCATCATCTACTACTTTAAGTTACCATGTCTTTCTGCACTAAAATGAATAGATATATTAATGAAACAGGGAAAGGAACCCAGTAACTTGAACTTAGGCAAAAAGCTGAAAATTCCACAATGTTCCAAATTACGTAAGTCAGTTTGCTTTTACAATACTTCTGATAACTAGCATTTTGTGTTATATGATGTTTATAATCACAGATTAGCTGATCATTAGTCACTCTACTTTATGATGTGGCTTCTATCAATCTCCACTGATCAAGTTTTAGTAACTTTCCCTCTTTTACCTGTGTTTCCTTCTGGTCTGGAATATATTAAACAACTTTCCAGTCATGGAAACTTTGAGTGGAGATAGTTTTTAATAATTTTGATTTGCTGCAGGAAGCAAAAAGGCTGGAATCTCAGCAGGATTAAATACAGTCAGCTTTCCATAGTTCTATGAAATTAAATGGCAGTGTGCCAGTCTATATACTGGGAGCTTCTGCACATAAATATGGAAACAAACTACTTTTCTTCTTGTAAAAAGTATTTGAAGCTTTTCTACATATTGCCACTTTTTTATTTTTACTTTTTTTTTCCTGGGGAAAGTAAACTCTTCCACATACTACTCTAAGGATTTGCATTTGTGACAATGGGGAAAAAAGCAGTGCATTCCTCTTGGCAGGCAACAGAATGAAAACAAAGGCCATCTATAATTCAGAACTACTGTGTAAAAAATAAAAATAAAATCATAATAAAATAATAATAATGAACCAGAAACTCTGATTGTTCGAGAAATGTAGCAATAAAGTTAAGAATGTAATTCATTAGTGATATGAAATAGAAGATTTTCCCAGCAGGAGCTGAAAAAGCCTAAAAGTAATTTCTTTATTCGAGTTTAATAGAAATTGAACATGAATTTGTGAATAATTTAGGTTGAATTAGCAGCAAAAGTGAGAGAAAGCATCCATAGCATCCTCACAAATGATGAGAGTACTTTGCTTAAGAACAGCAAAGTCCGGACAAGTGAATTCCACTTTCAGGATATTCATTTACACTTTACTGCAGTGTATAATGAGGTTAGTGTGGTATTCAGGGTGCTTAATAAAAGGTAAGTTCCCAATGGTCAAAGTCTTAATTAAAAAAGTGTCCTGAATAAGCTATTCCCCTTTTTATTATTATGACTGTAATCAGTGAAGAGATGTAATTTGTTTGACACCTTGTAGAGCTGAAGATTACTTTAAGTGTTAGTCAGAACTATTCTTTTTTTTAATACGTAGAAAAATGGCAATATTTGCTATTTCAAGGACATAGGGTTATAACTGAGTATATAACTGAAAGATCAGGAGTTGAGGACTGAGGACAAAATCTGCTTCTCTGTTTGGGAAGCTTGAAGTCTGCTCCTTCTTGACTGCTCAGGCAGATGTGTTGAGTCCAGGTATTTTTTTTGGGTTTTGATTTTCGTGTAACTTTCTGCAAGTTTATCTTTGGTTTCTTATGAAGTTTTCAACTTCAATTCAACTACTGTAATTCTGTACTAGCATGTCCCACGCTCTGTAACTGTCAGGAGGAGCATTAATGTTGTAACAATAATGATGTAATGGCAGATATTTGTTCTAGAAGTGGCTGTAGGGTACTTGCTCACTCTCTTCCTCAGTGAAATTCACGGACTTCACGGAGTGATACCAACCAAATTTTAATGCCATGCTGTAGCACCCAACAGTATCCCATCTCTTATCTAGACTAAATTCATTCCTTGAGTTAAAAATGCATGTTACATCAAAAAGAAATATCTGAGTCGCAAAATATGCATTCTAGGCGTAAGCATTTTAATAGATGATGGATTAATTAATTAGGTTGCTGATTAATTTTGATAAAGCAAAGAGTTTATCTTGAAAGGAATTGAATTTCCAAAGCTGAAGGTGCACAAATGACTTGCTTGAGTATTCATTGAGCGTTTGAAATATGAAGAAATAACAAGTATGGAATATGAAATGTGAGGATTGAACAGTTTACATACTTTGAAGATAAAAAGCAAAAAGCAAGACAGATATTCCCATTTTCTCACAGAAAACAGGAGAATTGGAGAAAGATATAAAAGTACCCTTTTTGTGGGATCAATCTATATTAGTCCATAATGCAGACATTGCTCTGATTAAGTCTAGTATGAGAGAAACTTAATGCTAATAAATCTGAATGCAAAGCTTAAAACTAAATATTGCTGTATCTAAAGATAGCCCCTGGAATGGAGAGTACAATCCAATGGAAATAGAAATACTTTTGTTTGGTATGAGTTACCACTCTCTCAAAAGCAATAGCCATTGAGTGGTACTTCATAGACAGATTTCAGAGGTGGGAGGGAGGTGTGACTTTTTTCATTGAGAAACATGTATGTGTAGTGTACATCTCAACCAGAGGTGCCTCACAAATTACTCCCTTTTGTAATCTGAAATATTACATTCACTCTTTTAAAGTAAAAAAAAAAAAAAGAACATTTTATGGGCTATGTATTCATTAATCAAATTGAATTTAAGCATAGAAGTAGAAACTATAAATACTTTATTATTCTATTAATTCTATTAACACTTATAATACTTATTATTTATCATTGCTTCCCATGGAAACCAAAAGGTAAATTGATTACTTTAAACTATAACTTATTATCACTGCTAGCTCCTTCTACCAATGCTCTTGGAGGTTCCTGTAAAACATAAAAAATATTTTTGTTTCAGAGACATTCTTAAAATGTCTCTGATTCATCCACATATTTTTATATATTACCTATATATCCTAAACGCAAAATATGGTGTAGTAATTATAGTAAATAAAAGTTAAAACCCCTTTATTTTTTATATTTATTTTGAGGCTCTAAAATTACTGCATTTTTGCCATAGTGCTGCATTTAAGTTTTCTGTTGAATATTCACATGACTGTAATACTGGCAACCCTCCAACTTTCTCCTCAGAGCTTTAGATGCTTCTTATGGGTGTTGTTTCATATTTGAGATTTTCATTTCTTATTAAACCAGTAATATATATCTAGGATTATAATTATGGTAATATACAAAATTTCTATTTTTAAAATAAACCAAAATAACTGCTTTCAGAAAAAATATTATAGCAAGTTTTAGTACTTCTCTTCATCAACACTTGAAATGTTTTTCTTCTCAAGCTACAATATAGTAATTATGCTTTTGGGACTTGTTTCATTACTATTATGCCAAGGTACCATTAAAACAGAAATTTAAGAATAATTTCATCTAATCATCACAACCCATTTTTCCAGCAAAACAATAAATGAAAGGAACAAGCACATAATAATTAAAATGATCATTTATGCTTAGTTAATATAAATGTTTAAGCAAAGACAAACATATTAGTGTGGGGGTTTTTTTAAAAGTACACAACAGCCCTAATACAGTCCCTTTTGAAAAGGGGATTAATATAATGTGTCAATATTTTTTCACTGAAAAATATCTTGTTCACAAAGCTAAGTCCTATATCTTAAGCTGCTTGTTGTTCTGTATCTATTCTTGGAAATGCTAGAAAGAGCTTCCTTCCCACTACCACCCATTTTTTAAAATAAAGATCTAAAAAATGTTTGAGGTAAATTTGCTCTTCCTACAGAAAGAAAGCAATATATATGAACATATCACAAATAGTATCCATACCTTGTAACATTGGCCATCTTTTGTGCTTTTTGTTTTTATTTATTCTTTGCCTTTACTGCTAGTGATTTAGCATTTAATGAGAGTGAAAAAGAGTGAAAGTAGGAGGAGGGCCAGGATTAAAATGATGATAGAATTTGTGTGTCTGCTTTGTGAACTATCTCTCTTAACACTCTCACTGTCTCTTCTGATTGAATCCCTTTCCTATTTTTTTTAAGACATTCATTAATGTAAGTCATTAATGTGAAACGCTACCTCTGAGAAACAGAATGGGTTTGGAAAACTGTGGAAGTGCATCAATTAGAACATGAAAAAAATCAGATTACATAAAGGCTTAATCAGTCCCTGACATCACTTCCAACCACAGCAGAAAATGAATACTAATAGGAAAATAACCACCAACAAGAGAGTGTTAAAGAGTTCATACACTAGTGTTACTTCAGATTACAGACATAAGAAATTTGTCCATCATCTGTTAGTCAGTCTCATGTGCAGTTTATGACAGTGTGCTTTATGGCTTTAGAGGAACAGTTAGAAAGGAGATTTTTTAAAGACACTATGAAGGTTATGGAAATTGTGTTCAAATATCAACTGCTTAATAGAAATGTTGGATATATTTCTTCTCAGAAGGAACAAAGTTCAGTGAGATAAAGGTACATAAACTCCTTAAAGTTTTTATTTTAAAAACAATCTGCAAAGCGCTTCTGAAAAGATGTGGAAGACAAAGGGGCCTTAATGTGTACTTCAGCCAAGCATTGGGGTTAGGGTGTAAGCTAACATACTTGCAACACAAACAGCATGATGTCCTGGCTGGCATTGCCAACTATTCCTTTCTGGCACAATTTGGGTTACTCAGCCACAAGCAAAATAAGTTGGTAAACCAGTCTGAAAAAAACTGCACTCCTGTCCATTTCATACCTCACCTGGAATTAAAAAATGGCCCCAGCATTCTTCTTTTCTAGGTTGGTATTTTTCACGAGCCCTAAACTAATTTACAAGAATGCTAGATATATAAGAAAACTTGTATGAAAACATTCTTTTTTTCCTTGGAATAAATCTATATTTTGTTGACACTGCAACCTGAGGTAATATTGTATACATCAGCATTTTTAATGTATTCTAGTCATAAAACCATTGCTGCCTGAGCTTACTTACTGTCACATTTTAATTCCCTAGTGACTGTAACAAAAGAAAATTTGATATAAGCCTATTTCAAAATTATATTTGGGAACAACCAATACCATTTACAATCCAATAGAAATGCAACTGTTTAATATATCACCACATTCTGCTCTGCTCCATTCTGTCGACCTGAATATAATATCCCAAGCATTTTTGACTCTACTTATGCTAAGCACATACACCTAAATCAGATTCCTGACTTTTTTCTCCTCTTCTATGGCTTGAAATGAGATCTAGATGTCATTAAACTCTTACATTTTGATGTCTATCCTATAAAAATATAATGTTTTCATATGATGTCAGAGATTCAAGAGCCATTAAAAATTCTGGTCTTTTCTATAAGTCCAATAAGATGACATATCTGTTTTCAGAATCATCTGCCTTCTAGGTACCACCCTTAACACTGATTTAAACACAGCTACAATGTTTGAAATACAGATGAATGAAGAAGAGGAATCTGACCTTGTTCTCTCCAGCTCCTGACTTGCCTTGTTATTACTGGCTCAGTTCTTTGTGGACATTTTCCATGTATTCTCTGAGTTGCTTACACTGCTAAGGTGTTTAAAATGCTTCCTACTTACATTTTTAATTCTATTCATAAACAAACAGCACTTTTTGTCCTTGGTTGAAATGCTTACACAATCACCCACCTGGAGAAATATTTAGCAATTTTTTTCTCCCCATTAAGAACCATCTTACTAAATGGAAAAAAACTCCAAAACATAGATTTTGATCTGACTACAATAAAGAAAACACCAAAGACCAGATTATATGAGTCAATGTCAGGCTGCCTTAAACGTAGATGTTAAATTTCAATCAGACATCAGGAATGGTATTCGGGATAATCATAGAATTGAGAGAAGGATGCTCAGCTTCTGGAAAATGATAGAGAGCTGGAAATATAGCTCCCTTCTTGGAGCTCTAACCCAAGGCAGCAGTGAGGGATAGTTGTGAAACCAGGATTGAGTCAGAAATCTCTGAGTGATGGGCTAGGACACTCACTACTGACACAATGGCTACAACCTTTCAGGAGGGTTAGGACTTCAATCCTTTTGTGTCTGAGCCATTCCTCACCTCTGCAGCCAGGAATATAAGTGTTTACAGAATGCCTGGTGGGAAGGATAAGACCAGACTGGAACAGCCCTGGATTCTTCTTCTTGCTTTTAGTATACTTAAGGTTTTTGTCCTGTTGCTCTTCAATGAAAACTGTATTAATATGATAGTAGCTGTGATCGCCTTTTGCCTTCCAAAATTGTGTGTTATACCAAAAATATAAGCATTAATTGAGCAGCAAAGAGTAAATAATAAAACAACTATTTCACTTTTAGATAGAAATAGTAATGGTGATAATGGTTAGATAATGAATAAACTGAACACCTTGTTTCACGTGAACAATTAATTTTATCCCAAAATGGGAATATGATTGATTCAACACAATTAGTTCCATCTTAACAATGTGCTTAAATACCAATTTAAATGTTAAGTACATATTAAATATTATATCTTTAAGGAATGTTCTGTAGTTAAAAACTGGTTTTTTAATATCCTTTCAAAACGGACACAGCACAAAAATGACAGATGTCGGTAAAAATTTAGAAAAATGGGACTGTGGGGTGCAGGCACAGAAATCATTCAAACAACCTGCTGGCCATTCAGAATGGCCCCCTTGCTGCTCCCATGTTACTCCTTTGTGAAGTAACTAATTTTAAAAGCAATTAGGTTATCTTCCTGTTACTCAGACAAGGAATTCTCCAATTTATAACTAAGTTTCTTCATAATCACTTTATACCCACTTCTTCTTGCGTCAATACTTGTCACCTGCCTTGAGGAGCTTCCCCTCACCCCACTATAGGTTTTGCTTTGGTATATTTAACATAGCTTGCATTTTCTTGACAGAAACAAGCCCACTTTTACCCTCCCCTATGAAAAATATACTCCATTTATTAGCTGACCCAAAAGCAAATATTTATCGATATTGACTCTCTGTGATGCTCACCAGAAAAATTCTCAAACCATAGAGGTGTTCATAGAAATATGCAAGCTGTTCCTCACATTCACAATCTCTGAGAGCTAGCAGATCAGTGTAATTTTCAGAATAGGTGGTGTCTCAGAAACAAAGTGTACATGACAAGAACGTAGACCATTGGCTCTATTTAATAGTCAAGGACAGCTTTCATGGATCTTTATAGTTGCAATCAGAAATAACATTCTTATTTCCAAAACTAATTGTCATCCTGCCCCCATCTCCCTTGAACACATATTTCAAAGGAATTACTTCTGGTTTCTAGCCAACAGAATGGATTTTACTATTCATTACTGAAAAAAGAATGACATTGAATTTAACCTCCTAAATGTAATCCTTTTACGTCTTGCTGGCATGTAATACAGCCATCTTGGTTTTAATGGCTGCTGTTTCCTCAGATTTACAGCTCAATTTTCACAAATGCATGAAATACTTATCATAGGTCTCAAATGACACGTGTTCAGGAACGTTACAATAATCAATAAAGGCATTTTTAGAGTGTCACTAAACATTTAATCAAGCTTTCAAGAGTCTTGTGCTGTTATGGTTTTCTCCTTCTGGCATTAACTGTATTAGATGGTCTATAGAATCTGATTATTTGTCCTTCGTGGAACATTCACTTTTACTAATTGTCAAAAAAAAGATATATCTTGCACAGAGCATTTATAGAGACAGATGCAGCATTAAGAAGACATTGGGAACAGCTGTCTATCTGCTACAGATTTAGGGGAAATTTCAAAACACCTTAGCATGTTTAAGGCTTAAAATTGATGAGAGTCTCCATGCCTGACTTCCACAGTGTCAGCTGTGTTCTAGAGAATACTGGAAACTTAGATGTTGCAAAACTTGTGAGATTCTTAAGTGTTCTTAAATAATACCCACTATTCTATGTGAGAATGGAAAACATCTTGAAACAAAGTATAGCAAGTTTATGTGAGAAGAATAGGAAAAAAGCAGCATACAGGACTATCTCCAATCAGGCTTTTATCAATTATTTCTCTTAACTCTCTACTTAGTTTTGACTGTTTCTCTTGAGCTGTGATTTGCACCTGGTCTTACATGATGTAGGTTTGACTCCATACAATAACCAAAATGGTATATAATATTTCTTGTCTGCTAAATAATTGAACTTCCAATTATTCTTCCTTTTCTTATTGGTAAAATCCAGATGCACTCCTTTCTCTTAGTTTGAATTGCACATGCTAAATATTATATGCCTAGTAACATTTGATTCTATTTAGCTATTACTGTTGTTAGTGTTTTTATACTTTTATAAGTTTTATCTCTCCTATTTGTTGTCTTGACTTTTGAATTCTATTAGTTGTGTTAAACAGTTTTTAAAGTCACAATTAAAGGTTTATAATAAATGTCTAAAATCATATGATAGATACAGCTAAGTGAAAAATGTGTGTAACATAATTGTACACATAGACAACTACGTACACAGAGTTTTGATTCAATACATCAAACAATTTGGGAAAATTGTTTGTCCTTAGTGTACAATAAGTTTGGCTATAACAAGAAACATCGTGATTCCCACAAGAGCTAAGCAAATAGACTTATATTTGTGTACCAAACTTAAGCTTGCTTTTAAATCTCTGGAAATGGCCAGCAAAGTTCAGTCATTCTTGAAATAAATGTACTTTTGGTATTTTAACATTTCTCAAAAATTTGCACAAAATATGTTGCAAGATCTAAGATCCCAACATTTTGTATGTAGCGACCTTAGTAAATAATAATCAGTTAGGACTGAAAATGCTGCACTGAGCTGCATGTCCAGAAGAAAATGTTCTAGTCCTATTGCTACAATTCTTTTCCCCTGAGGCATACACATTGTAAAAGGAACTATGATACACATTGTATATCATTTGATATATGTTGTGTATAAACACAACTTTTTTTTTCTGAAAATAAATTATTTGTAGCGATGACAGATAATGACCTAAATTTCTATGGTATTACATTTTAATTTATGTAATACATTTTATTTATGCCAATGCCAATTACATGGCAAAGTCCAATGTGTTTTATGAAAACCACCACTGCATAATATCCCAACCTAAGGACAAGGGACAGCAAAAATAAATTGGTAACGATTTTAATTCAGTTGAGAGTTAAAAAAATCTAAGAATGCAAAGGAAATAGAAAACACTTTTGGTGTAATATTTTTCTCCTTCCTAACATTAAATCCTCTAATGCTAGAATTTCATTATTGTGACCAGCATTGGACATGAGTTGTTAATGTGGGACTTTTAGCTCTTGGGAAGTTTAATGTTGCTATCCCTTCATGAATAAGAAACTGAAATGAAGGTGAAAAAAAGATCACCCAAACAACAATTTTTTTCATCTCAGCTTTGATGTTCTCACAGTGCTGCCATACCAGCAGCATGTTGCCACACCCTTGATATAAGCCAAATTTTCTACGTCAGTAGGAAATTTTAAAAGAAATGTTTCAGTCTAAGTTCTTGTTCAGATTTTAGTACCAAACAGAAGCAAGAAGTTTCACACTCCTAAATTAGACACAGAAATGTCACCAAGTGCCTTTCTGTGTTTTCTGTCTTGAAAGATTTTACTTAGAGCTCTGGGACCCCCAAAAGTCTCTCTGAATGCCATGAGCAACCCTTTATCTAGGGATGCCAGGAAAAAATTATAATGACTTTTTAGAAGAATATTTCCATCAAATTAATAGCTGGCTGAGGCTCAAAGTTCTATGGCTTGAATACAAGCTTTTTGTGCATCTTAAAAATAAATGTCTCTTCTTCAAAAAAGGTTGCTGACATACAAGTCTATATCCTATCCAAACGACCGTAAAAATTTGATCCAATAAAAAATAAATTGCTAGTCGTCCTTCATTTGCAATAAGGTTATAGTAATATTCCTTATACCTACCATATTTAGTCATAGATAGCTGTATTTGAAATCCGTATGTGTACGGGCTTAGACAAAAATTCTGCTGAGTTGTTGAATTTTGTAATACTGCTTAGAGTAAGGAGGCATTTTTACTTGTCACATTAAAGCAGAGAACTTGAACAATATACAACAGGCTAGAAGTGCAGGATTTGTATAAGGAACTTGTGCAAGAGAGTGTGAAAATAGGACCAGATGTTTGTGTTACTGAACTTTTTCAAAAGTCCTTTAGGGTGTATTCTAAAAAAAAAAAAAAAAAAAGAGGTCTTAGTTTTCATATTCCAGAATCATGATGCAGTTTTAAAGCCTCATGTATACCTGATATCCAACAGCAGAGCTCTTTCCTATTTTTACAGTTTGCAATCTCAGTAATGCTACTACTGTATAAATGATAGCGTGAACCATGACTGCCTGAGTCTAAAACTGAAACAGAGCTTAGTCTCTGTGGAAGCATGAAAAACTACAGTATCTTCTCCATATCAATTAGCCCAAATGAAAATAATTTGTATTAAATTATTGCACAAAAAAAGAATAAAGCTAATTATCTGGCATCTCTTCCTAATATTCAGACTGAGAGGACTAACAAAACGTACTAGGAATTCTAAAAGTTTTGTACTTATCTGTCAAAAATATTACCCCAGAACTATAGCCTCCATGACTGGTGAAATGAAGTATAATATGTCCTACAAAGCTTTTAATTTTTTTTTTTTTAATCAGAAGAATTTGAAAGTTTTTTATTAAGGAGGCAACTTGGAATTTAATGAAATTATACACTATTAATAGTTTTGAAAGAAAGGCTAAGTGTAATGGAAGAAGATATATAATCCATGGTCAGTTTTTAATGTAATAAAAGCAATTGGTTTCTCAGACTTGAAAGAAATAGCATGTTTTGTGCTCAGTAATGCTTATTCTGGCAGTTGCTCCTGGCTATATATCTCATATAATTTTGAAAGATACAAAGACATGAAAAAACTTCTTACATGAAACAGGACTCATGGATATTAAGGTGACAGAGGGTGAAGTGAAGAGTGTAGGCTTTGAAGAAAGCAAGGCAATTTTCAAAGCAGCTAACTTTATATTCTTTTTCTAGAGTTACTCTGTCAAAGATACTTAGCTCAGCTGTCATTTCTTCTTTACTAAAGCCATATGTTTCACAACTTAAATCGTCAGATCCATCTGTGTCATTGGTGGTGAATAGCAGTAGTTAACTGCATACTCTGAATGCAGACCATTCTGTGGTACCCAGATTCAATTTTCATTTAAAAAATCAGCAACCAAATCTCCCAGCTACAGTCATAGACATTTTTAAGTTTCTGACTAGAACAGAAAAGAACAAGATTTGATTTTTCTTGCCTACATAATTTCTTCAAAGACATAATGGGACAAAAAAAAAAGTGTTTTTTTTAAAATGTAATTTCTTTAATATTTTCAAATTGAAAACAAGCGTTTTTCAATGTTTACAGTGGCTTTAGAAGACCATACAGCTAGCATACAAGATATTACTCTATTCCATCATGCACAATAAGCTTTTATCTATTGTAAAAAATAACTTTTAAATACCAGTATTAAAATTTCAGCAACATCCACTGCCCCATATCACCACCTGAGACATATTCAGTAAGGTATTTCAGCTCATAAAATACTTTATTTGATAAGATATGTCATGTGGATTACATTTGCAGAAGTTGAGTCTTGTGATTTATGAAGTAAGGAAAAGAAAGTGAAATCATTGCAGTGAAAGCATGGTTTCAAGTCAAGAATTATTTTCCAGGAAAAATGCTTTCTCTTACTTTCAAACAGCTCTAACAGCACCATTAACGACTCTCAGAGTTGCATGCTCATATAAAAAAATGCCACCCTTGCATAACTAGAAGCTTCCTCAATACCAGAATGTTTCATTATCCAATATACAGCAAGAGGCAGGGAGTCTTATTCCAGCATACCAGTTAGCACATTGTGGATCTCTTTTGAACAAAATAAACCCCACCCATGTCGCACAGCATCTTTCTGAAATGACAGCATTTGAAGATCCAGAAGAGCTCGCATTTGAAAACTGTTTCTTTCCTTTAGAGGATGACTGATTGCACCCTCATAGAGCACGTGTAACCAACCAGACCTTTACTAATGTAGGAAGGGGACAGGTCAGAGAGGTAAAATCTTTCTCTATTTGCATGGTAAGGGTGACTTGCATCCCCGTGGCTGCCCTTCAAACTTCTGAGCTAAAACAGTCTGTCAGTGACCTGTAGGATGTGTGGCAGGAGCAAAAATGTTTGAACCAATGTGTTTCTTGATTACTTGGATAGTTTTCTTTCCCACAACCTCCTAAGTCCAACTTAGGGCCAGTACACAGAGCTCTGTTGAGAGAGAAGAATTTTTAGAGTTCTGTCCCAGCCCAAGAGCATGAGCCATACTCTAGGCCACTATTTCTCAATTCCAACCTGAAGTAAGTAAAATACCTATCTTCTTCACATCAAGAAAATTACATGAAAGAATATCTTTTAGACTGACTCAGTTGATCTCAGAAAAAAACCCAAAAAACTTTGATTAGCACAACAGATAAAGGATCAAGGTAGACTGAGACACGCTTCAAAAAGCATATGTTGGTGAACAAATGCAAATATTTCAGCTTTCCAGAAGCTTGGCAGTCATGCACAAATGAATGGAAACATTTCCACAGCAGCTGACATAAGGAGAAATCTTTGAGCTGGAAGAACTGAGAGCTTTATGGTAAACTTGAATAATAATGCTGATAAACACCAGCACAGGTTTCAAGCCTACAGCCATCAAAGTCAGTAGTGAGCTGTCAGGTACTTGGTTGAACGCTGGTATGGGAGGACTTTAGCAGACTTCAGAAATGGGATAGGAAGGAATAAAATGATGCATATGAACTATAACATGGAAATACTGGAAAAATGAGAGCACATTCAGTAGTAGTAGTAGTAGTTGCATAATTGACTTAAGAAAGACAGTCTGGAATTTAGTATCATTGATAGCTCTGAAATGTCCCATTTGAAATAATTGCATAAACTCATTCTCACCATCCTAGTATGGAGAACATCTGCCTGTGTGCCAAAACAAAACAGGAGATCTCACCTCAAACAACATAGAGTACAGAAAAGGAAAATATTAGTTCATTTTGGTCTTTTGTAGATAGGCTGGGTTACACACTTGTATACATATATAGTATATGCAAACCATTCAAATATTCACTTCCTCTGCTATGCAAGTGCACTGCAAACCATCCACCACTCTGCTAGACAATTAGAATACTTTTTCTCCTGAAATCATAATCAGAGAGGTCCTGAAGTTATCACTGCCTTCTTCTAGCTGCATATGCATTAACTTTGTCCTAGTGGTATTTTTAATTATGATTGAGGTACTATAAAGGAGCCTATAGCTTTCTAAATATATTGCTGAAGGATTGCATCAAAGCCAATTACTGTCCTCCAAAGCAGGGTTTGATAAAGAGCTAGATATTTTCTTTTACTTTCTTAGGTGTGCCTAATTTTTTTCTCCTTTGTCCAGTATTTTGAACTATCTCTTTCCCATGATAAATGAGAATTCTTTCAAAAAGCAGCTAGGGTCAGACTGCATACTGCCTGCGTGGGTAGGAAGGTTTGAAAATAATTCCTCCTTTCAAGTGTCCATTCCCACTGCTCTGTTTCTTGCACTGCCAAGGTTGTTAACAATAGAGACTGTTTCCACATGAGCTGAGAAAATCCTGGCTCTCAAAGAACCCTCTTCTGAGAGATCAAAACCAGTTGTGCTTGTGATGGTTTTTTTCTTCTGAAGTATCTGATTCACTGAGTTGCTCATACAGTATTCCCAGTTGTATCATATTTTAGTTTATAAAAACACCTTAGATTAGTTTTCTTGACACTAGTATAGGCTGTTTTATAATAGTATTCTATTTTTATTATATTCTCTGTTTATTAGAAAGATTCCTAAATCATAACTAGGTAAGCCCAGTGAATTCTAAGTATGGCCAACAATCATTAGGAGCAAATCCAGAAACTCTCCACCACTCTCCATTTATATAGACAAAATGAAAACTTACTTTTTATCTCTCAATCTTAATACACTCCTACTTCCTCTACTTTGATGTCAAGGTTCAATTTTTCTTTTCCAACAAAGATGACAAGTTAATAATATCAAGAAAAATTAATGGACACATTTTCAGAAGTGCTAATTAATTTGGTCTGATCAATTCCTGGTAATTAATACTATCAGTCTTGATTTTCCAAGGAACTGGGAACACATTTCTGCTCTGGATGATAACTGAGGCAGCAAAGTCACAGAATATCAGTAGACCAGTCAGTTTGTGTATGAAGACATTTAGTATAGGCAAGTAGCCTGGTACAGGGAAGTTTTAATCATACTGAACTCCATGGAATGCTTTGTGTATTCAGGCATTAAAGCTAGCTGAGTTAAGATTTCAGACTTTCAGTTAGAGAATATGTCTATTATTAGAAATATTGAGAAATATTGAGAGTATATTTCTATTCATTAAGCCAGGCAGCAGGATGACTTTCTAGCAATTAGGAAAGATAGTATGCTTACTGCAGTAATACCCCTGCTCCAGATCTGTCAGGAATGATCTATTTCCACCACCTGAAATGTCACTCCAGAGGATCTTATGTCTTTAAAGTCATGTTCCTAAACCAAACTTTTCAGCATTTCAGTGACTCCTTTTCTCATTTTATTTTCTTCACTTTTACCTACTCATTTCCTTTCTGCCTGAATTAAGAAACATATTTGTATCTCATCAAGGAACAAAAATAGGTAAGCTGGAAATAACACATTTTACAGCAACATTTGAATTTGCTAGAAATTACTCCTTGACAAATTAGCTCATTTCTGCTTATCACAGAAATGAGGTAAAGTTTTAAAACATCGCTGACTGTGGACAACATTAAATTTTTTTTTTTCAAAGTAGAAGAGGAAAAACTGATGTGAAAAAGTTAAAATGAAGCCCTAGATAATCTGTCCAAACTTCATTAAGCCCATGTTGCTGACTGATATATATGGTACAATAGGCAAACCCCAGATGTCACACAGAGGTTTCTCACTGGCCTGTCTCTAAAGTGTTTCCAGGTGTTCTGAGCACACTGTTCATCTCAGGGTACTTCTGCCTCTGCATTGCACAGTGTGCAGCCACCCCCAACCAACAGTATTTCCTTCCAGCGTGTGATGAGCAAGCTCAGAGGGACGGATAAGCTGTCTGAATGCTAATGTAGAGTAACAATACCTTATATTTGAACTTAGATGTTTTAAATGTAAAGTTTGGGGTTTTTTTTTAAGAATGTATGGTAGGGAACTTATGGGTAATTGTATTGTAAATATATGTTTTGCTGTTTGCTGTGTCAAACCAAATTTCAATTAAATATCACTGGAAACTCTCATGAGAGAATCTCTCATTGGTGCCCACTCTGAGAGGGTGGTGGGTCTACCTTGTTTGCCAGGTCCCCACCAAATCTGCTCTGTTACTCCCCTTGTCAGTTGGACAGTGAAGAGAAAATATAATGAAAGGCCTGTGAGATAAGGACAGGAAGAGATCACTCAGTAATTACCATCATGGGCAAAGCAGACTGATCTTAAGGAAATCAATTGAATGTATTGCAAATCAAATCAGAGTAGGATAATGAGAAATAAAACTAAATCTCAAAAACACCTTCCCCCCATCTCTCTTTACCTCCCAGGCTTTTCACCTGAATTCTCTGACTCTTCTCCCTACAACAACTCAGGGGAACAGGGAACACATTGTCTCTGCTGCTCTCCCCATCAGTGCATGGACTGCTCACACTCTTTCCCCGCTCCAGTATGGGGTCCCTCCCATGGTAGACAGTTCTCTATGAACTTCTCCAACGTGAGTTCTTTTTGAAAACTTGTCATTTCTGTCTAACTCTCTTAGTTTAGTTTAGTAGTTGTCAAACCAGAATTTCAATATGTAAGTAATGTAGCTTTATGAATTGTCATGCTAAATCTATCATCTGAACTTCATTTTATAATTTAAAAATCTCTTCTCCTGCCAATAAATATCAGAAATAATTACGCTGGTAGAACGTTTTAGAATGAACATTTTTTGGGATGAACATCATTATTTTCTTTTACGTCAAATAAACACGAAGAATATAGTTATATTTGCTGGAAAAAATGATGTGGAAATTGTGCCTAACTAGAAAAATTAATTGATGTTTTTGGCAATAAAGCAAAAGATATTTCATTAGAAGTTGATAACTACCAGTGTGGGTGTCTACAATTGAATAATGTTTTGATACAGTAATATATGTCTAGTGACTATGTTTCCATACATTTAATATTATTTAATATTGTATGTTATACTTTCTGATGCTATCTGTGGCCATTACAGGCCCAGGGAGAATCTTAAAAGATTTTTCCTGTCTAACTTTCTCAGGCTCAGCTAGGATTTTTCCCAAGCTAGAGACCTTTCTCTA
>JANRMJ010000088.1:41679775-41691296 GCA_025584955.1 Alethe diademata
TCTTCATCTCTTTTTCCATTAAATGTCTCTGTCCATCTTTCCAGTCTCCAGAACAGAGAGCCCCACTCCCTCAGGGCAAAGGATCTTTTTTCTTCAAGCACTTCAACCCTTCCAAGTAGTTTTCCACAATTTAAAGGAATTTCAGTGTAGTCTAGTTCCCCCATAGTCCACAAAAAGGTATTTCAGCCAACTTATCCGTGGCGTCTCTTCAATCTCTTCCCATCTGAAAACTTAGCTTTCATTTTACTGACTTCAGTATACTCCTTGCTTTATTCTTCTCGTTCAGGGGAGGAGATCTGCAGTCTTATCCAGGCATTAGAAGGGTTAAAATTGCACCCAGAGGGTGAAGAAACTGAGCCAGGCCATGCTGGAAAATGTGCCAGGGCTTTTCGGGCCGCACAGGCTGTGTGGAAGAGACTGGGTGAAACTGCAAAGTCCAGCTGCACCTCCTCATGCTGCATGGGCGGCTGGGTGCTTCTCCTCCCCCTGGCTGCTTCCAAAACGGCAGCAGAGCCCCGGCCGAGCTGTGGCCACACTTGGGGGGGAACCAGGACCCCAGCAAAGGTTTCCCTTTCCCCTGGCCATCAGGGCCCCGGGCTGAAAACAGGGGAGGCCTCGGTGGCTCCCCCACCCCTGCCCCGGCCAGGCCGCATGGGGAGGGGGGGCTGGGCCGGCTGTTACTGGCTTCTTCGACGGAAGTAGAAAGAGGCAGATTAACTTTATCAGTGTAATTTATGAAAGCAAAATAACTTTTTAATTGGTTACCCGGGCTGTCAACCACCAAATCAGCCCTCCGATTGGTCCCCGCAGCCCACAGAGAAAGCTTCCACAGAGGAAACAGCCCTCCTGTGTTTCCATGCTCCTCCTCTCAGGACACCCCCCTATGCAAAACCAGCACAAGGCTTTAGCAAGTACGCAAATGGTTTTGTCAAGTGTTCTTACCACCGAGTTGGCAAAAACAGCAAACCCAAACTCATTGATCACCTATATGCATATGTATTTAAAATTAATTTTTTATCTCTCTGTATATAATATTAGTCTCAACATGAAATTAGCTTGCAGAGAGAAGAATTGTGAGAAATTACCTCATCTCTGACACCAATAATGTAAGCACCCGATGTGAACAGAATATGGTGGAATTGCAGCAATCACTGCAGGCAGGGGTAGCTGACAGGTAGGAGCTGCCTTTTCTGGCTGGATGCATGATTCTCTGAGTTTGCAACTGAGAAAATGGCCTGACACTGCAAACTAGTAAAAGCTAGGTCTCAGTAAGGATCTGTTCTGCTCTTAATAGGCTCAGAAAAGATGGGGTCAGTCTGCACAGTATGAACACCAAGCTTTCAGGTGACCTTTTTTTTTTTCTTTTCCTCTTAATTATTACTTAATGTTATTCCAGTCTGTCACATCCCAATATACTGACTTCAGATGAACTGCTGTGTGGGAGCACATCTGGGATGAGTCTGGGCTGCCCTGAGAGGAAGGGTTATACAGTTCTTCATCAGTTCAACAGCTCAGGATTCGCCACCTGAACCATCTTTTCAAAAAGCGGACAGAGGCTGAGATGGGAGAAGGATGATTATAGAATAGCAGGTTGCTTTAAAGCCTTCATGAATTTGGAAGAGTGTGTTCTAGCTCAACAATTAATTTTTATTTGCTATTATAATGGAAGTTTAACAAAAATTATAAAATCTCAATTGTTTATGTAATAGTATCTGGGGGTTTACAAGAAGTATTCAGCTAGATAATTGACATGAAACTAAGTGTATACCAAGTAAATCCACAGTCCAAGCTGCAATCCAAATCAGTGTTCTGGGAGGTAAATTGAGGCTAAATATAGAAACTATTTTCATTGTTGTTGCACAAATACAAATGTTGGCAGATATTTTTCTGAGATGACCTGAAGTTAATTCCTTCATAATTGCTATTAAATTAAATAACACACTGAAGAAACACCCAAATAATTTCTGCTTGAGAAAATATGTTACTTGACCAAATATGAAATTTTCATTGTGTTTTCTGTCGTTGTGTTTTATTAAATCAAAATAAATTGTGGAAGAGAATTCATCTTTAGAGAAGAAATGGAAACATTTTCATTTGAAATGGTAAAATCAAGCATTTTGAAGTTTTCATTATCCCCTGGTCTTTTTTTTTTTTTTTTTTTCAGCCAAAGGGTGCTCTCAAATTTTGTAAATGGTTTGGTATATTTTTCTAAAAGGATTTTTTTTTTTTGTAAGCTTTAGTCACTTATGTCAGTAAGCTGTATATTGCACACATATTAAATGAAGAAGAATGTCTCTATCCTCCTGCTGAATGAGAGGAAATGCAGCTTACATACAGTCACTTTCAGATGTGAAACTCAAGTGGCCATGTGCCCTTCAACTCTGGCAATCTTACTCCACATAACAATTGTAACTAAGAGGTTGAAATGTGATTCAAATGCAGCATAAAATTTCAGAATCCCAAAGTGATTTCACTTTCCTGGAATATCACCTAGAAACACAGTGCTTTTGAAGGGTAACATCCTAGAACATTCAGTGTGTACGTTCAGCAATATTGTAGAAAGCAGTGAAGGCAAGGATGGTTGAATGTTGCAGGAAATAATGACCAAAACCTGAAAGCAAAAATATGGAACCTCGCAGTTCCTTATAAAAATAGGGGTGAAGGAGACCCAATAACCATGAAAATGAGGTGCTCTGGGGTATTTGGATATCATGACGAGTTCCAGAGAGAGGTTTGCAGAAAACCAGAAGAGTTTCTTTGCCACTGTGTTAGCAGACCTTGTAGACGTAAACTCCATGAGAAGCAATGCACACCAGAAGCTGGATTTTAGGTACAAATGTTGAATCGTAATTATTTGGGGATGTACATATGAGAGACACATTACATATGGGAGGTAAACAAATGCATATCAAGCCAAGCAGTCCCTGTCTGTTTTGGCAAACATTTTTATGTCATTATTTGTAGATTTTAATCTTTTTAACTGAGACATAGTAACAGCTAAATGCAAACAGCTAAAACAGCTAAATCTGATGGAAAAGAATGTAATATAAATGGAATACTGCAGACATTGGTTTTGAGCATCAGTTTTTCCTTACTTTTGTGAGTCATGCAAAAGTAAAGTAAGCAGAATATGCAAGTGTTCTGTTGACTTCTGGTAGAGCTGAGGCCACCAGATACTAGTTACCAGATACTAGTACATGAAAGATACTGAAACATAAACTTGCATTTTGTAATGCAAAAGACTGATGTCAATTTTCTTTTATGGGCTGGCATGGTTATAAATATAAAATGTTTTGTTTTTTTAAAAAAAGATGTCCTTTGCCTTTAGGATATAAAGACTGCAGTGGTGAAAGGACAATGCTGTGGGAAAGAGTTACTTTTGATCTAATGAATACAAAGGGGACATTTCTACCTCAGGAGGTGAATGTGTGGTCATTATCAGTCACATAAAATATTTTAGTTGCCCTCTGCAGTTGTGACTTCTGGGCTCACATAAATCAGATGAGATGTTGATGGTCAAACAGACTTATTATATTCCCTGAGTCAAAAGTACTGTTTTTCCACAGTCATTTTGACCCTGCACTTATCATCCAGACCTGTTTTAAAATAAATCTTAAGAGATGTTTTTCACTGCTGGCTCATATACAGCAAAGGAAAACTAGTACTTAACTTTTATGCAGTGAAAAATGAGAGCTCCCTAGTTTAAAACTAAGCTGTGAAATTCTACCAGTTACCAGTCAGAAGGCCTTAGAAACTTAAACGTCTTTGTGTGGGGATGAGCTCTTGTGCATGTACAAAAGGGCTAACACAGAGAGCCTTGAGGAGAGCCAGACATTTAAGGCTGCCCTACTAGGAACAGCCTTTCCTCACACTCCTCAAAGAGCTCTTACATGTGAAAGGCACCTGAGCCTTACTGGTTTTTTTTCTGTAATACCTTCTTGCTGAGTTTTTTCTTGTTGCTTTCTTCAAATTTCAATGAGATGTTGGGCTCTTGGGTAACTTGGAGATCAGATAAGTTTTATGCACATAGTCCTAGGGCAAACAAAGAAACAAATTACAAATGGTGTAGAAATGAAGCTAAAATGAAAATTGGTCCCAGCAACATAAAAAACTCCAGTCTGGGGGAAAAAAAAAAAAAAAGTCCACAAGGAAATTCTTTACCATATCAGGAAAACTAAATGTGGTAAGAGAATCTGATTGTGACTTGAACAGGACTGTCTTCAGCTCTGATCTCTCTTAAACTTTTAAACCTGAAGGTTGAAATAGTTCTTTCTCAGATAACAAGAAAGCTCTAAAATATTTTTTAAAATTATTATTTTTTTTTTGTTTAACTCTGAGGAGTAGCAGTGTTGGCCAGAATTAAGTCTTTCTCTCTTGGGGATGATTTGAGATAGTATTATTGTGAAAAATGCAAAATACCTAACCAAAGCTGAGATAGTTTGGGAAAGCAGGATTTGGTTCTACTTAAATTCTGTTAAAAAGCTTTATATTTAGCTTCATTTTCATTATAGATATTCATCAAATTATGCAGTTGGTAAGGAAATCCAACAAACATGGTATCACAAATAAAATTCTGGCTTTCAGTTCAATGAAGAACTTCATCATTTACTGTGAAAGAAGACAACTATTTAAAGTGCACTGTGAATAAAGCCAGCTTCCAGGAGATGTAACAGGAGTTCTATTCAGTGCAAAACTGAATAAAGCACATGAAAAAAGCAAGTTCTTTTTTTTTACTGAGACACCCACCCAGAATCTGCCTTTTTCCACCAGGGCCACAGCCAGTATTGCTGCCCAGCATGACCTCTTCTCTGTCAGTGCAATTTGGTTTTTCCTGATTCACCACACTCAGGCAACCTAAAAAGCACTAACAAGATAGCAAGGACATCGTAAGGACCAATGACATTTACTCCCTGCATGAAACTGATGACAAGCTGTCAAGTGTGCAGTTTTTCTGAAAGACAGGTGTGGATGTGTTACCTTGCAGTATCATAGACACACCATGGCCTCAAAAAACCAAGAATTGCTGCACATCAGATATCTACTGTCTCAGACCCTGGGGATGCTATGGGCTGCTTGATTTCCTGGTCACTCAACTGTGATTTAATCTGGAACTTCTCTAAGAGCATTAGACATATCTTCATCTCAGTTAATAAAAATAATTTATAATCCAAATGATCTTTCCTACTGTATGGTTTTAACTAAACTGTGCCAATCTCATCAATATTAGAGCTTGTCTAGAATTTTGATTGACTCTTTCTAAATTCACTGAAGCTCAAAAAGCTCACTGCAGTTCAAAACCTCAACAGACTCTTTCTAGCTTCCCTGGGAGTTAGGCTATACATCTAAGTCACCTTCCTTCTACCACCTCTCCAAAAATTTTAGATCTGTGATGCTCTTGGGGCTCATATACAGCCTTAGAATGATATAACTCTGGAATTATTAAAAAACATATACTTATTGCACATGCTACATATCCTAAACAATCTCATAAATAGCCAGCATATCACAGGATAAAAGAAATAGAATATATTTAAGTGCATGGAGGGATAGAATATATTTAAGTGCATGGAGGGAGTGGTCAGTTGCAGGAGGGCCTTCCAAGCCATAATCAGAGATCATTATGTATCTGCTAAAATTAAGACAGAAGAAGATATGTGATTTCTGTCTTCTGTGCACTACTCAACTGTTCCAAACACTGCGTTCATCAAAAAAAGAAGAAGAAAAAAAATTCTCTATCTTAACAAATCTTTCATTAAAGGTTAGGTTCTCCAACAAACAGATTTGAGTTGTGCAAAAAGGCAGCTACATCAGAAAACAGCTGTGGTTTTTACTAAAGTATCAATAGAAATACAGTCTTCTGAGCAATGTTAGAATTGCTGACAATCCTAACATTGGAGGTGGCAAGAATGCCAGATGTAATGGCTGTAAATAAAAGCCACATTCCTAATTTCACTAAGCAATAATCGCTTTGTGACCTCTAGCAAGTTATAAAGTTCATAAGGAATTCATATGCCAAAATACCTCTCATTTTCGGTGGGAAATAATGTGTTAAATGTACCTGAGTCACTCACAGATGTGGGACACGTTCTCTGAAATTGCTTAGGGAAGTGAATCCCCAGAGAATTAGAATAGTAACATTTTAAATAATATTTGTAGAATGGTGTTGAATGATACTAACCTGCTTCACCAAGGTACAGGAAGACCTTGAATTTTACAGTGGTTAACAGCTTTGAAAAATACATGGATATACCAGCACAAATGCATGTTTTCTGCATGACCTAGATGCATACTCTGACTGGATTCTCTTGATCAGGGTTAGAAAGCTCACCCTGCACAGCTGGAAATGCAGGAAGGTAATAGATCCCACCAATTCTGAAAGTTGTGGCCAGGCCATTTAGGTTACTTGAGAGAGTGCTGACTTCTTGGAAAATTAGGACTATAAATGCAATTCAGGTGGCCCAGAGGAATCACTGAGGAAAGTGAACAGCCTTTGCCTTGTTTTGTTTACCTCAGAGAGCTCATTGTCTTGGAAAAAAAGCTGATTCTATAATTCAGTTGATTATCCCTCTGGTAATGAGGACAGAAAATTGCTGAAGATTTCTCATGTAGGACTATTCCTTGCGATTAGCTTTTAATGCTCCTAACTCAAAAGCAGATTTCTCAAGTCTAAGAGAAATCAGTATTTAATCACCTGGGACTACCAGGGAGAGTGCAGCCCTTGCTGGTTGACAGGAAAGGGTAACACAGAAACATTCCGAGGCTGGTGATAAAGTAGCAGTTATTTCATCTTGTTTTTTGCCCTCTGAAGGAGCCCAGATAAGTTCACTGCTACAAGAAATAGGAAATGCCCTCAGGCACTGAAGATCTCAGGAGTGCATGTGTGTCTCTCTACCTCTCTCTCACACCACCAAAGAGAATAGTTCTTTAAAAATCCTGTTTCAGACAAGTAATTTAACTCATCCTATAGAGCCAGGAAAGAAATGAATTTGCACTAAATTCCAGGATTAACTGTTGAGAATTGCACTTGTGCAGCAATGAGGTATCAAAGGACTGCACTGTGTGTTCCTAAAGGTTACATCTAGAATTTTTGTTTCACAGTCAGGACAAAAAAACCCAGACAGGATATGCCATTTTCCTTTCCATCCTCTTTCTCTCCTCTCCAAACCCCCACCATGTACATGCTCAAATATTTCCATAACAGGCAAGTATTTTCTGGTCTAAGGCAATAGTCCAGAAGAGTAGGTGGAATGTTATTATCAGATAAATCTTTTGATGGTGATTCAGCAAATAGCAGTAAACAGAGGCTGACTAGAAAATTGGAGGTAAGCTGAGGCCATGCTCTCAGTGTTTACATTTTCATTTTGACAATCTGTTCCCTTGAACATTTGGCCTCCTTTTGGGCTTTCCTCATCTTCCCCAGCCTGGATGGTGCTCTGGGCTATGGACTGTGAACAAAGGACATTCCCTTCATGTGGACCTGAGTGAGCTTAGCAAGGCATGACCTCTGAGAAAAGAGAAATACCTTTACTGAGGACATCTGGCAGAGTTTGGGTGTGAGCAAGATATCCAGCTGTTCAGCACTATCTGTCAGGGCTTTAGGGCTTATCATAAAGCTGACTTTGGGAGACTTAGTGAAAATTAGTATTGGCACCTGATGTGTCTGGAATTTTCAAGCATCTCCAGCATTAAACAGAGGCTGGTGTATAGGAGTTTGGCTATGTACTGCTATAAATACTTTGGATCTAATTTTGTGTATGAAATTTATGTTTTGAAGGGAACACAGGTGCTATTTGTAGCTTTGAATTCAAATTAAAGTGCACCACAAGAGACATATATCCATGTAAATTGAAACTAATGAAGAGCCTTCTACAAAGCTTAGCAAAGCCAAGCTATGTACCTTTATAGGTCTCCGCAATAGAAGAATTCTATAAAATTGAGTTAAAATATTAACGCAGTGTGCTACTGTATCAATGTACAGTAGCATGGAATGAAATTAATCCTTTTAGAAAAACAATTATTATTTAATGTAATTTCCTATGTGTTAATACTGTAGGAACAAGGAACCATAGTCAATTAACAATTATCATCCCAGAGAGATAGATTTTCAGATACCTGTTATTTTCTTTGTGCTACTTTTTTCTCAGCCTTGGACTGAAACTCTCAAAGCCAGATGTTCCTGTTTCTGCACAAATACTCGTTTTTCTTCCACTTCCCCTCTCAAATATATAAAGCCAGTTGCAACCTGAAGTCACTGAGTATCAAGCCATGTGAAATGAGCATCAAGCCATGTGAAAGCACAGCAGCTATGTGGTCTAATGCTGGGCCAGAACCTACCAAAGTGAAGGAATGGCCTGAAGTTGTGTCAGGGGAGGGTTAGGTTGGATATTATAAAAAAAATTCTTCACCCAGAGGGTGGTTGGGCACTGGAACAGGGTCCACAAGGAAGTGGTTACAGCACCAAGGCTGACAGAGCTCAAGAAGTGTTTGGACAATGCTCTCAGGAACATGGCGTGACTCTGGGGGATGTCCTGTGCAGGGCCAGGAGCTGGACTGGGTGATCCTTGTGGGTCCCTTCCAGCTCAGCACATTCTGTGATTCTGTGATACCTGGGGTGAAGATGTTGCAGGGAGAAGAGGAAAGCCCCATATTGCTGACAGAGCTGTTGGAGCTCTGCTGAGCTGTGAAGAGAGAAGGCTTCTGGCAGCTCCCCGTTCAGAGGAGCACTGAGCAGAGCAGATGCAGCTGTGGAGACCTGCTGGCAGTGCTGCCAGACAGTGCTGAAAGAGGGAGCACAGACAGAGGTCAAACTGCACACTGTGACCATCAGAGCCTTGCAGTGCGTGGATTGAAGCTACTTCACAAAAAGAGAGAGCTTTCTCTATGGTCTCTGAGGTGCCTTTTGAACACAGAAGGCTGGGAGGAATGTTCTTCTCTGCAAAACCCTGTGCAAAATCTTGATTTCGAAGAGTCTGAGCAACTTCAGTACTTGTAGATTCTCCCACTTAAATACTTGCTGTATGTCTGCCATACTGTAAGAATCCTTTTTGTCTTAAAATGGTTTTTTAAAACAATCAAATATTTGTATTGAAAGATTAAAAAAATCTTTAAAAGAAGATTTAGGTAATGAAAATCAATAATCATATGTAAGGAAGTGTTTTGGAGTATCTGAATGACTGGTTAATGCAGATCTTGACCTATTTAGCTCATTTAAACAATAGTAACTCAATGTCACTTCAATTTTATAGCAAACAAGAAAAGGGAAAATTAAAAATACTAGAACTAAACCATTGTAAATTACATCAAAACGGTTAAGGGTTAAACAACATCACTAGAAAAACAAATTTTTATTGTCTTGTAAGCCAGTTGGCTCTAAAATGGTTTGGTTATTACTCTAAGCAAAGTATAGCCATCCATCACTTCATAGTCCTAAACAGAAACTTGAAGGACATTGGTTTAAATGAAATTTCAAAATATTTATTTTTAAACAGTCTTCAGATTGTATAAATTAGTGCATTTTATCTTATACTTGCAATGGACAAATAGTATACATTTACTGCACCTCAGCAGTAAATCTGAATAAAATGCCTACAAGGGGTATTTCAATAAGTGATGTATCTCAGTCATTTATAGTCCTGTAAATATCCTCTTAGGCATCTCTGTACCAGACTGCCGTATGTTCTACAGATCCCTGGTATACATACATTTCAGAAAGGAGTTTAAATGAAAATAGTTTCCACCATAATGCTTGAAGGAAAGAAAACAGCCTTCCTTAGTTGTCACTGTGCTGAGATTCAATTCATGACTGAACACAGAATGAAATGGGGTGATGAGGATCAACAACAGGTTCTAAAGTTTATTATTTTGCACTAATGCATATTTTCTGAGATAAAAGAAGTTAAGTTTATGACTACATAGCATTTCTTCCTTTCCGTCAAATTTGATCAAATCCATGGTGTTAAAAAGCAAATTTTGTGATGACTTTTTAAACTAAGCAAAAATATTTGCTTCCCCTTCTGAGGGCTAATATTCTGTTTTATTAACCTTTCTAGACATCTTTCTGTAGTTTTAATATACAAGGAAAAAGAAATCAGATAGATAAGGCACAGCAGTGGATAAGAGATTATCAGTGGTCAGGAGAATGGATAGTAAGCCGAAGGTACACATAGAGATGAGAGCTGTAGCCACTTAGCTGAAACTGATAGTGAAAGATTAATCCAGCTGAGGAAATTAGTTTCTGGTCACTAGAAAGCAATGGAAATCCTACGTATTATTGATTGACAGCAGTCTCAGTGGCAAAACTGAAAAACAAGAACTCTTAGTGCAGGATCTGAGAAATAACATTCTCCAGGTAGCAGAAGCATGTTAGAAGAGAGCCATGGCAGGAACATAGGTATGAAAAGATTTGCTTTGCTCAGAACTGACAGAAATAAAGACATAAGGTGATTCTATTTTAAGCATATGAGAGACTTTAGGAAATAAAAAATAAATGAGAGGCATAAAGCACAATCTTTTGGAGCCAAAGGCATGTTGGGACATACGATAAAAGATGAATTACAAGCATGGCACTGGGAAGTCTTGGGTCAGATAGATAAGCAGAGAGAGCTTCATGGTGTTTCTAGAGGGAAAAAATAATGTCAGTAGTAATATATCTAGGAGAATCTCCAGTTACTGAGATAGACTGAGAAAATAAATGAAGCAAATATTCACAGAATCGTTTAATCCTGGACAGGGCAACTGAGAGAGTAACTCAAAAAATTAATATGCAGAAGAGGAAATATTTTAAACTTCCTTTCAGTAAGTACTTTAACTACACATGTTAAAAATAACCAGAGCTGCAAGATTGTAAAATAAATGGTAAATATGTATAAATAACAAAGTACCTAATTTTTAAATGGCAGACTTGGGGGGTGGGCGGAGGGGAGGGGAAGGCACAACAAAGAAAAGAAAAAACAAAACTAAACCAGAAAAAAAGTTGGGGAAAATGAAACAAGCTGTGGAGGGACAGAAGTGTGACAGAAGCCAAGAATTCATTTCAGTTGAAGGCACTATAAATACTCAGGATCTAAATCTCAGAAAAAGACAGAGCAATCCTTGGAGGAAAAAACCCTACACTTACAGCATGAACACCTTGGGATAGATATATATAGCATCTGAAAGAAGAGGGAAAATGGAGTGATGATCAGCAAAGTATGTCAGACTAGAAGTGAAGAGGCACAGAGAAGGGTTGAAAGAAGCTTGGTCTTCGGGACAGACCATGCAGTCAACTAAATAATGATGATATGTGAGAGAAGAGCTAGTGCATGGTTCCTAAGCTGAGCGTATTTAGCTTCAGTGTTTGTTGCAGACAGTGTTGGCCATTCAGACGTACACATGAAGATGGAGATAGAATTTACTGCTGCAAAGTGTATGTCAGTTGAGAAGGCTGGATAATCCTAGCCTAAAAAAGTTAGTACAAGATTATGGGGATTTCTTTTCTTTCTTTCTTTCTTTCTTTCTTTCTTTCTTTCTTTCTTTCTTTCTT
>JANRMJ010000088.1:41691508-41703608 GCA_025584955.1 Alethe diademata
CCCTCCCTCCCTAGTCTATTCATTTGAGGCCAGTCAGAGTCATAGAGAAAAGCAAAGGCAGAGAGAAGCTATATTATGGAGGGAAAAATGTCCTGGGGATTCCTCATCATGTATCCCCTCTCAAAGAATTATGAAAAACTTTTAAAAAGCTTGAAGAAGAATATAATGCAACCTGGATACAAATTAAAAATTGAAGACAATGCAGAAGAGTTCTAAAAAATTAATAGCATGCCACTCCAATTTAATAACTGCCTTCGATTTTTCCATAAGTAAATTCATTTGACTTAACAGAAATAATTGATGCTGAAGAGAGAATAGAGAAATTGTAGGATGGATGAAAAACTCACAAAACACTACAAGAGTTTGTTGTCTAAGAGATTTTAATGGAGTTTCCATACGATAAATTTGGGGCGCAATGTTTTGAAATTTTTTATTAAGGTTCTTAGTAAAAAAATGAAAATTGTGAGGATGAAATCAAGCAGTACTACAAAATAAATAAATGCTTTCAGCATGAAGAAGAAAAGATCAATAAAAAAATGAGGCAGTTCTCTCTGAAGTGCATACAAAGCTGGTGAACACTTGTCTAACAAAGAATGCCAAAAATTCACAGAAATTCTCAACCTGTCTCTTGACACCAAATCATAGTGCCTATCTCAATTCAACACAATGCTTGAGTGCCTTCCATATAATTAATGTCTACTTTGCCAACTTTTTGTTGGCTTCATTGCAAACCAATTCACTCCACACTTAGTCCAAAAGAGATGGTCCAGCTCTGCACTTGGCATTAGTGTCTGAAGATTAAAAGCTTGTTACATACTTTTGAGAAAACACCTTGCTTTATAGGTGAAGACTCATTCACAAGTTCTGTATCTGACCTTATTAACTACTTTTTGTCATTTTCTACAACCACTTTTTAATTAGACTAAAACTAATGCATATACCAAGTTTAAAATATGAAAGAGTAATGTTGATTCTTATCAAGATATTTCCTCTCACTGATACCCAGGAGATGAGGAAATGTATTCATATTTGAAGCTACTCACATAACCCCCAGGAACCTTTTCTTCAGGGAGCACAAAGTGTATGTGGCTGTTGCATTGTCACTGCCAAACTCCCTGCTGCTTACACTCAAGTAGAAAAGTTTTAGCAGTTACTCTGTGCTATGAAATTTACATTGCTTTTGCTACATAACCTTTCCCTGGCTGACAACTGTCTGATTGCTGTACTTGAGGAGATAGTGGGACAGGGTGATCCAATCAAATCCTATGTAGAGCCAGAGTTCAAGGAGGTTTGGGGTTTGTTATCAGAAGAAAGGTTCAGCCAAACTTAGTTCTGCTCCTGTCTGTCAGATCTGCTCCTTTCCCAAATTAAAATGAAGTTTCTGGCAGAGACTGCAAACATGAGAGTATTATACTGGTAGAAAAGGCACTATTCATGGGAAGATTTAATTAATTAACTATAATGACCATAATTTTGCTCATTTAATTTTCTCTCCATTTTATTTTTCTTTTTGTGTTTGTGTAAAAACAATCAATTAATCTTGATATTTTATTCATTAATAGGTTAGTACAATGGAAGAATTAGAAAAACAGCCATAAATTATATGTTGAGTAAGACATTAATTTATCCCAGTGTGTAATTGGAACGGCACAAGAAAGTGAAGTGGTGAAAGGGCCATTCCAATTCTTAAATGTCCTGATGTCCTGAACCTGGGAGTACAGCTCTCATCTAATTAAACAAACTTTACTCACTAAATGACAAGAATATGGAATTAGATCTTCATGCAAACTACCATGTCCTTTAAGTCTCCTGAAATACCAGGCATTATTCCCAAAGATGGGGCAGGTTAATAAAGGTGGAAACCTCCTTCTCTTCAGGACACCTCTGAACCTGCATGCTCTAAAATGTGTTTTTATGTAATGCTATCTATTTATAAAATAAAAGTAAGAAGCATAGGATTATTGGGAAATTTAAGTAAATCAGGGATGTTGCATGATGCTGTATGTTTCCACTGGAGCTTGTAAAACAGTGGTTCTTTAGCCTTGGTTTCTCACCTTCATTTCCTATCTGGGCCCTACTTATGTCAGAGTTCAGGGAAAACATATTCATGAAAGTTAATAATAGCCTTTTGCTTTTCATCACCACCTACCAATAGTAATCGAAGAGTTGCAGAGAATGGATTTAAAACTAAAAATGCAAGACTGTTCCCAAGATCTTGAGCTGCTACAGTGAAAAAAGCCAGCAGCTGAATATTCTCACTATTTGTCCAAGATAACTATAAACAGCAATTCAGTGTTTTTAAATGAGCAACAAATAAACCAAGATTAAAAGCATGACTATACCTTCCGTATCTCATCATGTGTTTTATTTTCTATGTTCCATATGAAATTAGTAATAATTGCACCCTTGTGAAAAGTATTCCACAGAAATTAAAGAATTTCCTGATCCCCTACATGCAGAGAAGGTAACATAGAAACTCTTGCAGAATTATTAAGGCAAGGTGGTAATAGCCAGAATTTTCACCTTATCAACCCTGCCTGAAGGGCAGAAGTAGTCGGGATGAAGCTGAAAATTTTCTGGCTGTTTCTGGCTGGATTTTTTGTTTGAAATATTTTGTTTTATAAATCAATAACAGTAAGCCCTGAGGACAGGGACCGAATCTCTGGCACTGGTGAGAACATTATTCATCTTCCTCGGCTGGTTGTTCAGCCCACTGGCATACAATCTTACACTGAAAGTGATAGCCATGCCTAACAGGAGTGGATGATAACTTATCTAAAGGCTATATCTATTGGGTCTGTGTTATTATATTGCAGGTAAAAGGAGTTTTTCAATTGACTGAAATAAAATGGAGATTTGGCACTGAGTGAGATTACTTATGAGTAGGATAAAGTGACTTTAGGTTTTAAAGCTACACCAGAGATATAGTAAATACATCTTTTATTATTAGATGCTGAAACTCATCCATGTGTATCAAGTCAGCACAAAGCTTTTATACTACTCTCTGTAGTTTAGAGATTCCACCACTGGAAAATGTTATAATAATTTTAAAAGGTAGATAGGTTATTATAAACTTAATATCTTTCCTTTAAAGGAGAAATCAGCTCTCCCCCCAAAAGAAGTCTTATCAGCTCTGAAAAAAGAAGCTAGTGTGGATTTCTTACACCTATCTGTCAGAATGTGAAAGAAAATGTGAATTATTCCTCTGAAAATGCACTTCTGTGTATATCTAGTTCAGTCAATATTCATTTAGTTGTGTTTCTCTTCATTGCTCTTACTTAATCTATTGCAGACAAAAAGGGCTAGAAGAGATAAAAGACTTTCAGAAGGACAGGTGCTCCCCCCAACATACCGTAGAAGGAAGCATATGGGTGCTGGTTATTCACTCTTGCCCCCACTCCTGAAAATGTCTACCTTACTTTTCAAGCTCTTCCAAACAGAAAATTTTCTTTCCTAGTGTGTTCAGAAAACACTTGACATCATTATATATGCCATTATAAAAACATCCATCGTATAAAGTTATTCCATGAATGTTGATTATTTCCTCTGACCAACCTGAAAAATTCTTCTAACTCCTTACACTTGTATCTGTCATCTTACATCTATTAATTTGTATCTGACAAAGCTAAATATGCTCTGCTCTTTTCATCTTTCCTTTAGCATCTTCTTGTAGTCTTTTATGTTCCTCCTGTGCTCTCTTACATGTGTCAACATTAGTGCTCACAGAAAAAGGGAAGCCTTCAGGATGATCTGATAGATATTCTAAATCAGGAATTGGTTTGACAAAGTAACACAAGCTAGCCTGCACAGCCTGGCACACTGTGCCCAGTGAGGCAAATGGCAGAAATCATCTTAGGAGACAGCCAGGCAATTTTATGTTGAGAGAAAATTGAAGGAGACAGTGACATATCAGAGAGTAAAGGGGAAAGATAAGCTTAAGAGGGACAGACTCTTTGGGATAAGTTTGCTTTCCTTGTGTGAATAATTCTTAAGCTTCTGCAAGACATCTAACTTCAGCAGCTGATGTTTTATATTACACTGAGGCAAAAAGTTTGCTAATAAAATCAAATTTGATTTCCTTTAAAAGGAGCACAGGGTTGTTTCAGGAGTTCAGGGCAGGTTAAATGCAACACATCTGAGATTTAATTTTTGAAAAACTAGCTTTTCTGGCTAGAGATTCTGCAGATTTAATGTGCTTGATAAATCACTGTCATTGCTACAATGGGACTGACATAGCAGGTATAGTAATAGAAGCCCAAAGGAAACACAACTTGGTGAAGATGAATGACATCAAACAACACCTTTAATGGAAAGCAACTTGGACACAAATGCCTTGAGCTGCTATGTTTTTTTATCACACCTTTTAAAATGCTGCATTGATTCAACAGTAATTTTGAAACTGATATGTAGGTTCATGCATATACAGTAAAAATTTAGAAATATAAGTGTATCCAATACACTTATAGGATACATTATTAAAGGTGGCTTTGTTTTGTTTGTCTAAAACAATGCAAAATATGTGCAAATAAAGTGCTAAAGGCTTGTTGAGTTTTAAGCCCTGTATAGATTTCTGTATTTCCACAACACCCATCAATTTTTAAGCATAATAATGTAGAGTACAAGCAAAAACTAGGAAGAATATTATGGAGTGGACTATGGAATGATTTTTTTAAAGCACATTTGCATTTGAGCAAATGACTGCATTTATACTTGGGCAAAGTTTAGTTACAGGAAGACCATCAGAGGCAGAACTTAGGGGAGGTACTTGGGCCACTTTGACAATTAAATTGTAAAACTAAAATCTTATAACCTTTGCCCAGACATTATTATTGATGCTTCTAGCATAAAATGAGATGCTACCTTGAATTTGCAAGTTATGAGCAGTAATTTTCTCGGCACAATTGGCATTGTACAGCACTGCAGCATGTCACATAGAAAAACAATGATGCAGTCAGTGACAAAGAAGCAAAGGTTTGTGATCAAAAGTCCATCTTCAGAAGCATGGGGTGGGTGGGGGGAAGCACTGGCAGAGCAAAACTGAGAAACACTCACTTAATAAGTGGGTTGAGATAAAAACAGTTTAATAAATGAAGGGAAGGCCAAAAAGAAAGCTAGTGATACAAAGGCAATCACAGCTCCTCTCAGAAGCAGACCAGTGCCCAGTCAGTCTCTGGACAGCAACCACCTTGGAAAGTCTGCCCCACCACTTTTAATTTTGCATATGATGTTATATGGCACAGAACAACCCTTTGGTCCACTCAGGACATCTGCTCTGGTTGTGTCCCCTCCCAGCCTCCTGTTCCCAGCCTCCTTGTTGTGGGGTCAGAGCGACAAACTGAGAAAGCCTTGACCCTGGACAAGTCCTGTTCAGCAACACTTCCAACATCAGTGTGTCAACACTAGCATTTTAGTCACAAATCACAGGAGCACAGTGATATTGCTATAAAGAAAGTTAACTCCATCCCCACCAGATGTGAGTAAAAACATTATGGACCGAAACTTCGTTTTAGTCTTTGTCCCTGCCTGTCAGGGAATTGTTTGTTATTTGGTATGGTCCTGCTGCCTTTGGATTAAGTTCAAGTAGACCCTAGATCACAGTAAAAGTAGAACTAGATATTTATTGTATCCCAGAAAATCTAGGTACAATATTCAAGCCATACCTGATTAAATACCTTTGAAACTGAATAAAGTATGAAAGTTAATTAAACTGAAATTGTGGGATTTATGGAACATGGCTGGTGTGATCTTTATGCTTCTCTGAAACCCAGTTTCAAGTCCAGGGATCTAGAACTTCTTTGTTAAGATAATGCTTCATTTTGGCAATTCTATTCAAAGGTGGAATGATTCTTTTATCTTACAGCAAACCTAAATCTCTGCAATTTTGATCAATGTTGAAACAATAATATATGAGACTGTCACATAGCCATTCACTAGAGTATTTTTACAAATAAAAATATGAACTATATCACTCCCAAAGAGTGGTAGTTCATACCAGCACTTACTGTACTTCCTTGGACTGAAAACAATTCAGGTGAAAACAAATAAACAAATCAAACCCCTACCATTATTTCACCAAAGGTTCTTCCATCATATGTAACAACTCTCTGAAGTGGATGCTGTTTGCCTACACTTGGGAGATGCTATTTTTTTTTCCTGTGCATGTAGACTTCATTCACGGTCAGCATTTATTGCCAGTTTCAGTTGTCCAAGCAGTAGTGCCTGAGTCATTCCCATCCAGTTTCTCATCTTCTTTCCTTCCAGCAATTCCTTTTTCTGAAGACTTTGAAGATCCTTGTCAGGAGTGAATAATCAGATGTTGTTTTAATTTTATTAAATACAAAATCTGCGGTTTCTCCCTTCTAACCTATGCCAACTTCACCACTTGAATTAAATTTGCATCCCCAAATGAATAAAATATTAAAAAACCTCACTGCAGTTTGAAAATTTCTGTAAAGTTTGTGTCACAGCAAGAAAATGAAAGTTGTAGTGTTTCCCCTTCTTTAAATGATTCAGGGAGGAGTGAAAATTGCAGGTAAACATTCTTATTGGTTTAATGTCACTGGAGGTAATTTCTTTTGCAAGATTATGTCCTTCTGTGGCATTCTACCCAACTACCTCTCCCACCACTTTTCCTAGAGGTATTAAAAAGCAATATATCCTTTCACAACCCATATACCCTTTCTAAACTCAAGTCAGCACAAACCAAAGTCAGTTAATAGTTAATACGAATTCCATTCAAAACATCAAACACAATAAATGCTGGTGGCAGAAACAGCATAAATTTGGACCTAATACTCAGTAAGAAGTAGCAGCTTAAAAAATTATACTATAATTTTGGTTTATGGAGAAAAATCTCTCTGAATATGTTAGATTTCTCATTGCTGAAAACATGTGCAGCATAAATCCTGCATAGACTCTGTAACTGTGGTAAACAATGTCAAACTGAGAAACAACTTTTCCTAATGGAAATGTGAACACAAAATAACTAATTGATCCAAAGAGATCCCATGTCATTAAATATGCAGACAAGTTTGTATGCAACAAACATTTTCCCCAAACTGAAAATAAGGCTGGATCCACAGCAGAATTGCCTGCCTCAGTGCTAGGCACAAACGTAGTCAACTTGGGTTTTTTGTCACAGTAGATGCATTGGATTACTCATTTTCAATATTCATCACCAAAATTAATCATAATTAACTGAAGAACATGGTTGGTTGCCTTGATACTTAGATATTGGCATAATCATTGTCTTTCAGAATTCACAAGGCTAATGTACAGAGGCAAATAAAAGTAACTACTTTTGTACAGTCATCTACCATATTTTTCCATGATTAAAATTCATAACAGAATTTGAACATCACACTCTTTGCAAGATGCTTTTACGTTTTATGTATGCAGCTATAATTATTGGCAATGTCAGTTGGCACTTGTCAGAAAAGGCATGCTCTTAGTAATACCATTTCTGTCTTTTGGGAAACTTTCTGATTTTTTTTCTTAGTTGAAAGGATATTTTTAGAATAGAAGATTAAAAGGAGCATAAAAATCCTGAACCATATTATAGTACAGCTTATATAACTCATAGGTACTATCATATTTTCCTCTTCCAGGAATTGCAATTAGCAGGAACAGTCATCTTCTGTGAAACTTACTGATCATCTTCATTATGTTCTTCAAACAGGTAATGACATTTTTTATAAGATTAGGACCTGTATTTACTCATACAGGCTGTTACCCTAGGTGAAACAGCCATGCAAAAGAAATGCTGATGGCATTCCTTACAGAGGATCATAAAGGAAGTCATACATTACTTGAAAAATATCAGGGCACACTAGCTCTTTTAGTTTAAATGAGAATTGCATAATGGCTGTCACTATGAATACTGCTGTGATCTGGATAAACATTAAATAAATCATACAGTGCTATGCATAGCTCCAGCTTTACTCCAGCCTTTATCATAAAAAGTACTCTTATTTGTGCTTGCATGCTCTACACATAACCAAGACCAGCTTTGCAAAATAGAGTGTAAATAAAGGTAGGGCTAGAAATATGGGACTTACTAGAAAATTAGGTGAGAAAGACTAGTGATATATATGGGAGAATGGTATTTCTGATGATGTGCTGTTCCTTTTCCTGTCCCTAGGTTGATCCTGGAGACAGGGGTTTTTCTGGTGTGCTTCCAGGAGCAGTAGCAATCCAGCTCCAGGTGGAGCAGGCTGGCTGCAGAGCAGCACCTCTCCCACTTGCAAAGTCCTGATGATCTGCAGTGTCTCAGACCCATCTTGTACCCCAGTCTAGGCTCACCCCAAGTCTGCATCCCTGTGCACACAAAGAGGTGAATCCAAGGGAAGCAGAAAGACAGGAGCACTTATCTCCAGGTGCAGGATGTTAGTTCTGTGGGAGGCAGTATTCCTTATGATCACTTCATGGCAGAGTGGAAGTCACAGACTTTTGCAAAGGCAGGATACAGCCTTTATGAAAGGTGCTTTCTCCTTGGCTCCTGTCAGCCCTCCAGCTCAGAAAGAACAAGGATGCCTTAGCTGTCGAGGTGGCAGGTTCTTTCTGCTATAAAGGAAGATGTTTTATGCCTGGGTCCTTAAAACTGGGACTTAAAACATTTTGAAAACTTGAATTACATTTCAGAAGATATTTCTTCATTCAAGCAGATCACAAAAGGAAGCAGGAAAAAAGTCCTTGGAAGAAATTTTTTTGGATGTCTGAAAAGATGAAAGAGCTACCTCCCAAGCAGACAACAGGACACATTAGGTACTTTTCCCTTCTTGGGTCATATGCTGGCACAACAGTCTGCATACTTCATCTTGAGAAGTGATGAAATTTCTAACAAAACAGCTTTCAGTGTACTTCTTATTCTCTCCACATTTTCAGAAAGTAAATTACCCTTTAATTTTTTTCAGTCTGGCTCATTGTTTGATTTCTCACTTCTCTCTGAGCTAGCTGGAGATTATCCAGGAACATTTCCAGCATGCCCACAACCTTCTGTTGACTCTCAATTGAATTGTTTCTTCCTAATGACATTTACCTATACAGAAACTGATATGGTATTGACTTTAAAGGCATTTTCCCCACTCTCTTTTCCTAAGATGAAAAGCTCAAATTTTAAGGAAGCTTGTTGACTGGACTGTCCTTGAAGTTGGAAAGTCCTTCCTACTGCACATTTCTACCTTTGTTACTTTTCTCTAGCTGTCTCTCTCCACCTTGACCCCGATATTAAATCAAAATGACCAAATGTGTAATGCAAATCATCAGATCACTGACATGTTTTATATTTGCCATACAAGCATGACATTCAGTCATGACAGTGGTCTTGGACTGGGAAGATTTTAGAAAAGATGCTGAGAAGCTTTGACCTATAGACTATAAAACTGCAAAGCATAGGCACTGGTTTGCTTTCCATTGTAAAAGTCTTGTGGTGCCTTAGATGCTTCTAAAATGATAACACATCATCTCTTGGCTCTCTTCTGTCTTAGGTCAGAGCATTTGCTTTTCATATAAATAATATAAATAAAAATAAAATATAAATATAGATATATTTCATCATTGCTTTAACTCTAGAATTTCATATACTGCACAGTTTGTAGAAAAACATAAAATATTTCCATTATATTTGACATCTTTTGTGTCTGCCCACACCCAGACATCTGCTATTCCTATTTACTCTAAAAAATTTTTAAAGAATTAAAAAAATATAAAAAATTCTTACCTCTCTTTCCCTTAAAAATGAATGTGATCTGTATTTCAATGTGTGTGAGAGAACAAAGATTGACTGTCCCCTCAAGGCATTTGGTAAGATAAGAAATAACCTTAAGGCAATATTGTGACTTTTGCAACTATTGCTGTTTTGGAGATGTAGGGTAACGAAGTCCATTCCTTCAGTTTTAGCTGCCAGAGGCAATCTGCCCACAGAGGACAGAGCTTATGTTTCACATTTCTTGTCTTTCATGGATAATGCTAGAAGTAAGAATTATTTGACGTATTAAAGAAAATCTCATACCAATTCCCATAGCCTCATAATTTTAAACTTTTTTTTTTTAATAGGCAAGAAATATTAAGTTGATCACTTAAATATTGAGACATAAGGCTGTTTTCGAATTTGTTACAGACAGGAGGATGTAATGTGCTCAAATTCCACCACACCAACTGGGTTATGGGGAAAATGAGGTGGACTCAGTAGTACCATGAGCTGTGCAGATGTAAAACTGCCATTTAAAAAAGAGAAAACCTGACCAAGTAGCTAAACTTTGGGAAAAGTATAAAAAATTACTTTCGTACTAGGGAAGTATTTCAAGGTTAGATCCCACAACACTCTCAAAGAAGGTCCTGCTGTAAGGCAATTATGAGCCTGGAACATGACCAAATCCAACACTGCATATGGTCTACATGGAAATTAAAATAGCTGGGATAAAAATTTGGTTAATCTTATTACATTTATCTTCAAAATGAAGAGCCAAATAGTTTGAAATGTAAAAGTACATTGAGACTGAAATAAAAATCTGTAATTATAAAGAATTAAAGTTCTTTCTTATTCTGCTAGCAAATATTTTAGGATTTTCAGGTGAACCCAAAATCATGGGGGAATTCATTGACAAGAGTTATTCTTAGGGTTGGAAACATGGAGTAAAATTGCACCTAGAGCACAACATTAGCCATTATAGGCTCCCTGGAGAAACTGTCTATGTATTTCTGAGACTATGAGACATATTGAAAGTGAGATGGCATTGAATTCCTTCTCTGCATCACTGTGAGCCCTCTGTAGTGGGAAGCTGGCTCAATGTTTTCAAAGAATGTGTAACAAAGGAGCATAACTCTCTCTACAGGGCTTATTAGTTGCTTGCCACTGCTTGGGAATCACAACACTGTGTAGTCTGGGTGTAGCTTGCTAATTACTTTTCTCTTTTACTCATTCTTCCTAGTCTTAAAATAAACCCAAATGAAATGAAGTGGGTCAATAGATTCCCAAATATTCACTGAAGCAGGAAATGTAATCTCATGGAATCCTGATTTCTCTAGAGACTTCTGAAAAAGAGTAGATGCTGTGCAACCTGTTGAGGCTCTAAGATGCAGCAGAAGACAAAAAGAATTTTCTCACATCTGACTCATCAGGATTTGTTCCTTGGTTTTTATTGCTGATGTATAAATGCAACAATAGCATGAATTATTTCTGCAGACACAGATAACCACGAGAATTTATATTCCAATAGATTCATATAATATTGCAGACAAAGCACAAAATTCTGGTGTTAGTTATATCACAGCTTAATGAATTTGACATAGAGTAAACATCCTTTCAGTAATATAAAGAAAACTAAACATCTTAAAAATACTGGCTACCTGTTTTGCCATGATGAGAAGACCAACTATGCTGCAGTCTAAATTTCTAGAAGTACTTGATTAGGCAATGATGATTTCAAATACTGAGTTTAAGGATTTTAAGAATGGTGGTCCAAATTTGATCTAAGCTGTTGTCTGCTGGCTAACTTCAGCTATGGAAGAGGAAACTTAATAAGCTCAGCTTACACTAAAATAGAATTTCAGCAGAACGACCGAGAAGGGATATGGTTCAGTTAGTGTCTCACGAGAGGCATAATCAAGAAGTATGAGTCTCTGTACTCTTTCCAAAGGCACCTAAATTTGCATCGTAGTTGTGTGCATATTTGTCCATATCTATACATGATGCAGGCATTTGTGTGACAGGTTGTTAGTCTGGAATAAATTGACTCGCATAATCTCAATACAGTATTTTGCAACCCAGGAGCACTAGGGATTAAAGAACAGAAGTCTGTGCATGTGGAAATTCTGAGTACCTGCAGTGATGAGAGACTGGCTACAGCAGTCTCCAGTTCTGCAAGGAATCTGTCTGTCTCCCTGTCTGATGCTTTCCCAGGGTTTAAATTGCAGTTCCTGCTTCAGCAGCCCTCAACAAGTTGCAAGAGCAAGTACACCCACTTCTGTTTTTATTCCACTGTTTGTATATCATCCATCTTTTAATCACCTTTTTCAACTGGAATTATTTTTACAGCTATCTCAAGAGTCCCCTTCCCTTCCCTTCCCTTCCCTTCCCTTCCCTTCCCTTCCCTTCCCTTCC
>JANRMJ010000088.1:41703708-41719119 GCA_025584955.1 Alethe diademata
GGTGTTTAATCATTGTTATAATTTCTTGTCCTTGAGCAGCCTGAGAAAAGGCTGCCTTCTCGGCTCCCAGCAGTATCCTAACAACAATAACACACAGACACCAAAACTCAAACACATAAATATATTTCTCCCTTCCTGATCTCTTATCTGGATGAGAGTCCTGATGCTTGGATGTGACTTTGCTCTGATTTAGACCTTCCACACAGTGACAAATGTTGGGCAGAGTAAGCATTCTCAATTCCTCAGGCTGCCCTTCAGCCATGTACAGCTCACTGCAGACAGCCATTCAGTGTGGAGCAGGTCTCCAGGTGAATTTGGGAGGGACAGGCTCCACAGCAGGCTGGGAATTCATATGATTTCTGGACTTGGCTGTGTGGTGGCACTGGTGAGGCTTTGCAGGGCAGTGGTCCCAGTGATGGGGATGTGCAGCTCCAGCCAGGAATGTCCTGCCCAGCCCAGAGCCTGCTCAGAGCCTCACCTGCCTTCAGTGCATTGCAACCACAGGGGAAGATAAAGATTTCATGAGCAGAAAGGTATTTGAAGCAAACAGTTACAACTTTATAAAAATTCTAGAATTCAGATGTTTACAGATGCTTAAATATTAAGGCTTTCACTTCACTAATCTGAGATTAATCCACCATGTAAAAATAGACATTTGTTTAAATAAATTGACCACACTGCTAGTTAGAGATTTCCATTGTTCATAAGACCTGCCTTATTTTGATTTTTTTTAGGAGATAATCCTCATAATCCTGTATAAAGTTGACCACAAAATTTGTTCTCTCGTAGAGCTCTTTGCATTCAGTTGTGATCCTACCACCACTCACTAGTTTTGGCTACTGTTGAGTTCAGGTTTTCAGGGGGAATCTGGGAAGAAGTTATGAAGATGCTGGTTATCACCAGAATGGATTCAGCCACAATACTATTAGCAGATGAACACTGTGAGGACAAATCTAAGCACTGATTGAGTTTTCTATCCCAGCAAAACCAGTGTTTTTCTTAGAGCTGGGTGTGCATTTGCAGTCTGTTCCACTGCTCCCAATTTAAACCATGTGAAATTCAGTCACTTCCCAGCGTTATTATTCTGGGTGTGAAAGTTCAACGTGTGATGTTTTCTGCTTACCTATTTTTATTGCATCTTCCTCAGCCACAAAGCCTCTCTGAGCAGTGCTTTACACCTCAGAACAGGTCCTTTGGCCAGATGGTGGCTGGAACCACTGGGGAGAGATGTCAGAAGTGCTTCTGTGTGCCTGGGCACTGAGGCACACACACTGCCCCTTGCAGGGACACGGGGCTGGTCCCTGGCTGTCCCCTCTGGGGACAGAGAACACCCTCTGAGGACAGAAAACACCCTCTGGGGACAGATAACACCCCTCTGGGGACAGATAACACCCCTCTGGGGACAAGGAACACCCTCTGGGGACAGAGAACACCCTCTGGGGACAAAGAACACCCCTCTGGGGACAGATAACATCCCTCTGGGGACAGGAATAACCCTCTGGAAACAAGGAACACCCTCTGGGGACAAGGAACACCCCTCTGGGGACAAAGAACATCCCTCTGGGGACAATCCCTTTGCTGGAGAGGGGCTGCTCTGCCTAAACTACCTGGCTTTGTCTCTGAGACCAGCTCCTGAAAGCCAAAATCTCACCAAAATGTATTCTAAAGCCAAAACCCCCATGAAAATGTTTTCTGTGCTTTATTCCTGTATGATATCTGCTGTAAACACTGTCCCCAGTGTTTCAAAGAAAGCTTTGATGGGAAACTTCTAGTTGGATTTCAAATCATAACCTGACCATGCTTCATCTTATCCTGATTACCAGGATTACATTATCTGCTTCACAGAGTATCCTCTTATCTTATGGGTGATGATTCTTCACCACTGCTTATGATTTTCTACAAAACCTTTCCTTTTCAGGAAAGCTGTCTTTTAAAGTCCAACTTCATGGCCTTATTTTGTGGATTAGAAAAGCCAAGTCAAACAGACAGGACTGGCTGGCTGATGAGACCATGGTGAAGTTCATGGCAGTGAATCACATGCTTACTGAAAATTCTGATAAAAACAAGCAATATTTTTTTGCATTAGGAAGCTCTTCTTTAGCCTGTCAGTTCTCTGTCAACATGATACCATCAAGTCAAAAGCAGATCTGTGGAAAGCAGAGGCCTGAAACTGGTGATGACAATTATGGTTAAAAGGACAAAGGAAGTGAGGCCAGGGTGGCCTCCCCAGTGCTGCTGTCATGAAGCCTCCAAAATATCTCACCTTTTCAGGGTTAAATTAATAAGCAGAGATGACTAAAAAAGCAGGTAGACTTCTCCTCTGTTGTGACTACTGTAACAATTTACATTTTTAAGATACGGACATATGTATGCACTTAGTTTTTCTTCCAAGATCCTTGTTGTTGTTTTGGCTGTACTTGGACCAAGCTATAAATCCAGCCACAGCTGCTGGCAGTTATGGCAGTTATTTCTGACCTTTTCCTGAGAAATAGCTGATAGCTTTCCAGACTTTTTGGCTAGTGGTAGACTTTAAGCTAAGACTAAAATGTTCATCTGATTGCATTTGAACTTGGGGCTTACTCAGGTAGAAAAAACAAGTGACACTTTTGACAGAGACTTGCTTCCAAAATATTGAGCAAGTGCTTGGGCTACAACTTTCTATGCTATTGAGTTGTATTGCACAGAGAATTTGACACAATATACCACACACACTGAAAACCACCTTTGGAGTTTATGAAATGTAAATACCAGAGCATGAATTTCTATAGATACGTGATTAGAAATTATAGCCTGTAGAAAAGGTCTTATTTATAAAGTTAAATTTGTTGAAAAACCTAATAATTCACCTTTTAATCTACAAATATATTAGCCTATAATTTTTTTTTAAATTCTCCAAAGTTATTGATAGGCTTTAGCATAACCTTGATAATGTATGAGGGCATTTTACACAAGTGAATGTTTTGGATGTGGTGAATCCACTGTTAATTATAGAAATGTCTGCTTACAAATCTAGGATAGCACCTGTCCTAAAACTATCCTTTATCTAGCTCCTGCCTACATTCTGTGCAGTTGTACTTTGCCATTGCACTCCAAATAAATAAGAGTATGCTACAGTACAAGCTAATGAATAAATGACGAATTACTAAAACTGTCTGACCAACTTATTCAGTCTCTTCATCATGAGTCAGAAATTCTACTTATGTTTCTTCATCGTCTGCATTTGCTTGTGTGTGCTCCCTCAAAGCATGCTTTTTAGTTATCACTGTTGTTACACACTTTAATGGTTGGTTAAATTTGTCAGCTTTTTGCAAATTCAATGAAATGCCAAACAGAGAAAGCACATGAAACACAGTGTTGTTTCTGCTGAAGAATTATATTTTTCCACATTTGATTTGTGCTGTGTTTAGAGACAGAGGAAGGGAAGAAGGTGCTCCTAATACCACATGCTCATGCTGCCAAACTGAATGCCAAGAATCTTTCCTGTCTTGGAGTCAGAAATGGTTTTGGTTTTGTCCCTGTCTTTGGACTGGAGGTTTTGTGAGTTGAGATTAACAATCTCTGTGAAGAGACTGTACCTTATCTCCAGGACAAAGAGCCACATAAACCTTTGGTTTAGTCAAACAGTAGTGGTGGGGATCCATTCTTTGATTAGGACCTTGTGGAAACACCAGCTTGGAGTGGCAAGAGAGTGTTATTTCCCCCCAGCTGCTCATTGTCATTAGTCACCTCTCATGGCTGATTATCTGGAATTCTCTGGCAGGTGCTTGATGGGCACTGTAGCATTTGTGTTTGAAAAACTTACCTTGCTTGTGCTCATAATGAATTATTTCTACAACTTTTGGTTGATGCTTTTCTCCTTAACCCAAGAAGTAATTTTTTCTTCCATTCCTATAACAAACCCTGATTGCATTTTATATGAATGTTATTACTGACATTTGTTCTGATTGGGAAGTGCTGGAATTGCCTGCTCATGGAACTGAATGGCTCCTTTCCCCAACCACCTGAGCAGGAAATGGCTTTCAGGGCTCCAGATATTGGCTAACTCACCCTAGGGCCTTCTTCCAGCTTGGGATGAGCCAGGAATTCACACAGATGCACGTGTGGTCCCTGCCTGCCCAGCACACCCAGTGTACCTGAGCAGGTGGGACACAGCAGGTGGGGGCAGATTGGTTTAGATCATTTCTTCCAAGCCGTAATATAAAATTGTGTATTTTTAAGCAGTGGTGTTGATTGTTTGGAATCACCCACAGGAGACAGCTAACAATCTCCATCCTCAGGGAACACAAAGGGAAAAGCCCCTGAGATGGAGAAGGGGAACTTCAAAGTCTTCATTTCAGCTCCTTCATCTTATGCTCCTTTTCACATAACAGTATCTAATCACAGTATGAATCAGTTCTGCCTCAGAGTCATCATTTCCTCTGTTCTTTGACCCTCTGCAGATGAGAGCCTTTGCCCCTTTCCTGGGGATGGACACTGGATGGACACAGCAGCTGGTGCAGGAATGGCCCTTGCTGGACTCATGCTGGCTCCTTTTCCCATAGTCATCAGCATTTTTGGTCAGAATGCATTTTTATACCTTTTTGAAATGCACAAAAATCAACTGTCCAATTTGACAAAACTTCCAACTAATTACAAAGTACTTTTTGCAATTTCCTATGTAATATCCTTTTGAAAGTTGCCCTGTTTTCTTTCTCTTTGAATGCGTATTCAGAGCAGGCAGATTTGTAGGCACACAATAAGAAGTTGATTTTGAAAAGAGGTAAATAAATTGCACTGGCTGGAAAAGGGTTTCTTGCTGCCCTTTTATTATGAAGTGCACAGAACTTGCTACAAATTCTTTACTTTGCATTTCTATCACAAAGATAAATGAAATTGTCAATCCTGTTCACATTTCCTTTTGATGGCTATATACAAGCAATAGCCAGAGTGCCAAAAAAAGCTTTCATTAATTCTTCTATTTATTAAGGTGAAAGGAGGACTATTTTGCAAACAAAGAAGAATAAACAAACTGTGGTGAATGTCTGCTCTTTTTCTAGAGAATATACCTTCTTTATTCCTAACTTTAGAATGACTTTGAGCAGTTTTAAAATAGATAAAAAACTTCTTGATTTCAGATTTCTGTAGCTTTATCTCTGTATTCACCACTGCAACACTACACAGGACAAGTGAAGTATTGTATGGTAATGTTGAAATTTAATCCAGGGCATAAGACCATACTATAAAAACAGAAAAAAAGGAGAAATTCTCTACTTGTTCCACAGAGATATCTGATATTAAGGGGGAAAAAAATCAAACAAAAACTAAACAAAAAACCACCACACTCTGCTTTTTATATGCGATAGATATAGATATCAACGTCATTTCTTCAAAACCATCTTGGGAAAAGAAGCCCCCATAAATCACACTTATGAGGAGTAGTCTGGAGCAGAGCAAGCCCTGTGTGCTGCCATGGAGCTGACACAGTGTGCCTGAGCTGCCTCTCCTTGGCAGCACACCAGGGCTCCAGCCCAGGCCCAGCAGGACCTGCTCCAGGGCCAGCAAGGTGGGACAGAGCCCAGGCTGGTGCCCCCTGCACTGCCAAACTCTCAGCATTGTGCAGGAGGAATGGGGAGGGTAAAAGCCCTGTGGGCAGGCAGCAGGAAGGGGAAAGCTGGGGAAGGTCATGGGGAAGTGAGGCAGGTGTGAGACACTCTCTGGGATGGGCACCGGGGGAAGGACAAGCAAGTGGAAGAACCAGATTATGATTTCTCTGCAGTTGGGGGTAAATCTGCCTGCAGAGAAGGGCAATTCTTATAATCTCAGAAATTTATGGGGACTTTGGCCCTTTACTTTTTCACAGTGTTGTTTATTTTTTGTGTTTTTTTGTTTGTTTTGTTTTTGTCCTATTCTATTCTATTCTATTCTATTCTATTCTATTCTATTCTATTCTATTGATTTAATTGATCAATAGATCCAAGTAGGCTCAGATTTTGGCATCTAAAACCTTCTATCTTCCTTGGCCATATTACTATCAGATAAATGGACAAACAACAACTGTGACTTGCACATTTCTCTAGGATAGGCGCTGCTACTTTTCATTAATTTTCTTGATGTTCACAGAAAGAGCTAAAATGTTTTATTCCTTTAGACAACTTCAGGGCCTGCCTTTCCTCAGGTTATAGAATGAACGAAGTTTGTAGAGTTCAATACAGGAAACCCTGCAAGGTTTTCAGTATTATTTATTTATTTATTTCATTAAGATGAAATGTTTGGAGTTTAGTAAGCACTTAAACTTCCGCATAGGGAATTTACTGTGCTTTCTGAGAGTAAGCTCCCCATTCTAAGTGGAGCTGTCTCCAGAGGCAGGAAACACTGCAGGTAAGAAGGGGAGAGGTGGGGGAAGACATGGTCACTCCTCCAGAAGCCCTCCAGACAGAGGAGTTGTGAGAATGGTGTGCAAAAAAGGGTGTGCTCCATGTACCCTGAGTGGTGATGTGCTGCCTTTTTCCCTTGTCCCTCCGTGTGTCAGCTGGGCCTGGTGTGGTGGCTGCTCTTTGATCCCTGAGATGGGTCCAGACAATGTGTCTACATCTGGTGCAGGCCAGGAAGCACTGGTGGGGAAAAGGTGTGGGAACCAAGTGGAGTGGCTAGTCAGATTTGTGCTATATCCCTGCAGGGACTCATCAAGGCTTTGACAGGAGGCAGGGGGTTTCCACCTGTGTGGTTCTGCAGAGAGCAGTACAACTGCAGGACGACACCTACAGCTTCAGACCTCTCAGCAGCTGAACTTGCATTATTTTTATATATTTATAATTTTATTTTTATTCTCAAAAGTTTTTTCATTTCATTGCAATTATAAAAAGGATGCAGGGGTTTAACATTTGGAGTTGCAAGGACAGTAGCAGTCTTTAAAGTTGTTAACATTTTCTCTTAAACATTTTCCCAGTTAGCGTAAAGGGAAAAGAAGGAAACGGATTCAGCCACAGTACTGCTCAAAAGTGTAACTACATCTCTCATCCTGGCAGCTTGCACCAGTACAACATACCTCATGAACAGTTACTTTGATGGACTGTGCCCCTTTGACATTGGACAAGAGCAGTAATGGCAGGCAGTAAGTCCATCAAAAGGATTCACATTGAAAAAGCTGCAGACCTTGTCAGAAGGTGACCTATGTGTGACGGCATGACCATTAATTTTCTCTTTTGTAATTTTTTTTCCTCTTCGTTAGCAGATTAGTCTTAATTAAACACTAGCTGTTAGATCAAAGGGAGCTAGATCAAAGAAGGAAAAAGCCCAGTACATTTATGCTAAAGTACTTGGCATGATACTTTCTGAAAAAGCATGTGAAAAGTGTTATCTGACCATACACTTGTAGCCAGAGCCTGAAAAATAGGAGCCTCATCTTTATAGCTAGAGTCCTGCAGATTATCTTTTTAGGTTTTTTTTAAGTGATAAAACACCCCTTCCAGGACTGTCTCAGATAACGGTATCCACTTATTGACAATCAACCTGGAAGTAGTGCACAGCTTCAACAATAAATACGAAATAGTCTTGGCCATGCTACAAATAAGTATTACTAGTTTAGGAGGCAAGTGAATTTGAAGATGATTAAGTGGAAATCTGCTCAAAGTTTTAAGAAGGATTTGACAAGACAAGCAATTTTCCTTTGAGCTTGTATTCAGCTTTGAATCGCACTAGAACAGAGTTTTCATTTCACAGGCAGTCACTCACTGCACACACAAGCTTTAAAATTTAATGAATGCATCCTTTGCAGGAGATTCTGGCAATAGCTCAGATATATTAGTAAGTGCAATGATGTCAATCAAAAAAGGAAAAAAGAAGTGCAAGCAGTGTCTTTCATTATTATGTTCATATTGATAGTTTCACAGCTGCTGTGTTTTGAATTCTGGAACTGTTCTCTAATTTGAACAAAATATAACCATAAAAAAAAGAAGCATATTAATTAATATAATTAGTATAATTAGGAAGATAATAGATCTAATTATACAATAATATATTAATGAATATACATATTTTAGGGAAAGTACTTTCAAATTAAAACAGCTGATGCTAATTTTAATTTAGCTACTCTAAAAGGTAGCCACACTCACACATGCAGCAACTTCAGCTTCTGTTAGGGTTCCAATTAACACCTACACGTGCACCACTAGGATTTACAAACATGCTGGGGGCAAGGCCAGGGGTAAGCTCATGAAAAAAGTACAGCTGAAGGAACTGGGCTCAGCTGCTGAGAACAAAAGAGCAGAAGGAGGCGCCTGAAGTTTTACAGAGCAAGGAAGCCTAAGAGAGGTGGATGCTGTGGATTCTGTGAGCAATAGTTGTGTGAGAGAAGCTGTCCTCACTGTTGGAGAGGCTTTTCTGGAGGGCAGAGGCTGTCCCAGGTACAGCTGTGGGACTTCAGCCCAGTGGTGGGATCGTACTGGTACACTGCCTTCTGAAAATTGTGGGTATATGAACATGCATGTAAATGTTTGTTAACTATCAAAGCACTCCTTGTGTGTCCTGTTGACTCAGACCTTTTTGTGTTATGCTGAAAATAGACAGGACAAAATACAAGTCTCCTTGTCAGAATTGCTGTATAGGACATGTGAAGCCATTTCAAGTGCTGCATCTATTCTGAGGTTCCTTTATCTTTCCCACTGTATGCTTGTTCAGTGGATGATTTCCTTAGATCCCATGAAACTATGTGGTCTCTTGTGCTCTCCTTGGACAGGATGAGCTGTAACATATCTAGGTTTTAGGTATGTATCTTAAGAGTGCCTTAAATGTCACTCTGTGCTGTAGATACCCAGTTCCCTGTGCCTCTCCTCAGGCTGCTGCCTGATGCTGTGCCAGCAGAGGTGCAGCACTCCTGGAGAGTGAGCCACATCCTTCACTCCTGGTGTTGTGTCTGGCTGGGAGTAAAGCAGCCTGTACCTTCCATCACAGCACCCATGACATGCAAGTACATGCAGATGGAGGGGAAGACCAGTATATCGGTGCATTGGGGTTTTTATATTTTTTGTTTTGATCAGCTGTATTTATTTACATTCCAGTTACCTTTACCATCTTCTGGAGGTCATATCTGCTTGCAAATGCTGGAAACTCATAGCTTGTTTTTATAGTTGGAAATTTCCATGTTTTTATATTTCATGTTGCCTGATCTCTTTTCGTATTATAGTCCTGTGTTGAAACTAATAACTGCAATGGAAAGTATAGGAGACATAACTTGTAAATATAAAGTTGTTTTCTATTACGAGACTTGTAAGCTTGATTTAATTTCTTTATCAGAAGCACTAAGTGCTCTTGTTCTTGCCATGATACTTTTTATCAGGACTTTGAAGATGAGACTGATAATTAGCACAAATGTGTGCCTGCTAGTAGCATGCATGAAGAACTCAGCCCAGCAGCCTCCTAAACTAAGCAAAATAGAAACTAATCAATTATCCTAAGTAGGAAGACAACTATTTTGCATAAGAAAAGATCAATGTAAAATGTAATTGTTGCTTTTATAAGCCAGGATTATTCATTATTTTGTATCTCATAAAGCTGTAATCCTAATTACATAGAAGGCTACGTGTCAGATCCACAAGCCAAATTACTCCTATGACTGTTCTGTTAAATCACACGCAGCATCCTCTCTGTGGAGTTTGTGCTGAACGAGCTCTTCCCAGACATTTCCTATCATCAGTACTATGTAAAAACTTTATTTTGTGTTTTGTCTTGTAAAAATAGTAAATAGTAAAAATAGTTGGGTTCCTTGTGCATGTTTTAGCACTGAGCACTGAATGCCAGCAGTCCCTTACATCATACAACAGATTTCTTGTTTTACGCATGTTATTTAGGAGTAGACTTATCAGTTACTTACCTGAATACCAGATACTGTTGTCTGCAACTAACTGTGGAAGTCTAAATAAAGGATTATCAACACATAGAATATCTGAGTAGAAATAATATTTATGGGGAGAGTGAAACCTAATTCCATTATTTCTTCATAATGGAAGCATTGGTTTGGGAAGTATGGCAAGTAGACTCCAGGAAAGCTTGCATAGATATACCTGTTATTTAATTGCAGCTAGCATGTGATAATTGAGAGCTGGTGTGCATTAGGAGTACATTTTGTACCTGTAATTTATTTATAAATCCACTGGTATAACAATATTATAAATCTAAATACTGAGAAGTACTCCTGCTTTTAGACTTCTGACATTCCTTGCTCGCCTTGCCCCATCTGAAAATTGTGCTGCAAGCTAGTCTGTTTCAGACCATTTTGTTATACATCTTAATTTATCTCTATTATCTTGCCTAGTTTTTTGTCTTTATTAATACATGACACACTAGAGCACCTTTCAGTGCTGATTTATATTAATGTCACAAAAACTGCAGCCTGCTAAAAGGAAATTTCTTCCCTCAGGAGGATGATAAATATCTACTTAAGCCTGTAATGACATTAAATGTTAATGTTTTCCTGAAATGAATCAGACAGAAGAGGTGTTTAAAGGAAGTGTGACCCAGAAAGCACAACTAAGTGAAAACAAAGTCTGTTAATGCACCACTTAAGGTATCCCTCAGTGTGAATGACACTTGAAAGTATCAATCCACTTCAGAAAGACAAGTGATGATACTTGTGCACTGCTAGCAGTAGAGAGTCTCTTGAAGGAACAGTAAATTTGGAGGGCTTTTTAATATACCTAAGATTTGGCAAGAAATGAAGGCTGAAAGAAGGATCATTAAATTAAGGGATTTTAAGGAAAGACAGGTTTAATATGGGATAGTGGACTCCTTGGCTTATCTTGCTATGCCTTGTAGTACTACGTACCTCTTTTGAAGAGCTCTTAGTGATTAAAATGTGTTTTTTCAGTTTTTCATGAAACTAAAGTTTATAATAAACAGAGCCTCTAGAGGCATTCAAAATGTCCCTGAATACATAGGAAAAAAGTGTAGATTATTTGTAGGTGTATTATAGTCAGGTTTCTCCTGACAGGAGTCTCTGTGGGACAGAGGTCTTAGGACCTTATGATATTCAGCTATGCAGCCATTTAAGACTAATTTTCTTGACCCTCTTAAGAATTGCCTCTCCTGACAACAGTTTAAAACATGAAAAAACATTGTTTCTAGATCTGCAGTGGCTAGATTTTTCAGTGTTATCTGTCTGCCTTGATTATACTTTATAGTGGCTGAAGGGATATAGGATGAAATTGTGCCACTACTGTCAGTAATGTCTTAACTTGAGGCATTTTAAATGCTCATTAAAATACCCAGAATTCATAAAAATTCCTAAATAACTTGAGCTGTGAGGGCAAGTTTAAGATGAACCTACAATGGCTTCAGGACAGAGGCATCATTATAAAGCAATGAACTGTGACTATAGCCTGCTCTCCCTGAATGAGAAGTGCTGGAGAAATGCTTACTCTGCTCTTTCTACATATTCTCTGCATCCAAGTTTTTTGTCACATTATATGTTAATCAGACATCTTAAGTGCAAGTAGTTGCAGTGTTTCCATGAAAAATACTGTTTGCAAATTTTTATTTCTGCCAAGCTGTATCTATTATTCTGTTGTGCTTTAAGCCTGTTCTCCAGAAACAAATGGGCTGCTGACTGCAGGAAGGTCTCTGGACTGATGGGACTATACAGCAGAGGCTGATTTTTAGCTTTTCTTCCACTTGGTATTTTATAATGTACAACCTGTGGTAAGGAAAGATCATTGTGCTTCAAAGTGCAGGGGGATTGGGCCGGCCCAGCCCTCTTCTGAGAGTGTCATCTTAGAAGGAGCCCAGCAGGGAAGTTGGTAAGGAAAAGAGGTGGTGTGGGTCAGGCAGTCATGGGATACATGTGCACGAGGGCAGGGAGCTTTGGCCTGGGGCTGGACACCTCTGAGTTTATGAAATTCTCTGAAAAGTCACAGAATAATCCAGTCAAACTCTGTGGCTCTTGGTTAAAAGTGGCGAGACGGAGATTCAAAAGCCTGGAGAAAACAGGTCATCTGAACAGCAATTATCTGATGAGGATTTGAAGTGCCATCATCGGCCATCAACCTGCCATGGCTCTATCCAAGATGGAGGTGGAGGAAAGAATTGGTTAAACACAGCTGAGGAGAGGGAGAAATTATAGAAAAGGAAGGGCTAAAGGCTGTTCAGCACAGCCCTTACTCCTAGTTTCAAATGCCTTGACTAGGGAAGACTTTTTATAGGCACACATAGATAGTCACATCCAAACTTAGAATTGAGATGATTTATTAGATGTGCTGGTGGTAGATAACCCTCCTGAGGGCAAAAACTGGCTACAACCTTCTTCTAATACTAACAATAACTTCCACTATCTTTGACCAATGAAAATATTTTCAGATAAATTTAGTTATCTAAATAACTAGATAAATAAATAAAAAAGTAAATATTTTCATTAGCAATGGAGTAATTTAGTAGAATGTTTACCTTCATTCTGCTAAATGACTCCATTGCTAATGAAAATATATCCTATAACAAAACAAACTAAAACTGAATTGGACTGTGTCAGTTTTTTAAACACAATGGAAAGCTTCCTGCTCTCTATTCTTAAAACCAAAGAATGAAACTCCTGCACTAAGTGCTACTGGAGGGGAAACAAATTCTTACGGTAGTGTGTGCTCTCCAGTCTAGACAAATTCTTATTTTGCACCATTTTTGCCTGAAGCACTGCTTGGTAATGAGTTACCTTGAGGCTTATTTTCTCTCTAGAGTAAGACTCCTGGAGCAAAAATGTAACTATTAGAAGATAAAACAAAGCTTTCCAACTTTGGAACTTCTAAGGCTTCTTCATTACTTTGTATACTTGTGATGCATTTTTAAAATGCAAGGCAGAAAGGCTAAATACAAACCATAAAAATATTCTTTATTTCATTCTAGAGGGACCAGCACTGCCTAATGTTATGAAATTTACTAATCTCAAAATATATGGACCTGTGTTAATGCACAGAAAAAACATCCCTTGAAAATACAGGATGATGCTTCTTTTTAGAAGCATTTATTGTGTTGCAAAAAGAAAGGTGACATGAGTAAACAATGCAAAATTTCTCTCTGGTGCACAGTAGTATAGCTAACTGGGGTAAACAGAGGACACGGAATTTATGCATAAATAAAAATTTAGCATAGGTAACATAAAATTGAAAACAATTCCATAAAGATCTGTTCCTGTGTCTCCATATGACAAAGTCAAAGAAACTCAGACCTGAGATGCTTGACTGACCTTTATGAATGATGAGGGTTCAGTTTGCCACATGACAAACAAGCTCTGAACATGCACAGCTCGCAGTGTATCCACACTTCAGAGAAAAACAGTATTCCTGTTCATACATGGAGTGTAGGGGAATGTCTGCTTTTGGATTTGAGATGTTCTAACAGAAGTCTTTTCTTTAAGAACTCCTAATGAGGCATTCCTTTGTACATGTGTGTGTGCATGTGGTAATGAAAGACATGGGGATCAAAATCCTCTAGGACAGGAATATAGGGGAGTAAAAAAACTTCCAAAGCCTCAACTAGAGTATATAATCTTCAGCTCACACTAGAGAATACATCTATATTACATTTTGCTCTTGAATATATTTATTCAGTACTACCAAACATAAAGAGCAAAATCATACTCAGTTGTTAATGTATTACAAAGAACTGGAAGAATAACTGCCAGAGTTTCTCAAAGGACATCTTAAATAATTTAACAATGAGGCCCTGAATTCGTGTATGACTCTGCCTGATGAGATATCTGCTATCATGCGGACATCATTAGGTTCTTAACATACCACTCACTGGTCCTTGTTAATGTCACTCAACATCACTGTGGAGAGAAATTTATTTGGCTTTTCTAAAGAGTATCTGGAGTTAAATTTAATTCAAAAAAGAATAGTGATTTTTTCCCCCCCACTTTCTTTGCAACTTCAGTTGCAGGGTTTTGCTTCTATGAATCTTCTACACTTTGATCCTCAAGTAGGGATTTCTTTTATTAGAAGTTTTTAGGTGTTCACTGCTGCAAACACGAACTAGTGAAAAGTACCTTTAAGTTTTTAGTATCATACTCCTGGTTATTTAGAATCTAAGTTCTTTTAAGAGACACTGCTTGCTTCTCTATACCTGTACCTTGAACTGCTCCATCTTTGGGATGTGTAGATGAGAATTATGTACAGGACTCAATAGGAATCCACAAAGAGTTTGTGTAGTTGTAGTGCTGTCCCCTCTTGTTACCCAAGCTGATGACATCAAACATATTCTCTTTGGCTGTTAGTGCAAACCGACAACTCTGCTAAAACATATTTAGTCATGACTTTTTCCTGAGTGTTAGCTGAACAAGGTATGATTTCTTTTTTTTCTCTAGATGTATTCCCAAGTTTTTACCCATTAAAACACCCCAGTCATGCCCATCAAAGTTTTAGTGGACTTGTCTTCCTATCTTTGTACCGTAAGCTTATCTGTAATGCAGGCTGCACTGCACATGCATTTTCTACACATCTCTGATGAAGATGTATTCAAGTGGCCTCAGCACCAGTTTTCAGGAAGGCTGTATTTATGACTTTACTGCTGCAAAAAGTGACCACTAAGCAATATCCTTCTCTTGGTATCTTTTAATTGGTTTTCAAGTCATGAGAAGGACATCTCTTCCATCTTAGGTTCTTTAATAGATCCTTACCAAGTGATTTTTATCCTTGGGCTTTTTAGACACTACTGTAGCCATCTACAAGCTCTGTGAACTTAAATTCTCCTTTATACAAGTCCTACACCTTTTTCAGATGACTATGTTTATCCTTTCTCTCAGTAAGCTTACTCTTTATTGCCAACTCAACCATCCCATCAGGACTGAAAATTGTTCACTGGTCTGTAGCTTAGCTTTCCCTCTAGACTCTCCTTTTTATAGGTGACAGCAGTGTTGGCAATCTGTCAGTCCACTGACATAGAAGCAATCTGTAATGATAGGTGAAGGCACCTTGCTCAGCAGTTCTGCAATCTCACATGCGATTTCTTTCAGAGCTCTTTGATAAATGCTATTTGGTATCAAGATCTTCCCAGCACCTAGCTTATCTATTTAAAAGAATTACACAAAATATGCCAGACCATGTTGACCTAAATCTTCTGGTTTAGCTGCTGCAGAGAATTTGGCTTCTCTGTCAGTCTTTATCAATGGATACCTCTTCTTATATCTTTGTCATCACCTCTCGGGCTAGTTCCCTGCTTTGAGTTTACTGTAAGAAGTTTGTGCTACTATGCTACGCATCATTTTCAGACAATTTTTTGAACTTGTTGTTTTACACTTGACCTGTGTGCTGCTGTGTTTTTATTTATTTTTGAATTGTGGCACGTATTTTATTGGTGCTTCTAATGAAGTATTAAACAGCCACCAGGGTGTTTGTCGGTGTCTTGCTTTTTGTCTATTGTTTGTTGTTTTTTGGGGGGGGGGGGGGCGGGTTTGTG
>JANRMJ010000088.1:41719219-41742918 GCA_025584955.1 Alethe diademata
ACGTATTTTATTGGTGCTTCTAATAAAGTATTAAACAGCCACCAGGGTGTTTGTCGGTGTCTTGCTTTTTGTCAATTGTTTGTTGTTGTTTGGGGGGGGGGGGGGCTGTGTGTAGGTTTGTTTGCATTATTAGCTGCCTTTATTTCTAATATACTCCAACTTATTTCAGATTTCTCTTTGATTTTCCCATCTTGCAAGAACATTTACCCTACTGTACTGTGGTTGCTGTTATGGAGTAGCTATTCCATGAATACCTCTTACATATTATGTTATCTTCCATGCACTGCTCAAGCTGCTGTTTTTTATTTGGATGCTATTTGAGATCTATTAGTTGTTACAGCAGTCATGTGTCACTGGAATGCTTTACCTCATCATAAGCTGAAATATTTAGCCTTATTAGCATGAGGTCTTGAGATCTCTCGCTGTTACTTCTTCTTGCACTTTTTCTTCTCTCACTTTCCAGTCCCTGTTTCTCCTGTAAGATGTTTGTGCTGTTGCACTCTATGTAATCTTTCCCATACAGCCCCACTTTGTCACCTGCATACCTGGCTGTGCCATCCTTAAGTCATGAGCCTGGTAACTGTCCTATTGATTTGTTTATTTTCCTACCGGGTCTTTGAATGCTTGTTACACCAGGGCTGTTGCTCAATACTACACAATTTAATTTTTCCGTCTCTTTCTCAAGCTTCTAGTACTGACATAAAGCTCTTGCAAATTCTGTCCTGGCTTCCTTGCACTGGCAGGTGTCAGTCAACTGGAATCATGGGCAAGCTGATCTGACTTTCTGAATAACAGCTGAAGCACCTCTGGAAAGGCTGCAACCCCCTTCACAACCCACAGCAGTCTGTGAATCAGGTGTTTTGAGTTTCAGTTTTTACTTGGCTTCTAATTTAAATATTGCTCTACAACCTTCTAGGGCAACTAGTAGGTCTTGCTCTGTTTTTGTGTATGATATAAGCTGTCTTTCCTCTTTCTTTTTTGTCCAAAAATATTTCCCAGCTCTTAGCATACCAGTATTTCTGCAGAAGAAATGGGTAAAAGCATTAGATGGAGTTTTGTAAAGTCTAGACAATCTTATCCCTATATTTAGAGACATTTTTATATTATAAATGAAGAAATTCCAAATGTTACAGACATTGAGTTGGTACTTAGAAAAGTACCAGTTGGAAAACTACCCGTAAGGAGAAAAAGAAGCAGGACTGAGGTAGAGTGTCTTGTGATGATTCTTGTTTCCTGAGTCACTGACAATATACTATGTTGGTATATATAAGGATTTATGAGTAATTCACATAATGTGAGATGTGAATAGCTAAAAAATGGCATTTTAAAAAGGCATTACTAATTCCTATATAAGCTTTTAGCAAAGCTTGGTGGACACATAAAACTGGAAACTACTCTTAAGTGCAGTTCCAACAGACTCACCTGTACTATGTTACAAGCATCATTCAGGATAATACCTTCCTCTTGTTGCTACTTCAGAGAGTATTTTTTGGGCTATGAAATATTGTTGCCCCCCACCATCCCATTTTGTTACCACAGACTCAGCTTAAAAGGAACTGAATTCTGACTGATGCAAGCCTTCTTGCCTTCAAGATTCCACAACGAATTCCATTGTCAGTTGCATCCCTTTGCATAAGAGAGAGATGAACTTGTAATGTGTGTATTCTACACACTGCTGAGTCAGGAATAGAACTCCAGGATGAAAATGTGTAGAATACAATTTTATGTTAATGGCTCAGCATGTCAGAGGTTATCAGAGTCTATACAAATGCTCTGTTACAAAGCAAAGTGAGGGTAAGGTGTAGTCATTTAATGACAGTTTCCACCAGGGTATATCTCTTAACCTTTATCTACTGATAAAGAACTGATGTTATTTTGCTCAGTTCAAAAACACATCTCAAAACAAAGTTCAGGTGAAAAATCTCAGAAATATGCTTTGGATCCATGTAGTACAGTCAATAAGAAAGACCCAAAAGCCCATGATACTGAAATTTATTTAAATTCTTGAGCACACAATATACATAACATTTTAGCACTTCCCAATGAGATATTTACTATATGTTTCTACAAATTACGCATTCATTGCATAAAACTGCATTCATTTCTCTATCACCATACTATATAAATTATCACAAAAACAGATGAACCAACAAAAGATTCTTGAATACATGTAACATTGGTGGGCTGAAAATAGCAGTCATAGCTTATCTTCATAGTAAGCAGCTCTAAATGAATCCCGCCTGAATTCATTTAATTAAGAAGCTGAAAAGAAAGAAAACATGATTAAATGCTGAAAAATGTGTATAAAACATAACAGCAAAATTATTTGAAAAGAATAATAAGAACTTCAAAACATTAATTTGAAAAGTCATTTGACATTTGTGTAACAATCTCTTAAGTTTTTATATTCCATTTAGTGATTACTAAGCAAGCATGAAAGTTATCAAATAAAACATAAGTGATTGAAACTTAAATCTGCCTATTTAAAAAATTAAAAAGCAAAACACTCTTCAAACATCTGTTCTCTTTAATCAAGTTTTGCATCTGCTTTTACTACTTGAAATGAGAAATCTCTCCCAGGGGAAGGTTCAGGTTTATTTAAAACCATCTTTTACTGCTGAAGTGGCTCTAGAGTTGGGAGAGTATAGAGCGATTGGCAAGACTCTGTAAGGCTGCAGACTCTTAAATTCTTAGTATTTTAATAAATTAAGAAGTTTCCAATGATACTGCTGTTTCTTTACACCTGGAAAGAAAATTTGTATTTCTAAAATGTAGATATATATTGTATGTCACACCTTTCTAAGTACTTTGCCAAATCCCACAGACTGGGAAATGGGAACAGAGAGAGACTTGTGCATGATGTTGGACTAACTGTACAAACACACAAGCAAGGAACTACGGAATGGAAATACTGCCTCTAGCTTTCCCTGGTACGTCTTTCAGCTCCTAGATATGCTGTGTGCACTAGCATACAGGTTGTAGTAATTTCATCAGTTTTTCCATTCATGGCTTTAATTAATTAATCATTACAAAACATAAATACAAGTGCCACAAGCTTAAAAAACTGTATCATTATAAAGATGTTCACTGCTGCAAAAAGCTGACAATCTCGTTAGGCAAGACATCCAAACCAAGGCAGAACAGATTGCAACTTGCTGGGTCCTTGAGGGTGAAGGGATTAACAATAGGGAAAGCTGGCATGAACAACCTCATGAAGACATGAATTGTAGAGGGCTGAAGGAGGAAGTAAGAGAATGCTGAGCACATGTGACTAAAAACATAACCCAGCTCTAGATGTACAAGACCATGTATAGGAAAGGATCTGAAAGGAGAAGAGAGGACTAATAGTAGTGAAAAAGTTTGGAGAGAAGAGTGGGAAGGGATGAAGATTTCAATAATCAGAGAGGTAGCATTGACAGGCTTAAGAGGCATAAAAGACTCAATGATGTAACAGTAAAGAAATACCAATACAGCAGTTGGATCAATATGCTACTACCACGGCTGTTGATCTCTACTTTTTGTCTGTAAGGGAACTGCACCTTTAGCAGTTAAGAGACATGATACAAAATATAGATAAGAGAAACACTGAAAGTTCTAAAACAAGTGTGAGAAAGAGAAAATTTAAGCAAAGAAAGAAAAATTCTAGGGCAGAAAGCTGAAACACATCAAGCTCCATCTGAATATGAGGACAAACTTTCTTATTTCAAGGGTGAGAGAGCAGTGGAACTGACTATCCAGAGAGGTTGTGGAGGCTCCTTCTATCAAAAAACCTGCCTGGAAGTGATCTTGTTCAACTTGCTGTAAGTGAACCTACTGTAGCAGAGTGATTTGTCTCCAGGAGTCACTTCAACCCCAACCATTCTTTGACTCTACAGACTACAAAAAGCCAAAACACCGTGAAAAAACCATAGAGTAGCCACAAAGAAGGAGATGTGGGATGGGCAGTTTCTCAAAAATCAAGGGTAACAAACTGGACAGCATCTGTTGGGATAGATCTGCAGACAGATCTATCTTCTGCACAACAGGGTGAAGCAGAACAGGAAAGCCTGGATAAACTGTGCCCCTCCAGACATAAACTAGATGAGAATGAACAGAAACAGGTAAAAGGCAAGCTTTAAGGCTTACAGGGAAGGCACATATGCAAAAAGAGGCATTTTTAATGGTGATAATTACAGAAGGAAGCTCCTACTGGAGAAGAGCATCCAAACTGTCTGCCACAATAAGAAGCACATCCTTCCTAAGAGACCTGCTATGGGTCCAGACATCTAGAATTCAGATCTCCCATGTTTTAAAAGATTAGAAACCAGCACTGCTGTCGACACTTCCCATAAAGAAGAATATGGATGTTTGTGAATTTTCATGAATTCAGCATGCTGTTAGATAGTTTAGATTAACAGAGGGAGACTCTAGTGTGTTGCCTTCCATTTCCATGGGCAGTTTATTTCCTGAAAAACATAATGTCTAGCCACATGAACAGTAGAGTATAGAAAATACTAAATGTAAGGGCTTTGTTTTGACAGCTGTGTACTATTGTTTTCCTGTCTTTTAAAATAATCCTGATTTCTCCTGTTTTAAAGAAAGTAGCCAATTTTGCTGGGCACTATAGATCAACTGTGAATCCTGGTAATTATCAGAAGTAGTTTTACCAATTCATAAACTTAAGGTGAATCAATTTAATTGTGCGTGAAATATCTAAAAAGCTGTTAGTAGTGCTCATGTTTATTAATATTTCATATGTCTGTAAATACTATTTGTTCTACCTACTAATATTTTTCCAGTATGTTTCCAAGAAATAACTATTCTATTTTATTCACTTGCATTTAATTTCAATTTCAATGTTATACAGTATTTCTTTACTGAAACTAATTTAATTACAAGGGTAGATGTGTATACAGTGAATGTGAGGATTCTTCAAGCTCTGGGGCATCTTGCAATTTGTGTGTCCTGTTGCATTGACTATCCTTCCCCAAGCAATAAATGAATACTTTATGTATGACTTAACATTTATGGGTTTTTGATGAAAATAAGGCATCTTTTATTTATCATGCTTTGCACAGCTTAGTTCATTTTCTCTCCTAGCCAATAAAGAATATGTATTTTCCATTCCATCAATACATAGTTCAGAAGGCTGATTATTTTTTATGATTTAACTAAAAAAAAAAAATCACATTACTCTTGTAAATAATACTGAAATATAACGGCTATGAAGGATAATTGGATAATGAAAAATTCAACTGCAGGGCAGGTTCTAAAAAAATTCAAAAGCTACTTAATGGAAAATTATGAAAACAGAATTTTCAGGTGTTCATTTTGTTTAAATTGAGATTAAAACAACAAAAGATAAAATGTAGGCTTGAAAGAACAATTTAAAATGTTAAGAGTAATGAAATTCTGCTAGAAGTTTCATTCAGAAAACAAAGCAGAAAAAACAATATAGGACAGTTAATTAGTTGCAGCCAAAGCTAAAAAAGAAAAAAAAAAGAATTTTGTTAATATCAGTAAAATTTTATTATATAAAATGATATTAATTATATTATATTAATTATACAATTATGTAATTATAATATTCACTTTTTTTCTGTGTCCTTTTGAAGCAGTGTTATAAATATTTACATGCCTAAAATTCCCAGTAATACAATAGTGTGCTTGTGTACTGATATCTTCTGTTCTTAGCATCCTTTCTCATTCTTTTTCATATTCTGTATACTTTTTGGACTGAAACTGCCTAAAGTGGGGTTTCCAGAGATCCAAGCTCTTTCCTGACTAGCAAAATCAATTTAGAGTTCATGGTTTTGGCTCACAGTAAAGAATAGTCTCCGTGTCACTCCCATGTGTATGAGTTGACAGATGAAATTCTGTGTTGATATAATGACATTTTACTGCTCAGTTACTGCAGATCTGATATTTAATATATCATTTATTCACTTTAAATACTAAGGTGAGAAGGTTTCAAAAAAAAAATTGCCTAAGATCTATCAACACACTTGTCTTATCCAGAAGGAATTATAGAGAGAAAATGCTCAACAGTATAAAATAAAATTCTTACAAAATTTTTCAATAGTTAATGATATAAATTAAAGTTTTAGCAAAATGAAAAATTTAATCTTGTTCCCATATAAACGGTGGATTAGTACAGCCATGAAATAGTCCTTCCATGGCAAAAATGTCTCTAGCAGAGAGATTTGCTGCAAGTGAGCTCATCCATCATGATTGTGTTCACTCAGTGAATAACCTTCATGATAACCCCCACTTTGCATCACCTTTCCCATGTCAATGCTATACTGTATAAGAGTGTTTTACCAGCATACTAATCAAACCATTTTTTGCCCAACACTAGCCTTTAAGAAGAAAATCCTGTGAAAGAATCAGATCAGAATTGGAAATGTCTGAAGTGGATCAAAAAGAGTCTGTCAAAATTAGTGTCCCTCCCTATATACATGCCCTCTAAAGAGCATCTTATAGACCACATTAGAAAAAGAAATAATGGTCTTTCTCCAGTTTTTTACTTCAGCTTTGTGTTTATCCACCTCTGCTTTGATTTATCTTCACTACATGGAGGTCACTGCAGAAAAGAAGATGCACAGCAGGTTATGTTACTGTTTCACTTTTTACCAATGCATGATGTTTCACAAAGGGTTGACTTGGTTGTTCAGGGCCACAGAACAGAAACAATTTAGGACATTTGAATTTTTTTCTTTTTTAAGTAGGATAGTTGAAGTTGATGCTGGAAGTCATTCATACAGCATTAAAGCAATTTCAGTTTTCTTTAACTGTTGCTTTAGGCAGGCCAACATAATGCTACTTTTTTCCTGATGGATCATTAGTATGCATTGTTGTCAGTAATGTTAAAGGCAAAGCTTCACTAGCCTGAGGACAATTTATCACATAAAGACTGATAGTTTCAAGGTGAAATCTACAACCAGTGAAAGTAAAAGGATAGACGTATTTCACATCTTAAGATATATCTGCACTGGGATCAATTGATGAAGCATGGAACTTCTTCGAAGATCCTAGGGAATTCAGACAAGAAGATTAATGTATTTTAGCATATATGACTGAAGTCAAAATGCAGTATACTAAATTAAAAGGGGAAAGAGAAAATAACGGTTTATATGCTTGATTCTCCTTAGTGTTTTGCATGTTCATTAAAATTCGTAAGAACTATCCACAAAATACAAAGAAGTTTCTCTAAAAAACTCTATGGGATTGTGATGAATATGACATGTTGAGACCACTGATGTGTCAAAGAATCCAACAGTATGTTTATTTAAAATAACAGAAAATGGGGTCAGAGGCACCCAAGAGACCAACAGAAACATGAAAGATTTAACACTGGAAAGGACCCAATAAGTGAATTACACGTTTGTGAAACTAGTAAATGGAATTTGATAATAGCAGAGCAAAAGGATCAGCTCTAGTGATGGTTTCCAATAATTCTGCATTGAGTGAGGATTTAAGATTGAATGATTAATTTATTACCATGAAAACTTGGAACAATCTAGGGCAGACCAACTAAGCCCAAAAGATCTTACTTAAGCATGCAGAAGCGGTAATATATATTAAAAAAAAACAACAAAAAACCAAAAAAAACAAAACAAAAACCCAAAAAACACTTAGACAGCTAGCTATTAAATGTTTCCTATGTATTTAGGTATACACACTGTTCATTTCTTTATGAATTTACTTGATTTGTAAGTTGTGGTATTGAGTTTACTTAGCTCCGTAAGACAGAATTTTGTTAATGGATCTAATAATTTCTTCACAGTAACAACATGATGTGGCACTACTGCATTTTATCAGGATTGTGATGAATTATTCTTTTCAGCATTGTCCTGAATTTATTTATTTTTAAACCAGCTTTAGCATACTAACAGGTACACTTACTTTTCATATGCATCATCTATCAAACTAGTTCTTTTTAAAATTAAACTTTCAATAGAATTCTACCCCAAGCCCCAAATCTTGTTGTCCTTTATTCTTAGCTTGCATAATAAAAGAGAAGTAGGAAATCTACATAGGCCTCCAACTTCTGCTAGACACTCACATTAAAAGATATCTGATATTTCAATAAATTATCGATTAATTGAGGGAAAAATAAAATAAAATCCATTCCAACTAGTATTTACAGTGAACAGATTAGCAAGAAAAGAGGGTAAAGCCCTACATTATTTAAATTAAGATTCCCAAAGCTTATAATACCTGATACTACAAGATATACTCAGTGATTAAGTTTGCACTAACACCAAAGGTACTGTGTTGGCATGCAAACCCACAGAGCATACCAATGCTCACAATGCTGTTCAGCACCAGACATCCTAGGTATCACAGCAGCCAAAAACCCCTACTACAAACAGTCACAAAGGCAATGCAAGGCCTGGCACAGATATATAAGCATGTTGTTAATAGCTGATATGAACATCCTTAAGATGAACAAAAAATGAAACTAGTTAGTACAGCTGTCAGGTTCTCTTTAGTAATTGATAAATTGCATGGCAAGGAAAATGCCATCGCCACCTACTTCTCCATTTAATAAACTTGTTATGAGAAAATGGAAGGGAGCTCAGACCATGGGTTGCCCATCTTTAGCAATCTTCTCGAGTGAGCTTTGAGCTGCAGATTATATTCATAAATCCTGCTTATCTAAAGTTTAAGACTTAAGCAGTTAATGGAAGGTAAGAATACTTTACTCTTAAAAAAACTGTATCCTCCCTTTCACCTCAAGTCAGTCATGCTAGAAGTAATCTCCAGAGAGGATGCTGAGAGGCAGGACAGACTATCCCAAATGGCAAACTATTAATTTCATACTGATGAAATTTTGCAGTATGATGCTACTTGGCCCTTTACAGACCTCTTTCCTTAGCAGAAATTACTAAAAAAGCAGGAGCATACCTTGTGCACGCATTGCAACAGGAGGAATTTCTTTGTCTTCAGTATAGTGTTATTAAATAATAAACTAATCTGAAGCGACCTAAATGTCAATTACACAGCTTAAAGAGACCAATCTGCAAAAATGAAAATAGTTCTGAAGTCTTAGAGCAAAAATTAATAGAAAAATTGTAAGGTAATAGCTGAAATGTTACATCTAAGTTAGTTTTGCAAGGCTGAATCCTTTTTAGTGGAACATAACACAGATTACAAAACTGGCTGTTGTACTAATCATGTGGCTTAATCAGAGAAAATCTACTTTTTCACTTTTCAGAAAAATTGCAACTGTTTAACTGACAGGTATATGTGTAATTCAAAAAAAACTATAATCCTTTCCTTTATGGTGTGGATGGCAAAAGAAAAGGGTACTTTTAGTGAAGTCAAATCTTAGCATTGTACAGTGCTTTGTTGTTTTGTGCCCTGTCTTATGTAAATCTTAGTTATATAAAAATAAGTGTCTAATAAAGCCTTACAAACTAAAGCATGTTTTCTTTTTGCATTTTTCAGGGGGCACTGCTTATGCTGTGCATCTGTGCTCAAACCCGTTTAACTAGTCTGCTTTAACAGTCACGGTAACATTCCAAACCTTTTTGGTTTGCTTAAATTAACCACCATTCTTCCTGCTTCTACCACCTTCCATTGACTTCAGTGGTAAAGATTAAAGATTGTTTAGCTGAAAGCAATTCTTAAACTTCTACAAAGCTATTACAGTGTATCGGATGAGAATTTAAAGACAGATTACCTGTATGGGTAGCCATGGTATTTGGAGCGAAATATTGACAGCAGGAAGCTGAAGAAAAAGACCACGAGACCAAGGCCTACCAGACATATTACTGGAAAAAAAACAACTTCACTTATTAGCACATAAAAGAGTTAAAACTGCAATCCCTACAAAGAATATTATTTATGTCAATCATTTATAGAGAATTTTGACACAGTTAAATACAAAATGTTACTCCCTTGACTACTGAAGCCCAGTATCTTCTGACAGGATTTCAAATAGATATGGAAATAATATTTATGGTTATTAAGAAAAAATAACCTGTCAGGGCAAATGTATTTTCAAGAAAAAAGCAGAAATTTGAAAGTCAAATGCATATGGATGCAAACACCTTACTGCTGATAATGGACTTAATAACCCATTAAATTATACATATCAAATATAATGTTATTTCAGGTATTTGCTTGTTCATTTTGGAAAAAAATTACATTTAGAAAAATGTCCTTTGGCTAATGGAATAATGTTTTCTCTAGCCAACCATCTATGGCTGAAGTAGCAGTAAAGGCAGCTTTGTAACTACTTTATCTAGTTATTAATGGCTAAAAATTGTTCTAAGTTCCAAGGCTGGCAGACAAACCACTTTTTACTCTTAGCTCAGTAGCAATATAAAACTTCAGGTTCTGAAGGTAAACAACAATTATGTAGATCTTTTGATACCTTTCAGGTGAATGTGCTTAGCATCTTTTCAAAGAATGAACTAACAAACTAAATGCTTAAATTAAGAAACAATATTTGGAACATCTTTTGGCATCCTGTGGAATAACAGCATAAAACTTGCTTGATTGTGATAGCCCACTCTATTACATAAAATATTTTTTTTTAAAGGGGGACAAGTTACAAACTGATATGCAGCTCATCTGCATTAGATAATTTTTTTATTCTAGTGAGCTACATTGATTTTAAAAACTCCTCTTATAGTATTCCTACTTTAGCCAACCCTTTGCTATTTAATTGCAATATTCATGCTTCAAAAGTGTGCTGCCTTTGAGTGAAGGATGAGCAAACGTGAAGCCAAGGAAATTGACTACGATGCATTTTTTCATTAAAACTGACCATGTGGAAAGTGACACATGTCAACTGGAATATAAAATTTCTACAGTTATTTTGAGAAAACTAGCCATGTACAAACCTAATAAACACACTTCATTATAAAGAAATCACCACTCAAAAATATGATTTCCAAGCATGGAAGAATAAATTGGAAGCATGAACAGTACAAGGCAGATACACAGAAAACATTCACATAATGGCCACAAAGAGCAAAGAGCCTGAATTTTTACTGGAGTCTACTGATATTTCACTGTGCCTGTGTTCACAGGCCCAGATCTAAGATCACATTCCAGTTAAACTTATGTCATTGTATCCTTTGACACCACTGTTAAAGCTAGTTACTGTAGAAGATATTCAGAATTAATGACACATCTACAGCTTGCGGAAGGAGACCCTCAAATCACTATAAATTAGAGAGATCTAGCCATTCAACCAGCTATTATGAAGAGTTCTAGAATGCTTTTTAAGAAAATATTGTAGGAAATCTGGTATCTTCCAAAGACCTTCAATGGCTTATATGAGAAAAATAAGTTAGGGGATATAAAAGGTGCAAAGGCAGATGGGCATATTTGTTTCAACCTATGTCATGCTCAGTAAAACCTTGTTTGATGTAACAGTGAGTAAGTTTGATTCTGGATAAAACACTTTCATATTGTGTGTTTATGTGATTCATTGACAAAAAAATCTCACAAATATTCTGAGTAACAACAAAATTCAGAAAAAATAAAAATTGTACTTCAAGCTAAATATCTTTAGACATTACAGATGAGGGTATGTTCTGTGTTGTACCTACTGCTGGTTTTCCATCTTCCTCTGGAGACACGATACTGGCAAGAGTACCAAATAAAAGAATTTTCACACTCTTTTGGATGTCGTCATCTTAAATGCCTAAATTCATTTTGAAAACAAGTGTTTTGAAAATATTGTTCTTTATATTGTTGACTTCTGATAGAATTCAAGTGCTAAAAAGCATTTATGCAATGTAGTAGAAATACTGTGTCAAGCTGTAGCTTAGTTGAGAATGCTTAAAGTATATTTTTTCAGTTACTACTTCAGGTGAATGCAGTTTTATCAACAGAATTTTTATGCTTTCCTCTTTTCCAGACAACTAAAGGTAAACATTTCTTTAAGATAGAGACCTTCTGAAAACTAAATCATATATTCACTTGTAATTTTGCAGTGTCTTCTAACTGTCTAAGCATTAGCTTAGCTATAAAGTACAACTTACTTCTCCTTTTTCCAACATCTCCTTTGGAGGTAGCAGCTTCATTCAGGAGCACCATTCCCATGGTGATAGCAGCATCTGTATTACCATTGTCAAGGAAAGCAGCAGATGTGTGGATACCTCAGAAAGCCACAAAGGTACATCTATGAACTACAACTTCAAGTTCATAAAACTAAACAAGGTATTGACATATAAATCTGCATATCACAATCTGTAATGTGCTGATACACTCACCTGTGGCAAAATTGTGTAGGATTTTTCTTCGTGCATTCTGGATTTAAAAAAAATGAAAACATTCAAGACTCCTTAAAGGACAAGTCATCAAGTAGGATGCAAATTCTGGACAGTTATGGAAATAGCCATTCCCCAGTATTTTAAAATATTCTGTATCTTGGTAGCAAAGGATTTAAAAAATGAAAATTGTAAGATCCAGAAATTATTCACTGCAGTTGCACACAATTCACTGGTTATTTGACACAAACTGAAGCAGTTGGACTGGTTTATCTTTCTCTGCATTTAGATAAGACATTAACTCCCTCTTTAGTGTCATATTGCTTAATAGTTTAGCAGAGAAACATCTCAGAGGCAAAGTCCTCAGTCACTCTCAGTCTTTTGTTGTCTCATTATAACTGTTACAAATGCAAACAAGTACATAACAATAAAACAATTTCACTAATCTAGCAAGCTCTTAAGCCATTGTCTTAATTGTTTATTTGAAACCATATAAACAAAAAGGAATGGTTACTACTGTGCATAACATCTGTTCTGAAGCAGAGGCAAGCCTGAATGGCACTGAAGCAGGTGTGAATCATAGGTCACAATAGCAGGAAACACAAACTTCAACACACTTTACAGATGATCAAATAAGGTTGGAGTTTTCAACATTACTTAACCCAGGGCATGATGGCTACATATTTCCAGAATAGGATGTTATTATTTATGCACACAATTCAAGAAAATACTTCAAACATGCTAGATCCGTAAGTAATAGCTGCATCTTGTAATATTACACTTATACTAATTGTAATATATTAGTATTTTTTATTTTAGGAATGTTCAAAATTAGACCAAAATGTTCAAAGACATCTGAAATTTTAATTGTAAAATTTTAATTAAGCTGAGCTTGAGCAAAAGGGTTTAGAACTGTCAATGCTAAAACAATCACACTTCATCAGAGATGAGCAGCAGATTCAGGTTTGACTTCCAAATTTTATACACACAGACTGAGAAAAGTCAAATTAAAAATAACAAGATTTTAAAAAGTAAACACCAGTGGTTAAAGATGGCAAAAGCAAATAGGCAACAGGAAAGGAAATAAAATTTTTAACATTATCTCTTTGATGCAGACATCTACCTACAGTCCTAAATTAAGCTCAAATTAAAAACATGCTAGTAGTTCAAATTAAATTCCTCACATATGTACAAGCTGCACGACACTGAGCCAGTCTATGAATAATTGGTTATGTCCTAGTCTTCCAAAAGGTTAGGACTGCACTTGACAAAATATTAAAAAAAAAAAAAAGCAAAATAATGTGAAAAAATTAATCTTGGAATCCATAATACAAAAATTGCTTTCTAAAAATTTTACTTGTTAAGATTCAGACTCATGAGCATATGAGACTGAGAATCTCCTGTTCTACTGCTGTGCTTCCAGTAGGGAAAAAGAACTAGGGAGAATGTCATGAGAATCATTAAATGCTTTATTTTCCAATGTTACAAAAGCGTAAAGATGAATTAATTGAGGCAGTTGTCACAAAAAGGGCTGAGAAAAAAATTTCCACATATATTTCTACCCTATTAAAGAAAAGCCTCTAAGGCAGCATTATCTAATAAATTTATTTTACCAATTCCTCATTTACAGTAGTGTTTTTATCCTGAGTTTAACAGTCATGGGAAAAAAACCCCAGTCTCAAGATGTAAAGGTAACTCACCAGATCCTCTTGGGAAAGTGCTACTTTTTGCAAAGGTTTTGAAATGTCTTGTAAATGTTTTTTGAGTTTTTTTTCACTTGATTATCTCATGCAGTATCAGTACACAATGTGGTTCTTTGCTATTTCCCTTACCTGGCTGCTTCTGAGAAACAAACCAACCACCCACGCACTAAAATGCCATTTGGGAGGCATCCCTTCTGTAACGTAGTTCTTATTTTCTTAGTAGACCATGACTTTAATTCACTTTTCCTACCATCAGGAACAACAATTTCACAAAAGTAAGTTGTTTGCTCTGCAACTGAGAATTATAGATCTGTAACCACCAGAATTGTGCTGGGTTTTTTCCCCCCTCTCTTTTGGAGCTTCAGATCATTGCCCCTAAAGCTTCCCTCATGCTGTCACTATTTTTGCTTCAGTTGTTGCTTTCTAACTTTAGTCATCATTGCTGAGCTTTCAGCCTCATTGGCTGCCTTTTACCTTCAATGGTATCAGCTTCATAGCCACACTGTAAAACTGCATGGTACCTGCCTCAGCTCACTGATGCTAAAATAAAAATTCAACCTGAGTTGTCATTTCAATACAATAATTAGCTTTTTCCTACAGAATATATAGCTTGTTACTATTTTTCACTCATTTCTAACATTCTATGTTATTCCTTTGCACTACTTCGATATTCTACAATATAAAGCAACAGTCCCAGCTCTGAAAATAATCTTTTACAGTATCGCAATTCTCAAGCAGTGCAGAATGTAAAATTTTACAAGAGGTGACTTGGACAGTTTTTCATGTGCAAAAAATGATGCATCAAAATATGTACTTATTTTCCAATTCCTCTTTATCTGCCTCACTATGCATTATGAAACTATTTTGAAAAGATGAGGGGAATGTGGCACTCAGATAAACCATAGCAAGCGAATGTTTTAAATTCAGATGCTCATGTTTTCTGATAAATGTATACCTCTACTGACTTTTTTTGGTGTAAATCCTGTTATATACCTTCTCAAAATATTACAGTTTTACATATGAAACTTCTGCCTTTCCTTTTCCCAGCTGATACATGCTTTTCATAAAAATTGAAAACATATTATTTACATAGGGCTTTTGAAAAGGTGTTGAATTATGATACAGGAAGAACAACAGTTTTAAAGTACGATGAAAAAGACAGTGATCATCACAATTTATAAGCTTATACAGAAAACGATCAGCAGTAACAGAATAAAATATACACCCCTGAAAGAATCAAGATATTTTATCAGAAGTAGGGAAAAAAACTAGACCAACAAATCCAAACAAAACAAACCAAAAATTATTGGATAAATAAAATCCAAAATTATAGATATCCTACAAAATGAAACTAATTGCTAGTAAATTTGGGATACTTATTATTAGAATAATTTAATTGAAAATTTAATCGCAGAATGCCCAAAAGGAAGAAAACCTGATCATTCCAAAGTTTATTAATGTAATACATAATTTATATTTTTTACATCACAAATTTATTCATAATTAGTAGTAAGTGAGGAATGAAAGAAGGAAAGAAAATAGCTTGGCTAGCATTTGGTTACTTTCATGAAAAAAAGTTTGGTGGTCTCATTCATATTCAATTGTATATCTGCCAAGGGTGCAAAATCTGGCATTAGCATTACAAACACATAAAGAAACAACTACCTTCTAAAATGCAGATCACGCAGTTGCTTAATAACACATGAGCAAAAAAACCTAGGGAATAAAATATTCATCCACTTGAGCCTGTGCTCAGTTTACTGTTAGCTAAAATGGGGATAGATTATCATGCAATCTTTAAAAATTGCTGGTTCAATTTATCAGACATGGAACAAATAAAAGCAAATACTTATTTGTCAAGAAGTAATATTATCAACAGAAAGATCTACGGTCGTTTTGTCTTCTCTCCTTTATTTTTTTTTTCTATTTTTGGTTTTATTTTTTGTTTGTTTGGTTTAGTTTTTTGCTGGGGGGTGATGATTAGAAATTCTTTGTTGGCCCCTTACAAGAGGGCTACTATGCTGATCAACTCACTGAAGACGGATGACTCCTACATCAGAAGTTGAAAAAGTGGAGAACAGTCTGAAAATGGTTTATTTGAATATGGATTTATGGATAAATTGTACACAAACTATATTTAAGGATTTTTAATGGTCTGAATCCAGTTGTAATGATACTAACAACAACTCTGAACATAGTTTTTGTTTAAAACCTTCTGGCCTCAGCTACACTGACTAGTTTTTCAAGAATTTTAGGAAATATTACACAAGTCTTATCATCAGAGTTCACCTCTACTCCTTGAAATATGCATCTCACAACAGCCAAGTAGCTCAAAGTTTGCATTTCAACCATTGAAATACCAACTATTCCACACTACTTTCCTTTTTGATGCTTTTTCATCATTTTAACAGTGCAGAGAGTAGATTTCATACAAATATAGAATTTCTTAAGTGAAAAAGTTTATTATTAATTTTATTAGTTTCAGCTTCAATTTATGAACCTGTCTTTCTAATCCACAGATAATCTGATGGAACCATTGCTCTTGCGGTGCTCTTGGACACCTGAGAATGGAAAGGTCACATAAAAACTTCAGAAGAAAAAGATCTGGGATCTGTTTTAATTCAGCCGCAAAATGAAGCACAGAGATACTTAATTAAGTTTGTGTTAAATCACTAATCAAACATTCAGAGTTTTTCAGCCTGATTTACATCCTAATTATTCACATTTCGGATCATCGAAAACTAATGCTGGAGAAATTATTTTTACATTTATTATTTATGACCTTTTTGGTTGTATAGATTACATCTGATAAAATTTCAGGTTTAGTCCTGTCCATCTTGCAAATTTTTATAGTGTGGTTTGCCCCATAATATCTTTTTCTAGCTTTACTTGTATTTTGTAATCAATTTCTATAAATTTTCAAATATATATTTCAAATAAATATTTAAATCAAAAAAGTATAAAAACCTCCAGAACAGGTAGATGTATAACAGTACTTTACTTTCATTAATGTTAAGCATACTAGAGCAACAATTAAATGAGAGAATTTCTTAACTGTTTAATTTAGCTTTTAAACACAGCTACAATTCCTAAAACAAACTTCATTTCAGCTATTTTTAAGTATTTATGAGGCTATATAATTTTCTCTCAGTATTCTAATATTGTATTACAAACATTTACCTTATTTTCAAGCACTTTATTTCAAACACTAGACCTAGTATGTCTCATCTGTTTGTTAGCACACACTTGATACTTGCATGCAGACACAATCTCTCTTGCTTTCCCTAAAAATCCATAAATATTTTTGAGAATATCACACATTCTTTTTCTACATGTAAGGCATCATCAATATGAGTCTAGGCTGTTGTTTTACTCTCCATCATTGCTAGGATCTAGGCAATATAATTTATTTCTTAGCTGAATGCACTGGAGGACTACTCCATTCAGTAAAAGGTATCTGTGGATCCAAAAGGCAAACCATTTAACTTTGGACTAGATTTCTGCATCTTTTAGCCATCCAAGCAAATATGTTTCTTAACCATTAAAATATCCATTAAAATAATTAACTGAAGCCTAAAGAAACCCTTAAAAATATCTTCAGCCTGTGGTGAGTGAATGACTCTTGTTCTGTGGACTAGTAGTCAGCTATTTGCAAAAGGCAAATAAAAATGGGGCAATTGCCAGAGCAGCTGACAGCTAAATTAGCTTTGCAGGGGTCTGTACTTCCATTGGAAAAGTTTAACCAGAAATTGAAAATGGTTGAAAATCACTGAAATTCAGAGTTGGTAAATTCATGCAGAGGACACATGCCATATGTGGAAGTCTTTCATCAATTCCAGTGTACTGCAATTAGCTGATGAAAGATTATAAATTATGTTTAATATTGTGTTAACAAATGCCCAACTCTAAATTTGAGATCTCTGCATAACTCTCTCACATTTAAGGGACCATAACGTCTTTTCTGATGGGTCATATTACGAATTCCTTTAAGGTCAAGCAGCAGGAGACTTAGGTAACAAAAAACCGTCCTGATTTTTCTATCTATGATTTCCTTATCCTTCATTACATTCAGGAGGAAGCAGACAGCTTCCAGAAGAAATGGAGTAAGTTACAAGGTTAACAGGCAGTACTAACAGCTAATGCAAGTAAATAATAGAAAATGTGCAGGACATTCTGCTGCTTTGGATGTTGATTTCCAAAGTTAATTAGGAAGCATGCTTAATATGCTGCAGTATTGTGATTCTAGTCCTAACTTTATCCACCAAGGTCTTCTTTATTTCTTATCCTTAAGATCAAGAATACAATAATCCTGTCTCACCGCTTTAGTTACCAACCTCATTCACTTTAATATATAATTTCTGGGGAACACACAACTAGTTGTGCATATTGCTGCACAAGTGACAGAATCTTATTAATGAGACCTAAGTGAGTATTCTACTGACTTTTGACTCAAAATTTCAGATTCTTATGCTCGGTGACTGACATACAGAAAGTCATCCCTTTACATTCATCCTATGGAAAAGTTTCCTCACATCACAAAGGCACTTAATACATTTAATTTAAATTCCCTCTGTAGGACAGGAAATCTCTTTCATAATAGGTGTCATTTTAATGCTACCAAAAAGATTTGGCCCTTTCCCTTTCAATCACTATCTCGTATCCACCTATGCAGCTGTCCCATTAAACTTTGCCTTGGGAATTCAAATTAGGAAACTGAAAAGACATTTCCATTTTTACTTAGGTGCATGTGTTTAATCAGCATCAATGCTAAGTTTAATAGTAACAATAGAAAACGTACCAGGTTAATCATAACTGCTAATTCCTATAATAATGGTCTAGGTTTATCTCCTGTATAGGAGACAGAATAAATATATAAATAAATAGTTTGCTTAATAACTGAAACTCCTTCAATAATGAAAATATTTACTTTTAAATTTACCTCTCAAAGTAAGGATTCACTATCACTAAAAAAGGAAAAAAAATATGACATATTACATTCAAAGCAGCTATATTTCTCCAGGGAACGACATAAAAACTTGATGAAAATTCATTAGAAATAATGAGTAGTGTCTACAAAGAGGAGGAATAAAAGAATTTAAGAAATCTTTCAAGTACAACACAGCTTATCCAACATTATTACTCCCTATTCTTCTTGCTGTATCTTGACACCCAGAGCAATATTTACAGCTGAACACCTCACACTTCAATGCCTTTTTGGTTATATCAGTCATATACACTATCTGTATTCAACTGTAGTTAATTACAACAGTAATACTGATTGGGCAGTTTACTGCATGTCATTTCTCTCAGGCAATGACAGCTCTTCATTCCAAAGTTATCTCTCTTATGCCTTTATGTCTTCTTAATAAGTCTAGCAGCAGTACTTCAATATCCTTGTCTTTAGTTCCTCTTTCTTGTCTCTCCAAGAATGTCACACTACTCAGCATTTAAAAAAATTTTATTAGTACCCAATCATTTCTGCTGACTCCTCTTATCTGTGACCCAATTTCTGTCAGAAGAGGGTTGCAAGAATAGACACCACAAGCCTGGAATGTCTTCTGCATGGGGAAATAGCAGAATTTTTCAACTTGTAAAGAAAAGAGAAGTATCTTTGGCGATCCCTGTAAAGCCCCAAATAGAATGGAAAAAAGAGAGAGAATGGACTATACCCCATGACTTATATACTAAAGTCACAAGTACATTTATTGTGCAAATTATAGGCTAAAAATATCCTAAAGGAATAAATTCTGCATACTACATGAAGTTTACACTGAAAATTCATTGCTATAGAATATTATCCCATATTTAATTCAAAAAAAGGATTAAAAAGAAGTAAGAATTTATTAACTGATGACTAGAAGCTATAACATTCCTTATGGCCAATCTGGCTCAAAAATCCCTGAATCATTTATTTCATTTGGTTATTTTGTTTTGCACAATTTTTCCTTATGTTCTTAAAAATCATTGCTGCACTAATACATGTGGATGCAAACTGATAATAACTTGAGGAGATGCTAAACTTTATTGCTAAATCAAAACGTGTTTAGATATGTGCTCTTTTTGCATGGTTGAATTGGATATCTAGCACACAATTAGACTGCCTTACCAGGATTGCAACTGTGAACAGTTATTTCTCTGTCTAAACTATGTAGTCCTATCTCCTAGGGTCCTTGGAGATGCTCGTTCAAAAGCAAAACCTTGAATTACAGACTGCACAATGCCTACCATGTTCACAGCTCCACACAGGTTACTGCTTTTATATAATTTATCAAAACAAAAATTCACTTTAAAAAATGTATTCCATGCTCCTATTTAAAGAAGTTTTCTTTGTGTCATCTGCCATATTTATTCTACAGCAGTTATACTTCTATTTCTGTAATGACTTTTTGATAAAATTTTCTACTTTATCAGAAAGTGTCTATACTGAAATAATTCTACAACCCCCCCAAAGTCTTATGTGTGTTAATTGAACCCAGTTGCTCGAAGCACTGCTTTTCAACCTGATGTGGGGATATATATTACATAAAACTTCCTTCTCAATTTCATATGATAGCAAGGTTTTGTTGTTTCTGGGGAGGTTATAAAAACTGGCCAATTTCAAAGAAAACTGAAAGCAGATTGAAAAGACCAGCATATTTTTATGGATATAACCTCAAATTAAATTTATACCTAACTCTTATTCCATGTTACTTTTTCTCTGGAAATAACGACAAAAATATTTTCTTTTTAAAAAATTTTTTGAACCTGTCGATTTATGGTGAACAATGAGATATAATGTGGCATGTATAAAAGCAAACCTTGGATTTTGTTTTATTCATAGGTAATAAAAAGCTAAAACATAATGGATGTCATAGTTCTATTCCACAGAGTGTTCTGCTCATTTTTTAATGAAAGCTTCACTAAAAATATTCCCCCAATTCTATAAGGCTGGCAAAAGAAATCCAAAGGGAAGCCAAAATGTTATGTCAGACAAGACTGTAATTCATACCAGAATGCACCATGAACTGTAGTTTGGAAGGTTCAGACTGGATGAAGAACAACTTCACATCTGAAACTGCCCAGAGAGATTATGTGATCTCCATCCCTGAAGTTATGAAAAAATTGCCCCAGACAAAACCAAGAAAGACATGTTCCAGTATTAGTGATAATCCTTCATTAACAGGAAGATTGTAGCATGTGGTCTTCCGAGACGCCTTTCAAATAACACTTACATGATTTCCATGATTATATCCTGAAATCAACTCTACAAGACAAAGAGGAGCCAAAGAACAAAACTGATTAAGAGTCATCTTGTCAGTGTAACACAAACTGCTCAAAGTAATAGCCTGGAAGATACAGAAGTGTATAATATACAAGCACCATGATATCTTGGAGGTATTTTCCAACCTTAATGATTCCCTGATATCCAACCATGTCTTTTCACTGTTCTCTGCTACATGCTCATGAAGAACTGCAGGCCACAGGAAAGGCTCAAACTGGAGAAGTTTGTGGAGAACTTTCTCCCATAAGAGGAAGCAAGGGAAGAGTGTGATGACTCCTCATCCTGAGGAAGAAAGAGAGGCAGAGATAATTGTGATGAACTGGACACAATTTCTGCTCTTCATCCACTTGCACCACTGTGAGAGACCAGTAGATAAATCACAAGTAAAGTTAAGCCTAGGAGGAAGGGAGGAGTGGGGGGAAAGTTGTTTTAAGATTTGTTTTTTATTTCTCATTACCCTTCTCTGATTTGATTGGTAGTAAGTTCAATTAATTTACCGGAGTCTATCCCTGCCCTTATCTTGACCCATGAGCCTTTTGCTACATTTTTTCTCCCCTGACCATCTGAAGAGTGGCCCTGGTGGGCTACTGTCCAACCAGGGTCAGCTCACCCCTAGTGCCAGTGAAGTTCATCCCTATTACCAGTCCTTGGTGAGTACACTGTACATGGATATATATATATACCTGGTAAGTAATCAGCAACTTTGTATAGATTTTACTGAATTTAGTTTTGCTTTATAAATCTACTTAAACTGAGTATTTGACATCTCCACAAGTCCTTCTTAATCAAGTCCTAATTATGTAGCTACAGCATGGAAAACCAGGTCTTTATATAGAAATAGTCTAGCAGATGGGGTAGAATCACTGTTTAAAACAAAATACAGAAATGAAAAGGAAATTCATGTTTTTTCATCTGAGGTATTAAAAATTCACTTTCTAGAGAAATACAACATTGCATGTCAACATCTGGCAAGAAGTGACAAGCTAACTACTACAAAGTAAAAAGAAGCAACCAAATGAAACATGTACATCACTGGAATACTAATGTCCTGTTTTAAAATTCAATGCGTCTTCTAAAGGATAAAATTAATCTGCATTTTTTTTATATTTCCCACATTTTCTAACAACATTTTCTGAATTAAAAAAAAAAATGAAGAAACAATTGAGCAGCTCATCATTTCTTGCAACTGGAAAGAATAAAGGAATATTAATTTTCATGAGTAACTGTTAAAGTCTGTCAAGATTTCGTGTGAAAGATTTTGTGAAATTTGTGTGCGACCAAAAACTCATCTCAACAGTACTGAGCCATGAAATGAAACCTTAGAGAATTCCTTCTGCAAGCGGTAATGAACAACATTACTGAAAGGATTCTTTGAGACAGCTGCATTAATGTAGCTAGCCAACTTCCTGGTTTAAAGACAGTATCTGCCAACAAAAAGATATCACTTTCATGCCTGATCAATAAAATTTTTGTTTATTTTTAATATTCTCTGGTTTCGAGGTTTACTTTTCTCATTCTCAAGCAGTCAATGGGATTGTTTTAGATAACAGATTTAAACTGTGGCAGTTCATGAAAAGTAGAAAACCATGAAAATATAAATTGCAGCTCTACAAAGGAAAGCATAAAGATGATACCAGTAAGATGCATACTCTATCTAATAAATAAGAAACTTTTCATATGAAATGTGATAGCTGTCTCTGTGTACTTTTTAAAAAACATGGCATTTAAAGCAATAATCACTGAGTTTTGACTAGGCAGTTTTCAAGTGGAAACTCTACACAGATGGACACTCTATAGGCCCCTCTGGGCAACCTGTTTCCATTTACACACCCTTACAGTAAGAAGCATCTTCTTGTCTTCAGACTGATTTTCCTGGTTTTCAGTTTTAGTCCACTGCCTCTTGTCCTCTCAAAGGGCACTACCGAGAAAGTCTGTCTCTTTCCTCATCATTTCCTCCATTCAGGTATCTATACACGTTGATGAGATCTCCCTCAGAGTCTTCTTCAAGTTAAACAGTTCCAGCTCCCCCAGCCTTTTCTCACGGGATAATCCCCTAATCCTCTTTGTGGCTCTTTGCGGGACTTGCTCAATTAAGTCTGCAATATTCCTGTACTGGGAGACCGAGAACTGGAAACAGCATTCCAATCCAATTGCAAATATTAGATTTGCTCTGCAAAATATGATCATAACCTTAAAACTAAATTAATAATAGCTATTTATGAAGCATGTAAGGTTTCACAGGTAGCAAAATGGATGCCAGGCAAATGAATGTAATGAAGGTGTAATGATGCTGTTGTCTTTGGATAGAAAATGCCAAAGATGAAGGTAGATAGGGAAGTTAGAGGAAGGCCACATTTCAAGGCAACATAACTTCAGAAAGAGAACAAGAAGAGTAGCCAAGATCATTGTCACGGTGTGACTGGGGTTTGTCAATTTTAATACATTCAATTTTCTTTGGGGATAGGATCTAGGAGTAGAGACAAGGCAGGCTTAAACTTAAAAGGATATAAAATGAAATTTATT
>JANRMJ010000088.1:41743018-41828269 GCA_025584955.1 Alethe diademata
AGCCACGCCGGGAAAACGTGGCCACCAGGGGACCACGTGGAGATGGCTGGACTTCTTTCGGCTCCCAGAGAGGGGCTGCTTTCCTGCCCAGGCCCTTGTGCTAGGGGCTGGGCTCCCCTCCCCGCTCCCGCTTCACGTGAAACCAGCACAATCATAAAACTTGGATCCATCAATTACTACAGATTGGGAAATATTATTTTCTTTTACTTCCTCCCCTCAGAGAAAGGTTATTTGTGATAGAACTACTAAACTTCAAAAATGGTTAATGATGATTAGAGTTCTCATTCAATGAATAAAGCTGGTAAGAATCGGGGTTTAAAAAACCCAGAGAGAATATGAGTTTTCTTTTAATGAAAGTTTATTAAAACTTTCATTGAAAAATACCACCCCCCGCCACCCCCCACAGAACCCAAACTTAACTTTCTCTGACTCAGTAAGACTGAAAGAGTAAAAGTAGGTCTCAGTCTTTCTGTGAGGAGGTGATGTCAGAACAAATGTGATTGAGTTATTTGTTTCAAGAAGTAGTAGCAAACTGTTTAGATTAGGTGGGGGGGGAAATTCAAGGACTATTGGAGGACACATCATCTTCATGCACAGCTTGTAAATTTCTGTATGCCTTTCTTGTAAGTAAAAAGAAATAAAATTATTCTTTCATTGAGTTTTTAATTATTATAAGAAAAAATTAATAAGAAAATTAGTTTTTGCCACTGGAAAGGTAACACTGAAAAGAAAAAGAAATTAAGAATAGTAACCAGGCACAAGACTAACAAAGGAGATAACAAGATGCACATAGGTGAAAAGCAATACCAATGTTACTTGGCAGTAAATAGCAACAACAATGAATATTTATTTCAACATATAATAAGTAAGCAAAAATATAATACCTGCTTAAATGTTCAATGATATTCACTGCCAGAGCAATTTTAACTGCACACTGTGCCTCATCTTGGTTTTTTTAATATTTATCACCAGTTTGAAGGATACTCAAGAGAAGAATAATATGTGACTCTGCCACAAACTGAGCTTGGCTGCTTCCATGTATGTAACTCTGTAAAACAAAAATGAAAAACATTCCTCTTTAAGAAATCCATTGAAAATGGCACAGCCAGATATGTGAGAATAAAACCTGTTTTGCAGAAAAGTGCAGAGAGCAACAGCTAGAAATTCATAGCACAGTTTATGTATGAGCTTTAGTAAAAAGGAATGTTAAAAATTTAGGCAAAGCACATATATACATAAAATGTAGTGTTTCAAACATGAATGCTTGTGCTTGGCTATTTTTCACATTGCTGCTGCTGTGGAATAAGAACATGCATTTATTTACTCAGGTGATACAATTTTTCAGACGAGAGGTGACAAAATCAAGGGCATACCACAGCATGGTTTTTACAAAAGTGAAAACTGAAGCCTGCCTTAAACAAATCATTCTACTTTACTCTTTCTCAAATTGAGTGAAGTTTCTCCATACAAAGTCTATTTTGTCTTTCTCCAGTAAGGTATAATTTTGTCCATCACAGTTCCTAATGCATAAACTATCTTATTTATATGGAAATATTGTAAAATAAATGTTAATACTAAAACTAAGTCTACTGTGCACTATTCCGAATAACTATTGTTAATGGGCTCCCTTTGTATATTTATTTTAAGAACCTGTAGTGAATTAAAGCTGCTAGTTTTTATTGTTAACTACCTATGACAGCAATAATGGAAGCAATAACCTGTAGGACTGTCAACATGCACAAAATGAGGGAGATTATCTTCCTCTCCTGTATCAACTACGAACACTGAGTACAGTTTTTCATAGCATACCAAGTGAAACTAAATATATCCATGTTCTGAAAGAATTATTTATATATATTCTTCTTAAGCATAGATAAAATTTTCACCCTAACTAAATGGAAAGAAAAATGGTCACTAGTAAGGTAAAGAAACAGAAAACTTTTTGCCCTCAGTCTGAATGCAGGATTTTGTTCATTTTTTTAACTCATACGTGTTGCTTAAATTCAGTTTATTCTGAATAATTCTGGCTTAATACCATCGTTGTCATGATTCAGAACAACTCAGATTTCAACAACTGGATGCTTCAGCATACAAAAGAATGCCTTCACCCACACTAGCTAAAATCTAGTTGATACTGTGTCAGATGATGTAATTTATATTTACTCAGTAGGTTGTTATTTATTGTTTTCAAAATTCAAACACATGATAGTCATTCAAATAATTCAAATCTAAACCAGAAAACACCTTCATGTAGCTAAAGTTTTCATTTCTCTCTTTCTTTAAAGAGATAAAAGTATATCTCTTTAAAAATATATACTCCTAAGTATATCTCATTGAAGTCTGATATGACAATGAGCCAAACTGTATTTCTTGATTTTTTTTTTGTATGACCTCTTATAAATTTCACTAAGGCTGCATATACATATACACATACATACACACATAGATTGATGGACAAATATACATAATAGAATGGAAGGAAATAAGAATATTTCACATAAATAAAAATTAGTGACAAAGTTAAAATACTTGATAGATTGTGCATTCTGATTCAGTTGTGATCATTGTGAATAGAGACCTTCTGCCATTATTTCAACATTACACTGTTTAGTTTTCCTAGTAATAAGAATGAAGAGAGTCACTTCCAAAAATTGTACACTATTCTTTCTGATGACAAAAACCTGTTCCATGCTGGGGAGGAATCATATTTTAAGTGCTGGTCTTTATTGCCCCTCATAGTAACTTTATTTTAAAACATCACTCAAGCTTGTTTGACTTCTGGTTTCACCTGGAAATGAAAAGTAACTACACAGAATTTTATTAATGAAATAGGACTGTTTCATAACCATGCAGCTGTCAAACCTGTACAGTAATGATGATTTAAAAAATGTCAGCAAATATGCTCTCATCTCTGAAAATTTCAAACATATTTTTTCAGTGGCTACTCACACTTGAAGAATTGACTAAAAAATTATCATCTAAGGATCATCAGAGTTTGCAGGAAACCCAGTTTGCAATACCATCCATGTGAACTACTTAAAATGCAAAGCTGAAACACCACAAAGGAAAATACTTAAAAAATTAATTAGATGGTTACTGCTTTTAAAACAATATTCTGATTTTAAGAAGAAGAAAAATAATCAGAAGAAATTATGATTTTAAAAATTTTATGGCAAGTTTTTGAATGTTAATAAAGTGGTATAATGTGATGCAGTAGCAGGCTTGGTATCACAATAATATAAGGATGCAGCTGTTGGAAAGACATTCTCAGAAATCTCTCATTAGAATAATAGAATAATTGAATGGTCTGTGTTGGAAGGGACCTTTAGAGGTCATCTAGCTCAATTCACCTGCAGTGAGTAGGACCATAAACTAGATTAGGTTGTTCCTGTTCAACCTGACTGAATGTTTTCAGGGATGGGGCATCTGTCACCTCTCTGGGCAACCTATGCCACTATCTCACTACTCTGATAAAAAGTTCTTACTTGTATCTTTTCTAAATCTACCCTCTTTTAGTTTAAAAGTATTACCCTTGTCCTATTGCAACAGGTCTAAAACATCTGTCCCCATATTTCTTAAAAGATCCCTTGAAGTATTGAAAGAATGCAGTAAGGTCTCCCCAGAGCCTTCTCTTCTGATTCACTGTAGATTGCTGTGATAAAATCCTAATAACAAAAAAGAATTTAGAGCAGAATATCTTTCCCTGCCTGTTGGTTAAATTAACAGAGCAATTAGTTTTATTACATGATGCAAAATATGCATATTTATATCAGAATTCAAAAAGTGTCTCAAAAGATAAAAGTCTTTAGGAAACAAAAGCATGAAAACAAAGATATTATCAATATTAATTCGGAGAAAGATGAGTCATACCTGCCATCTGATACTCAGTATAAAGAAAAAAAAATGAACTAGATACCAGTGTATTTGCAAATGTGATACTTGAATGAATCAAACAAAAATTTGGAAAAAAAAAAAAAGACTAAAAAACCTAGAATATTAATTTCTGGCTAAATGTCTCATAGGGATCCCTGTTATAACTGTATTTCTTTAAATGTGAGTTGCTAAAGGCATAGCCTTGCTTATAAGGAAATGGAGGTTCTTTGATTTAGTTCTGGAAATCTTATGTGTATATTAAAAAGCTAGTAGGAGACAATTGCTATGTTCCCAGAGAGGAGGCAGAAATGGATAAAAGCAAAGGGAGTAGCCACCTTGAACACAAAAGTGAAGTTTCATCTTTGAGAGGGAAAGAGACCTCAGGTCAACAGAGAGAGTTTTAATAATTGAAAGCAGTAGTTGAAACCCGCTCTGTTAAAGTATTAAATAAGGCAGATGTTTACAGTACAGTATTGCCTTAAAAAAAAAAAAAAGTCAAATCATCATTTTAATTATCAACTTCTTTGTTCTATTACAAATATTCTTAGGTAGATTATTCTTAAGTTACCTATCAACAGATCTGTGTTGATCAATAGGGTCCTCAAATTGCCTCCCCAAGACATTGTTCTCCAAGTACTCAAAACAACAGCATGGCAAATCACCTCTATAGCTATGGGTCAACTGGAGCAATGCTTGAAGTATAGAAAGTGACAGACTATTCTAGGGATGAAGAATAACCAAAATAATTTGCATTTGACAATGTGTTGTGAATCATCTGAATGTATGACAGTACCTCATCCCATTTCTTAGGAGGAATGGATATTAACCACATCAGAAAAGAAAAATGGCGTGTTTTTCCCTCAATGAATCTTCAGACCTACTTTCTAAGACAAAAAACAGTAGAAGTTTTCAGAAGACAGAAGAACAATATTTAATGTAAAAAATTATAGCAAACAGCTTGAAGAGCAAATGGTGAGAACTGTATGGCACTTGTCTTTGTGTCCTTCCCTACAGGCATATGACAATACTTTGAGGCCACTTGAAGCATGGATAATATGTATATCGATACATACTTATGCAAATGTAGCGGCCCTCCCACCAGTTCTGTATACTGCAATGGCCACTGACTCATCAAGTTTTGAAATTCATTGCCATCTGTGGCTCATACTTACCTAAAATAGAATGTATTTAAAGAAACGTTTTTAAAGGACTATCGAAGAATTACCTATTTATCAATTCTCAAACTAAAGAAAGGAACAGGTCACATGTGAGGTTTCTTTATTTTCATACTACTTCTTTCCTTCTACAAGAAGATTGCTGAATGACCCACATGCAAGGTACACATTCTCATGAAATTTTATTTTAAGCTACAAACCATTAAAGCACTGAGAAGTATGATTTCTGGTTTTGCTATCTTTTCTGCTTTTTGACACTGAATCCACTTAAGACTTGGAAACTCTGAAGTCTTTCTGGCTGCAAATGCTTTAGGCAAACACTTTAAATAAATTCATTAATAAACTCAGATTTTCTCTTTCATTTTAAAGGCAGTAAGAGGGCTGACCAGGCAGGATGCAAAGATAAAGTCTCTCAGAAGAGAGGCAACCATAGCTTGAGCAGAAAACTGGACAGAAACTGCCACACATCATACAACAGCAGATGTCGTGGTGGTAGGACTAATAGGGGAACCAGAGCCTGAGTAACTCACACTTGGAACAACCAGTTCTTTTCCAACTCCAACATTCTCCCATGTCAGGTCTTATTTCAAAGAAGCTACTTGAATTTTGAACTGAAATAAATATATCCCTAAATCAGGCCATTTTTTTTGACAGTTACAAACAATTGTTAATTGCATGCATATTTTTACAAAACTATGTTAAATGTTTATCTACTATTCATAAACTCATTAAATATTTAGTGTTATTGAACTGCAGATGGTACACAGACACACGCACACACACATATTCATAATCCCACACCAGAATACTCAAGGATAACAGCAATGTGACATCCTTTTAAATTTCTCTACACGCACCATATGTTTGTGATTTCCCTTCAGGAGTGACAGTTGTCATGGTTCAGTAATATACTTAAGGATAATCTGTGCTCTTTTATTCCTTTCTGTTAATGCAATGTAAATAACCCATAAACAAAGTAAGAAGAAATAAGGCCTCTGAAAGTCATGTGCTAATTCTTAAGGCAAGAAGAATTTGTGGACTACCCAAAATTAAAACATGATCTCAAGTGCTTCAGTAATCTGCCTAAAAACAAACATCACGATGTTTATTTTCCATTAGTATGTACAGGAAGGATGCTGGCATGAAGGAGCTGATTTAACTGAGCTGGATTTAGTAATAGCCTAAAATACAAAGTTACTTCATGAAGTATAATTTGGGATATCTGAGAAATAACTCATCCTGAGTTTATGAGATATGACACACATTTAATTTAAAAGTGTATTAAAAACTGATCAAAAGCAGACAATTTTCCTAACAACTGTACTTGAAAATGATGAGCTGAATTTGGATTGTATGTTGAAGAAATCCCTAGATGCAGACTGTGCCCCGAAGGAGACAACAGGCCAAGTTCAAGCTAATATATGCAGAAAGCAATGAAGCAACAGAGTAGTTAACTGCCCCAAAGAGAGAGTTATGAATTCCACACCATTAGGATAAGCACTATTAATCTGTCTTCTTTCCCTACATTAACATTCAGGGTGAAATTCATCAGAGAAAGGAACATTACAGAAGGCCATGGATTACTTAATTATGATTGAGCCTTTGGAATGGCATATTTTAATTAAAGACCACCAATTTTGCCAAGAACATGCATTAGATACAAGCAGTTGTTATTTTCTCTTAACTTGGAGGGAAAAAGAACTGTGCAACATTCTCTATCAATTCAGATTTTACATATTTTCCAAGTCCAGGAATAACAGGACTTTCATCAGTATTTAAATGTTTAAAAAGCAGAAGTTCTAAAACATTGTCTCACAATACTATTTCAAGACCTTTTCATTTTAAGTATGAATGCAGGAAAAGCTTAAACATTTTATGGAGGACAAATGACTCATTCAGTGAAGCAAACACTTTGAAACCAAACACCAAGGTATATAAATAAATGTTTTACAGTGTGATTTCATGATCCCACCGCATTTCTCCAGACAGGTTTTCTTCTAAGAAAACTATGGAAGACTTCAAAAGCAGCTTAAACGACCCAGCAAGATTAAGAATAAAATCTTATACAGCTCAAAAGCACAAGCTTTGTGACTCTGTTACTGCAGCCACTTATTTAAATACTATGCTTTCTAAAACCAGTTTCACATAGCTTCACTTGAAGCATGCACTCCAAATATGCTTTTTAAATTCCTACATAGTAGTATTTGTTCAGTTCATACAGGCAAATCAGTTTTAACTTACTTACGAACCCAATAGTGTTCCTACGAAGTTACTGGCTTAGTCAGGTCTGTGAAAATCTCTGAATAGAAGCCTAATCTAATTCCCTGCTTTCTTGCCATCACAGAAGATACTATCATCTGCTGGGGATAGCACAGGTTCAGTGACCTATTATCCCTTTAGCAGCCAACCCTCAATAGCTCTTCTTGCGACCAGTGATGTGAAAAACCACGAGGTGATTCTGGTTTGGGTCAAAGTTACTCACGTGTATGAGAATGGCTACAAGCCATCTGTTAGGACAGGGATGTGATTTGCCAAATTAATAATAAACCTCTTTTTGGGACAGAGGGATTTAATATGGGTTTATCTTAGAGAACTTAACACAGTCTCGGTAAATAAATATATGAATCCCATCTCAAAAACTAAACACAGGAAGTCTTGAAGCTAGTTAATTTACTAAAAGAAACCTCTGACTAGTCCAATCACATATTAATATTCAATAGCTGGGAAAATGTCCAAGTATTTAATAAGGCAATTGCTTTTACTGTAGATAACCAGATATAAAAGGAGCATCCGGAAATGATGCTTAATGGCTTCAAAAATTAATGTAGTATTAAACACAAAATAAATCGAAACTCATTTACTTCTAACAGAAATACTAAATAAATCCATTTTCATTTCTAGCAAAATGAAGTCCATATATGACAATAAGAAATATGCAGTCAGCTATTTGAGACAATATTTTTTCAAGGAATCTTCATTTTATTCAACAATAAACAGAAACAACAAACTTTAACACTATCCCACCTGAAATAAACAATTTATTTTGAATAGTTACTAGCTTTATAAGCATTTCTTACTCAAATATAAGCAAACAGCTCACCAGCCCGGTGAAAATTTTATGTATTATATGATGCTAGCAAGCAATATCTCTATGTCTCTACATGAAATGCCAGCCAGCTCAGTTACAGACCAGCAAGACCAGGACTAACAAAACAGTGAAGTGCATATACCAGCACATACAAAATGGTGAGGAGTAGATAGAATTATTAGATGTACTTATGTACTTTCAGTAATTTTATTCCTTTTACTCAAGCACCTTACTCCAAAAATGAGTACGATATCTAGAAAATCAACTGGACCTCAAACAAAACTCCATGTGTTTATTATTTTTTCAGCATCCTTGGTGTAACAGTTGTTAGTGCAAGTGTTCAGACTCACTAAATATGAGTAATCATAAAATCATATATCATGATTTTATGAATCATATCAGCCACTTTTGATAAGTGAGTGTAATAACTATGGATGAAATCAACCCTTTTAGAGAAATATTTATTGTTGGTTTTTTTAAAAGAATCTACGTAATACAGACACACACAACAATCTCATACAGACTCTTTTTAAAATTCAATGAATTTTCCAGGCCTGAGCTCATTTCTGTGTTCACCATTGCTCAAATGAAAAATTGAGTCAAGAGACAGCAACTAGCTTTCATAGGACTCGCTGGCCAAAACAGCCTGTGCTGGCTGCCTTCCACAAAGTCCATCTGCCACCAAGCACAAAATATTATCTGGGTTTCCAGCCCTAGAACAAAAGTGGAGAAATGCTGCCTTACTTTTGAAGACTAGCAGGCTGGAAAGGGTAGCTATACTGCATTATTTAGGGTTTCTAGAAGTACTATCAAAGGAGTACACTAGTAGAGAATATCTCACAAATCTAGAAAGTGTAAACACTCCACTCAGATATATAGAGGCTTTGATATAACTTGCTGAATAAGAATTAATTCTGAGGGACTTTTTCCGTATTTACTAATCACAAAATAATAAGAGAACAAAAGATGCAGCAAGCCTTGAAAGAATCATACTTTGTGGATTTCAGAAAGAACCCATAACTTAAACCTCTCATTAGGAATAAAACATTGGTACCCTTATAGCCTTAATTCCCACGTTACATAATGGATGGAACAAATGCAACAAATGTCTTCCTTCTAAATGTGCAATGTGACACACAGTACTCAGGTGAGACACTTCAACAGAGATGAAGATTTCCAGGACCTCTGAAACAGCATGTTGGTAGGCTGGGGAAGTTTGAGAGGCATGGCTTAGCCTACTTGCCTAAGGAAATAAAATTTTTTGCCATTGTGATGCCTTGCCTAACAACTTGACTACTTTTTAATCAACTTAAGAAAAATGGCAAAAAAATCTCAGAGGAAAGTGATGCTCCTGCACATTTCATTACAGCTGGACAACCAAAGCAGTTCCTCTACTGAAAGAAAAGCTGTGACTGAAGCTCAACTGTTAATAGTTGCTCTGGAATATGGACTGCTTGCATAACACATGGAAGCTAAACCATGATACTTCTAATTAGGAAACAAAAGAAATTGAGATGTTTTTCACATACAGTATTTCTCTAAAATCACAAACATATGAGTAATAACAAATATTTTTTGAACTCACAAATATCTCTTTACTTTTTGCCCTCTGATGCTGAGCACAAAATGGGATAAATCTCCTTGGTCTCAAAAAAAAATAGCTAAAGACACACTATGTGTTGGGTTTTTCTGGGATAATTTTGCTCTTATTTTATATTTACATATATCTATGTACACTAACAACAGGACAGGAATGCTGGAGCAGCTGTCTCAAAGCTTTATTCCATCACAATCATCAGTCTCATTTTACAGAACCAAATAAGGGAGATGGAACAGCTTCAGCTGCTAGCACAGCAGATGAAGTTCTCTTTGTTACTGTCTTTTAACAACTTTCTAGCCAATAGCATAATATTAGAAGTTGACAAGCATTTGCTTAGGCCAATTAATAAAGCCACATGTAAATCTTGCTTTGAACAATGCTTGCTTGTAATAGCTTAAAACAATGGATAAACCTTCATCTTTGGCATTCTTGCATTTCTCCATCCTGAGATTTGCTTTCACACAGCTTTCTGAGAGTTCTATACCTTTTCTATTCCCACAGAATGCACCTAGATTCTGCCATAAATTTATTCCACAGCATAGAAGTGTGATGATCTTCACAAAATTGGTGTTCTGACAGAGTGGTCATGGCAAAACAGGAAGAAGAGCTACAATACAGTAGAACAGAAGATTTCCTTACAAACTATAGCAATGGAAGAGCTGAAAAAGCCATTCATCTAAGTGCACGTTGTTTGCGTTATTTAAATTATTGTTTAGAATTTAAGTCTAGTGAAAAAAAATGTGTACCTTTAAGTTTCTATTTTCCTGGGTCTGTAATAATATTTTCTTTTGACAAAGACATCACAGCCATTTTGGATAAAGCCTTCGGCATAACCATGTCTTTTCATGGTATTTATCACTCAAAAGACGTTTTTAATTTCCTAGTCAGGACCTGCAATATTTTCTCTTTTGAAATTTCAAAATATTATTTCAATTGGATTTCAAGCTGTGAGGAATAGAAGGTAGTTTCAGTTAAATACTGAAGTGCTGCAAGCAGAAATGAAGACAGATTACTGTAACACTAGCTCCAAAATATGCTGAAACCAAAGGGCTGTGAAAAACAAAACCAAAAGTTTACTTTGTAGCAGGTGTAAATGCCAAATTACTTCAAAGCTACAATCCAATTAACAACAATGGATGGGAGACAGTGAATAAAGAGCTTAACATTTGCACTGACATCTAATGATAAGGAAGTAACATTACGACCCTTAACTACAACTGAAACCATAGATGACTGCCAGTCAGCAAAATGTAACTAAAACAGCGCTGTATTCAGCTACAGAGGTATCAAAGTTTGGCCATAAATCAGGTGGGGCTGAAATCCAGCAAGGTGAATCCTATCAATGCAAGCCATACATTCATATTCCAGTTGTGTCTTGTCACCCATTAATAAAATTTCTAATAGATATGGGAGAGCAACATCCAATATTAATGCAGTAGGATGTTGAGAAGCTGGGCATACAATACAGATTGCAAAAAGTAAATGGAGCAAGAAATGTTACTGCCAAACTGCTGAGGTTAATTCGTGGCTCCTGGGCAAGAAATAAAAGTCTTCTCATCTTAACCCTAGAAGAAATCCGATGACTGAAGTGCACTCGTTCCGTGTGGTGCCTGCACTCCCGAATTCAAGAACTGCTGGTGTATCACAGTGCTGTATTTTTGCTGCAGCACAAAATGAATGTATGAAGTTATACAGTTGTTTTGGGGCCACTAACAGCTTCAATATCAAATAGAGGAAACCTAACAGCCACAATGCAGGCACTCGGGGTGGTTTCACATTCTCCTAATTCTAATGTCAATGCTGCGGAACATGACAAGGCTCAACTGGCGCTTATCTGGAAGGGAGGACAATACACCTTTAATAGCTCCCGCACAGGTATAAACATTCACCCATAAAAGCTGTGCTTGCCGAACTTTTACAAGCTATCTCCCTCCTTCCAGACATGAAATTAAAGAAGGAAGACCCTCATGAAAAGATGGGAGACGCAGTGTAACAAGCATTTAATGAAATAAAAGTTATAACTCCACCTGGAGAGATATCAAGTTCAGGCAGTTAAACAACTTGAAACACTGAAGGATAATCTACCGGGACAAACCCCTCTGAGACTTGAGTTGTTTTCCTATTCCAGGAATAAAGCCAGAACACCTTCACAGAAGACCAAAGGAATGAGTTTCAAGTTAGGGAACTGCCATTTTCTCAATTTACATGACAAAGCTCACAAAAAAAGCCAAGATGATGCGATAATCATTTTTATTTAGGCCCTTTTAACTTTTTGGTTACTTTTGTAGTAGACACAGGAACCTTATCATAATCGCAGGATCATTCCTTTTTTTAATAATCACTCTATAGTAGGCCAAATAGTAATTTTTCTTTTATAGGAACCTGCTAAGAGATGAAATCCAGCTGTAAGGAATGGATGAAACTTTCAGTTGTCACCATAACTGCAGATATTTTCAGTTTATTAATGTGATTGTCATTTGTGTTTTCATCACAAGCATCTTGTTAGGAGACAAAAAATATTAGTAGGACTGCGCATTTTATGTATTATTATTTTGATTTTTGAAAACTTTGTCTTTTTACTGAAAAAATGGCATGAGGAAGAGCTTTTATGTTTATGTTATGGATGCATAATTTTGTCTCAACCAAATTTTGCCTGGAAGTTGGTACGAGAATTCATATTTGGAATCAAGGAAAATGTATTTAGCGTTCCAGTTGTTTCTTGGAAGGTTTTAGATTTATTATGGTTTGACTAAATTTTTCAGAGATATTAACAAGTGGATGAAATAATCTTAACAAAACAAAATTTCCATACAAGTGGTTGACCAGAGGGGGACAGCCATGGATTACAAATGGGATATGGATAAAATACAGGAACGCCTTTTACCAGCTCTCAAGCAACTCTACTTGTAATCATTTTTGGAACCAAATGCATTATCAATCATTAGATATTCCAAAGTATATCAGAGTTGTATTTCTGCTTGAACACGCCTGATGTACTACTGGATTTTCTACCATGTGTTCCAAAAGGGTATTTGAACTTGACCTCACTTCTTTTATTTATGCTAATCAATATGGCAACTACAGTACATTCTGCACCACACAGGCTTCTTAGCTGTGGGTGCAACTTACTGTGGCAGCAATTGTAAAAGAATGCGATCAAGGTGATTTTTCACTGAAATTGAAAAAAAAAAAAGAGCTGTACTCTATATCCTGAAGAACAGAGTATAGGTCCAATGTAAAGTTGTTTTTGCATGAAAACCTTCATACGGGAACTTTTTTTGTATTTTGTATGAAAACTTTGTAAGCAAAATCAGTCTTGTTGAAGTTACACTATTATCAGTAATGTATCAAATTACAAAATCCCTAACTAGCAGGGCTCCTTGTCAATCTTTCCCTTTTGATCATTCCAAATCAAAGACTGCCTTAAAGGAGTTAACCCCAATCCCTGGCCTCTCTCTTGTTCTCCTCTTTTCTATTTAATCTCTCTACCTCTAATTTTACTGGTAAATAAAATCCCTACTATGGACTTCGGCATATAGTGGTGTTTGCACCTTAATTCTAGAGGTAGAGGCATGTCTCAATAACTGGACATTAACAGCTTATTATCTTCTTCCCAGTACAATCTCTCTCATTTGCTCTTTGTTTTTGCTAATTAACTCTTAAGATCACAAAGAAGCAGTCATTTGGAGAAAAGAACTAAGAAAAAATACAGGCTTAGCATGACTGTAAAAAAATTCAAAATAGAACTGAATGCCCAAAAAAGGGGTCAAAGCCAAATTCGTATTAAGTTTTGCTGCACTTTATTTTACAATTTCTATCAGTGTCCTGGAATAAGCCAATACTAATCTGAATTGTACAGCTGAGTTATTACTAAAGATGTTCAGTGTTGCCCAGAGCAATTTTTTCCATAGTATATTAGGTCTAGTTAGCAAATTGGAAGAAGTACTGCTGACATGACATAGCAACTGAGTAAAATGAAGCCTTTAGTAGGACAATTTGAGAATACAGGATTCAGTCCATGTTTAGATTATAAAGTTTGAGAGCAGGCACACCTGACAAATAGGAATTTATTTCACAGTAACAAACTCTTTGAATCCATGATTTATGAGGGCATTTGTAAGAGTCACTTATTTAAAGTCATTGCTTAATGCACTGGCAGATGCTTCCTAATTATTAGAATAAAGAGTGAGAACATTTTTTTTCAAAGGATGTGCATGCCATTAAACATCTTGTACTTCAGCAACTATCACACGATGATCTCTTTTATAAAGGTCTGTTTATGATGTCAGGCAATCACTGAATATAACATTAAACACCAGTAACTAAAAATTTTATGTTATGACACAAAACCTCAGACCTATTCGCTGTATTATCCTTAGCAAGTATTCCAGCCTGAAATGAATACAAATCAAGTACTGCTGTCAGCAAGACAAGCCATATTTCAAGTTTTTTCCATCTGCTGTCACCAAAAAAAACACCCAAACAATCAAGCACTGAAAAGTTCCAAGACTGCAAAAAGCAACACAAGTTTTATACACATTTGGAATTATCATTACATTCAAGCTTTTATTGAAAATTTTTAAATGCCAGCTTTACTAAAGAAGCAACATTATTACGTTAATACATTAATACCTAGAAGAGGAGGAAAAAAAATTACTTGAAGAGTGAATGTCCATGGATTTGGGACAAGGAAAACTAGGAATTATTTGATGTGAAATAAAAAAATATCTTAGGATATTTTAAGGGCTTATTCATGTGAGACTTTGATATTTGGACTACAGTTTGCAAGGAAGTTGAGAATATTACAAGTGCTTCATTGCGAAATTGCAGTATGCTTCCAGCTCAGAAAGGAGAGAATAAACTTAGTCGTATTCGACAAATATCAGAGTTACTTAATGTTCAATTATTGTACGTCAATTCATAAAATAACAAAGCTGTACTTTTCAACACAATAAATGCTTTAAAATAAATAAACAGGCGACTGTGGACAAATAAGTTTTTAGGCTAAATGCAAAGATTATATAATGAATTTCATTAACAAAGTTTGAAATGCAAAGCAGAATTTTGAGAGCAAAAATAATAGCTCATGATAAACAATTCTCTTTCTCTGCAGTAAGAGAAGTTACATGGCTTTAGTAGATCGTGGCTTGCAATTTGGGCAAAGTTGTTGAAAAACAAAAAATTTAAGATGGTTCAGTTATAAGAAGAGCATATTAATTAACCAGAAAAAGGCAAAATACCGATGTCAAAAATCCAAAACATGTTTCAACACACACCTCTTTAGTTTATACAAGGTATGAAGCTCTAGTTAAAACAGCTCAAGGTGACTTTGACCTAAGCAGATTCCCAGTCTCATATATGTGTAGAAGAGCAAAGAAATTTCTTTGTACCTGAAATAATTTGGATGAAATAAAGATTCAAAAGAAGTCAATAAGCACTTTGCTATTGATTTCAACAAGCCAATATTTCATTCTGATGGTTTACTGCTGATAGAATTTCAGAACATTAATATTTAGAAAGATATATAATATCGAGTAAGCCACTTAATTGCATAGAACAAACTATAAAGTAAAACCATTTACTCTATATTAAAGAATTTCAATATAACATTTATTTCTACATAACATTTAGCTGCAGATGGCTAAACCGGCTGTCACAAGAAAAGTCAAGCTTTCAATATTGAAGAATAGGTCCTGCAAATAACCTTGGGCAAGAGATTCAGCAGATAAACTGTCAGCCATATTTTTGGTGGTTAGAAATGCCTCTCTCCCAAGTTCCTTCTAAATTGACCTGGAGACTAATTATTTACAATATTAATTATATAATGACTTACATTGAGTTACTGAGCAAGAAAAAACATGCAAGAAAAGTTTAATGCCATCCTCCTGATGTTCCACATTCAATGTGATATCACACACGTAGCAGTTGAAGTTTCTCTGAGGTGAGGTTTTTCCTCTGCTTGTTATGAGAGTTGTTTTTTGTTTTTTTTTAACATGAGTGAATATAATTTGCTGATTCCAAAAGAAACTAACAGAGGGAGCTCCAACTTTTATGGAAGTGTCTACCCCAACAAGGAAAAGTGATGGCTAGAAGCTTCTGTATTTAATGTATGTGCTCACCTTTCTTGAAGATTATGAAGGGAAGGCCTGATCACATATCAGGAGGAAAACAGTCACAGTCCTCTGAGTACTCCTACTATCTCTCAACTCCTGGTAGCAGGAGGCAAGATTATGCCAATTCCATGTGAGCATCTTTTACATGTCCTAAAACTTCTTCAAGTGATATGGAATGCAGCATCTGCTTTGACAAAGTACTCCAAATTATAAGCTATTTTCGGCACTATGAAATACATATTTATGTCTTTACTTAAGCAGTTTAAGAGCCTCCTATTAGTGAACATATCTTCTGCTTTTAAGTATTTGTCTCCAAATTATTTGTCTCCAAATATTACCTCAAAAGTTAATCTGAACAGCTGGTATGCATTGCAACCGCTATTAGCATTACCGTGTATTTCTCCCTACCAGTCCACATCTCTTCTTCCCTTCCTCTTTACACTTTGCAAACTCCAAAGAACATGAATTCATATATACACCATGTAAATTATTTAGGCTGTCCTTTGAAACAGGAAAGCTGGTTAACAAAAAACTAAGAACAACTTCAAATATGGATGCCAATTGTTTAGCTATCTTAAAGACACAATCACTTTATTTTTGAAAATCAGTCAGTGATATCATAAGCAAAACATTATCAGTAAGCCTGTGCTGTTGTCAGAGCATTTTGGATAAAATTTCTTTAGTTCCCTATGTACCTGGAACTTTGAAGAGTCTTTTGCATACAGATTGGAAAAAAAAAAACCAAAACCAAAACAACTACCTTCTATAGCAAAAAAGCTCAACTGAACCACTGCTATCTGAATTACTCAGGTAGATGAGAGTCTTCAGAATCCTCCTTAAAGAATACTGTTCTTTATCATTCTGTGATCTAAATAATTAAAAGTTGGATTTTTCATCTCATCTTCATTTAATCTCTAATTTTAATTTCTTTCAATTGTCTTTCTTTTTACATTTTAGAACCTTCCAGAACTACAAAATCTACTAAGATTCAACCTGTTAAGGTATGAAGATAAATATGAAAATATATACTTGAAAATAATACCAGTTTAGGTATTATATATTTATATATTATATATATATAATATTTATATAGTATATATTTCTATCTTTTTTAGGGCAATTAACTACTCCATCAAGAAGAGGAAAACTGAGAAAGAATGCACTTAATCACTGCTTCAACCATTTTTGCTTTCCTGAAGGTAGCCAGATTGGTAGAAAAGTAAAAAAAACCCCAAATTTAGTCTCATTCTGTAGGATGAATACTATAGCCCAGCCTTTCATGTAGTATAAAATATGTATTATCAATCATGTACCTTGCTAAAATCATTAATACTCTGACAGAAGTTTCCAACTTGCAGAGTTCTTAGCACAACACCCAAAGTAGATCTAAAGGCCCTTGTATGAATTAATTTGGAATCTTCCTGTTTGTTATCAGCCTGTTGCGTGACGCTAACAGGGAAAACAAGCAACTTTATAAGATTTGGAATACTGTTAACACACCAAAAGAAGAATTATCTTCCGTAATAAAAGTTCCAACCATCACAAAATATAGTCAATTTTGTGTGATACTAACAAGGTCTAGCTTTCAGCAGAGTCACAATTCTGCCTACACAGAATTTCCCAGGCACTTAACATATTTGATGAGTTTTTGATTTTCTAAGAATTACTTAGTAAATCTTAAGAGTTATTTTCATCCACTTGAAATATTTGAGATTGCCAGTGAAACCTTGAGTTCCGTTGATCTTTATTTGCTAATCTATACATAAGATCACAATTTCATTTAAGTAAATCCAAGTATTACTTGAGAATATCTAGATCCAGTAATTATTCATTAGACTACCTATTTATTTTGAGATAACACATCATTCTTGTAGAATTTATCTCAATAAGTAAAATACTGCTCACAATGACCAATAAGTCAATGGAAATGAAAAGATAGTTGTCAAAGCTATCTACAGTACATCAGTAGCGGTTCAGGCCTTGATTAATTTCAGTGTAAATACCAACAGAATTGAAGTGGGCCACATGAAAATTAAGCACAATTTTATTAGCATGCAAAATTTGCACGATACTTTTGAATGCACTGGTATTTTGCGCATTAGCTAGCCCATTAAAAAAAAATATAATATTTAAGAAATAAAAGCAACAAGCCCATCAAGAGTGGCTCAAAACAATTCTCAAAGACAGGGCTTGAATGTCTAATTTAAAAAAAAAAATATTCCTATGATGGTGATCACAAATGGCATGTAATGGTATTTGTATATTGCATAGTGTGCTAGTTTTCATTCTGTATTTCACATTCCATAGCTAAGTTTGAAGTTCCAACTGTTTGGTAATTCAACACACCCCATATTTAATGTCAATTTACTAAAGAGGAGGTTAGAAATGTGTTTGAAAATTGCTTTTTTTCCCAGAAATGCTCATAAAAATCTCTGAAAGACACCAGAGAGTTACTTCATACTTCATCAGGACTGACAGAAACATTCAGAATTTATTTTAACAGTTTGACATATTTATCATTACATTAATATCAAAACTGTATTAAAAAGTGAATTTCAGTACATGCAATGAGAAATTGGCTACACTACAAAAGCACTGATAATAGTGTTATCTCTTCTGTTCCAGCAAATATAACCTCAAAGAGGAAGCTTCCCTCTATTGACAATTCAAAGCCTTCTTGAGTGTTCACATTATGACTCTGACACTTGCATGACTGATAAGAGACAAAGTCAGAAAAAGTTTGAAGGTCATTCTTTTGTCTCCCTTGAAACTGGTATTTTTAATACCATCTAGCAAGCCTTTTCTAGGAAACTCTTTCTTTGGAAATGCACTCTTTTTGGGTAGATATTAAAAAGCAACTACTGCATGATGGAAAGTATTCTATGCACTTTTTTTTTTTTTTAACTTGCCATATTAAAATAAAAACTTCAAAAATAATAGAACTGACCTTTAAAATTAAAAGAAGCAGCACTGTGACTAGGAAATATGCCTATACATACAGAATGTTTGCTGGTTATGCTAAAAGATTAAGCTTTTAAAACTGATTATATATAGGGTCTAAGTAGCAACTTGAATATGTATTTTCACTAAAATTTCCAAAGAGTTTTAGGGAATTATAAAAATATTAAAGGAATGAAAATTGTGTTGGAAAGTAAGGGGAAACAGAATAAAAAATATTTCTATGGTGTGACCTGTTAAATACAGAAAAATTGTATTCTTAGCATGTCAAAACGGCAAATTACTCTTATAGTATATTAAAAATGAATATGTGACAAAGGGGCCAGGGTTCAACCACTGTAATACTTCAAAAAATTACAGATAATCCACACTGAAATGTTTTTTAAATACAAAGGATGCAACATATTTTAAAATTATTATCATGCATAAATAGCTTTTAAGTTAGCTTTATAGTTTCTCTGTTAAGAAATTAAATTTTATAATTAAACAAAAATTGTATCAAAATTGTCTCTAAGAGACCTAAAGTAAGTCAAGATGCTAAATTGAAATATTAATTTAAATTATTGTGTATTTGAGTTAGCTACTGAGTTAGCAACACATAGACACCATCTCAATTCCCCACCACATCATTTAGACTGTCTTTTCAACAGCAAAATTACTTTACAAATGTGGAACAAGGAAGTTTACCCGTTGGTATACTCATTTTCTAAACATTTGTTTGAAGAGGCATTTTTACTGTCAGTAAAAAATTACAAGATTGAAGAGAAAGGATCTTCAGCCTTAGGAGATAATATATTTTCATATCAATTTACAGTCTAGCAAAGCCCTCAACTTAGGAAAGCAAAGCATTTAAGTCAAGATTCTGAGGAGCCTTCAGACATTTGGTCTTATCAAGAAATAGAGGAAAGAGCAGTACAGTGCTACCAAGATAAAAGCAGACAAGACTTATAGCTGTATCTTTGCTTTTGCTCATATATACATATATCAGCAAGAAATGGACATATATTTATCATACAAAATATCATATTCATTTAATGATCTTTTACCAGAATATGCTGAAATATAAGACACACCTTCTCTTAGGAACAGGCATATCTGACAGAAATCTGTGTTTGAAATCACCTTCATGGAACTAGAGCCTCTTGTACAAAATTGCTCCTCATATCAGAACGAATTTCAAAATTTGACTGGAAGAACATCACAATTACTTATATAAAGATGCTTATGTTGAGCTGCTGTGGACCCAAAGACTATGTTTAAATTAGCAAGAAGTGCATATTCATTCTTCAAACCCAATGTACATACTACATATATCTCAAATAGTTCTATTTCACACTAGTTCCTCTTTGGTCCAACAGACTGAGCAAACCTGTATCATCTGAGAGTATACAGGCAAATTCCTGAAGTTCACCTTCTGCAGTATTTCATGTAAAAGGATCATAGGTCATGTGCCCTGTTTATTGTAAACCAAAGTAGAGAAGGTGTGAATAAAGGTGGCACAAACATCCACAGAGCAACCCCCATGTGAACTAGGCACTGATGCAAGTGAACATTTCATGCCTTGGAAGAGGACAATGAAGCTGAGAAATAATTGAGACTCCACTCATGGAGAAGGATTTTACAGAGCAGAACTGAAACACATCCAGAAAGAAAATTCCTTGTGGTAGACAAAAGATGAATTTTCTAGGTAGAGTGGAAACTTCTAAGTGGATAAACTAGAGTGGATACTACTAAGAGCAGACCTCAATAATCAGTATGTGCTACTTGGCAGATTCCATTCTCAACTACCTACTGATTCCACAAGAATCAGTAATATTTTAAGTGTGCTTTTGATATAAAAAGGAGCACTGTAAAGATACAGGAAGCACAAAATAATTTCAGGTATAATGACCTGAGCTAATTCAGTAAAATAAACTGAAATAATACCAGCAACACATTTTAGACCTTCAACTTAAGATTTTTACATTTCAAAAGAGCTCAAATGAAATGAAAAATTAACAAGGGAAATCACCCACACCAGAAAAATTTGGTGAACTGAGCGAGTCAGAGACTAACCATTAAAGTTTCTTAAGGTATCTTGAGTCTACATCCCACACATCTTAAAAATAAATAAGCAAATAAATAAATTATTGACCTTTTGGAAAAGAATTCCTAAAGTAACTGACGAACAATCCCATATGGAATACAGTGAACAACCAGAGCTCAGAAAGAATGGAAAGAAAATAACTAGCAAATAAATTTCCCCCTTAAAAGGTCAAGAAACTTAAGGACAAAATAAACATTTCCAGGAGGCAAACTGAGGTGGCCCCATAAATGAAATGCAAACAGGTAGCTCACATTTCAGCCATTAAAGCAGAGAAAAAGCAAAAAAAGTTAATATGCAGTAAATAGTGGTAATAATCCAGTTTCCTAATTCTGTCAATGTTTGATGAATAAAAGAAATACAATTGTCCATAGCTGAATAGAATGCATCTATACCACATAAAAAGTTGCAGGAAAACTCAAAAAGCAGAATTGCAAAACTAGCGCATGAATCTTAAAGCCCAGTAACAATTTTATGAATTAACTTGAGACATATCTATCTGCCCATGTTAGTGTACATTTCAGATCCATTAGATATAATCTTTTTTTTTAAAGTAATCAATGCTCCTGACAAAAAAAAAAAATCTACTATTTATCTGGACTTTGGCATTTCATTCTGTTGTACTTAAACGTGTTAAAAAATGGGATTAGAACAAATTCTATAAGCAGTTTGAAGAACTAGCTCAACAGAACAGGCTGTTTAAATATATATAAAGGAAGTCTATACCTTGGGACCAATTTATGAAATTTGAAGTTGATGATTTGGGTGCAAAAATTGGTACTAATGAATTCAGCTGAGGCCAGAGAGGAACTGAAATCAAAACATCACCTATACCAATAAAATCCAGGATTCTGCTGAAAGTTATTTCTGCTTTTTGTTCTTTTTGTTGTTTTTTCCCCCAGTTATCCTTTCCTTTTTCAAACTGTTGTTCTGTGTTTACTATTCCAGCTGTACTGTCTCTTTTCAGGATGGATTTTACCCTGCATTATATACACTGTCATTTTTGGAAGATAGCATGTTCAGAACATAGATGTTCTTCAATTTACACAGAAAATAATCCTCTGAGTAGGAGTGGTATGATGTGACTTTAACCTGCTCCTTCAAAATTTTCTTCCTCAGCTTTAAAGAAGCTTGCGTGGAGGGATTTCAATTGTTTGTTCTTCACTAAATGAAACTTTCCAATATTTTAGTACTTTCCACTATTTTAGCAGAGATAGGAAATTTGCAAATAAATGAACAGGAGAAGAAATACCAATTAAAGTCTTTGTACTGTTTTTACTTTTCCGGTTACTCAAGTTTGGCAAAATATTTGCAGACTTGAATTTGATCCCGTGGGTTTTAAATGTAAGAGCAATACAGTAGACCACAGGTTTGTGTGAGCAATACCTGAAGTGGCATATATATTTACACCATAGCCTTGTGGTTCTGTGGTTCTGTATTTTCCAGAGCTAATTAATAATAATGTAAGCAAATAATTATTGGGATTTTAAGTGACTAATAGCATAATTTTAATTCAATTTTGATCTTAAATCGATTCTTAAAATCTATGACTAAACTGAGCAGCTGATTCAGTGCTTGCATTATCTCCATTTACTTACAAGCACACTTGTAGCTAAATACTCATCCAGTTCTTTACATGGCCATACAAAAGGGCTGTGGGAACTATCATGGTGTATTGGTTTTAACATCAGCAGGCAAATTACACTCCAAATAAGCCACTTCCCTCCCTGTCCACTTTTTGGTAATTTCCTCATTTCCATCACTAAGAATATCTTAAATGACAGTATTGGATAAGAACAGATAGCATTTATTAAGTCCTTATAACACTGAAGTATTCTCTGTCTATAAACAAAGAAAACATCAAAAATAGACATACTCTGATTTTTTTTTCCCAATTACTCTGGTATTTAGCCACACAGAAAACCATGGAAAAATTCCTACTTTTATACATCTAACAGGGATTACTCTGGTTAATATGAACTATGCAATAATTTTTTTTCTTTCAAATGTTCTGTAGAACATTGACTATAAAAAAAATCATGAACCAAATTCCTCTTTCATTCCATTAACCCATATTAGAAGTGTGAGAGACTGGTAAATGCAGAAAACTTCCTTCTTTTAAATGGTAGTGCTATTTTTATTTAATGTAAAGCATTGTGCTATGCTAAGTGACCCCCGGACCTGTAAACACAAAAGACATTATTTCATGCTTTTGTTTACTGCTCAGAAGCTAGACTTGCAAGACTGTCAGTAAAGAGCTATTTTTAATTTGCAGTGTACCTGAAGTTAAAGCACCACAGCCTTTAACAGCTTTGGTTTAAATATTAACGATAGACTTCTATGGGGAACAGTGCAGTACAAACATATACAAAAGAACTACAGTCTATTTCAAATAAATATGAAAGTTTGATTCTGTGAGTACTGAATACAAAGAGTAGGTGATGCACATATAACCTGCTCCTCAACCCACTTCTGTACATAGTATTAGCTTGACACAAGATGCCTTTAAAATCTTTGAAGAGCAGATGAATCACAGCTGTTATGCACAAGCAAACTCTGCTAAGATGGGCTGTAATTCTGAAATGTCATTTTAAGTGATGGATAGAAGTGCATGTGTCTAAAGGCTAGTGCGAAACAAAAATAATCCCTTGTTGCAAAGCTTGTGTAAAGCCTGCTCCTTCTGTGAACTTGTTTCTCAACAATGTGGACATAAAAAAAAGTTTGAATGCTGACCAGAAATCACGCTAGATTAAATTATGTCCTCCTCATACTCCAAGAATAAGGACAAAGCAGTTTGAAAACAACAGTTCCCTTACAAACATTTTGGTGACTTTTTTGAGAAACACTGCTTGATGCTTACATAGCAAGACAATTGATTTAGCAATGTCTGTTTCTAAATATAAGAATTTATAATGTACTAGCCATATAAGGTATTCTTGAGCAAAATCTAAGTAGAACTAATATAAATCAAACTTTTCACCCAATAGTTTAGAATAGAATCTAAGTAGTTTAGCTTGAATGTGTCCTTTGGACATAGCAGAAGAGCAGAAAGCTTTAATATTACTAACACATGTTATATGGTATTTCTGGTAACACGAGCTTAACAGAATCTGAAAAACAGTTTTCAGATTTCCAGGATATTTTACAGCAACTACTGAGAAGACAAAAGTATTTATGCATACATTCAAACAATTTTATAATTACAATCATTACAATAAACGGAAGCCAAAGAACAACCAATGAACATTAGATAAAGAAATTATAAATCTCAGAAATGCAAAAAAGGAAACGAGGTCCTGAATTTACTGGAAGATTCTCATTGTTTGTTCTAAAGTGAGAAAAAAACTTTTTTCTGCTATTGAAGCATTTCTGTGCCAAAAGAAAAATGAATACACACATGTTCCTCCTTCAAGTTGATTTTCACAGTTGCTTTAAATAGGTCTACTGTTATAAAAGTCACGAACACCACCAACTCCTCCTCTGCTCCAACTAACTACAAAAACAGTTGAACCCAACAGTCAACTCCTGCCTTTACCAGAGCACCTACTTTCACATTCTGTTCATATGTATAACGCTGCCAAGTACCAGCTTATTCTATTTTAATTTTAGTATAGGAATAGGTTTTGCCTATCTGAGCACACCAGCTGAGGCAAGACTGATTCCTCAGCTACCAGGGTTCAGACTGTTTAGTCTTAATGCAGTTTTGCTTCTATGAAGTGAGGGGAAGAAAAAAAAGGAAACTATCAGGAACAGGACTCTCTTAAAAAATAACAGTAGTTGCAGCATCATTAACCTTGAGAATATTTATAATGCTTCAAAAGAATATGCAAGGAAAATAATGAAAGCAGGTGTGTCTATGCCTGACAATAACATATATCTACAAGATTCATGTGGCAACATCTATACATTAAAAAAAATTAAAGATCTTATGAATGATTCAGAGAATAGAAAAACAAAAAACATTAACTGCCACTTAATATCCAGGAACTCAGAAATATTTGATACCTAATAGGTGAGGTATATAGCACCACCCTACTTGCCTTTGAAGGCTCAGAAGAACAGACTGCATGTACAATAAAACCTTTCAGTTTACCTTTTAATTTAGTTCTTATGCCTTCTTCTACTGTATCTTCCTTCAGGAATAGTCAGTTAACATGAAAGGTTAGCCAAAGAAAGGAATTAATGCTGGCACCAGAGCTAGACAAAAAAAAAGTCAGAATAATTTTTGTTTCCATGAAAACATACAAAAAGCATTTTATATTTAGTAAAATATCAAATAGCAAATAATTATTGCCTTGCAGAAATAAACCCCAAAAACTAAACATAAACCCAACCAAAAGTTCCTTACATCCAATTAAAAAAAACCATCATAAAAAAATTAGTATCGACAATAAAAAGATATCTTTTTTAACCAGAGATTATAGGCGAATTAGTCCATGAGGGACTATCTGAAGTATGCTGCTTCATTTACATAAACACACTCAAATGCACGTTCCTTCTCTTGACATAGTTCACAGGCATAAGAGAAGTGAATCTGTTACATTGAAATGACGGCACTAGAGCTAACTAGCAAAATAACTATAAGGAAAGGCAAGAGCTCACCAACATAAAAGCACACTAGCTCTAGAAGGATCTGCAGGATAGGAAATATTTTGAGACTTTCCTAGTAGTTCATAAGACAATTCCCAACTGCTGAAATTTTACTTCAGGAAAAAGAACATCTGCACCCTTGTACTATAGATTGTTTCTACAGGGAATAGGTAAGATTCACAAAATAATTCATCAAAAAGAGTAAAAGATGGTGTTGCACAATATGGAAAATATGCTTCTTTCCTCTCCTTTGCCTTCCCCAGTCTCCAAGTTGTAGAATTTTAGAAGAAAACAATTGTTTAATCGGTACAAGAAGAACATCCGCATGGCTCTATTGAGAGAGCAGAATCTACTCTGACTACTTCAGTAGTATATTTTCTTGTTTTCAGTGTGGATTTTGTAGTGATATCATAGTGCCACTTAAGCAGAAGTATGCTGTCAGAAGTTCTGAAAAGCTATACCACTGATATAAGTCCAAATTTTATTTAAGTCAATGTTAAATTCTAATTAAGAACTCAGCTAAATCAGCTTTACTGAAGAGAAGGACAAAATTTATCTTGACTGTTCCTGAGGGAAATTAAAAACAAAAGATATGAATAAATTAAAAGGTAAAATTAAAAGTATTCTGTGGATGGTTAAAGACTGGAATAGGTTTGGAAATCTCTACCCATGGCAACATTCAAAATTCTCTTAGACAAAACCCTGAGCAACCTTTGAGAAAGCAGCTGGACTACACAATCTTCAAAGCTACCTTCCAGTTAAAACTATTTTAATAGGTAAGGCTCTTACCATATACATCTCCCCAGCCATTAAAGTCCAGGAAGAGAGAAAAAACTAGATTCCTGCCTGGCATTTAAGATGGCTTTACAAAAATGGCTCTTGTTCTATTAGTAACAGAAGAGCATGAACTAGTTATTCCCACATGCCATTCTGGCTTTCTGCCTTAAAGTATATTTTACTGTATCGCATTATCGTTCTATCTTCAGATACCTCAAAAATTCATGTATTTGAGTCCTCTCTGATTTCTGACATGAGAACTGCTCTGCAGACAATAGTTCTTCCAAATCAAAGTAAATGGCTTCCAGGAGCCCATTCACACCTAGCAAAAGGACAGCAAAGAGTGGGAGCAAGGGGTGTTTATTGTGGTAGTTGAAAGTGGTATCAGTCAATTAAAATTTCTGTTCTTACAAGAAGCAATTAAAATCTGGCAAGCTTTTTAAATTTTTACTTTATTTTCTTGAATATTATCATGATAGATTACTTACTGCATGATTACTTGTCTGAAATCTGGGTTTACTTCATAAGAACATGTTCCATCTTTACTCAGAGAAAATAACATCAGTAGAATGGTACTATGTGAACTTCTACAGTATATATGTGTCCAGAATTGATCATTTAAGAACACAGAGATTCTCATTCCTCATCTCAACACCACTTCTGTCCTGAACATCTTGCCACAATAAAAAAAAGAGTACCAAACATCGTGTAAGGTTTTCTTTTTCTAATGTCCAGGTAGAAACACAGGTTATACAGAATGCCAGATACAATCATCCTTGCAATCTCAAAACCTTATGCTGCCCAATGATAACTTTTTTGACTTTATAATGACAGAAATTTAATTTAAAAGCTTTAGAAACCCTTTACTTCTTGTAGCTTCAGAATAGACTCACTGTTTTGATATTCACAGGAAAGCTATTTAATTAAAAACACTCATAAGTAATGAACTACTCATTTCAATCCAAATGCCATTATAAATAATTAGCTATTCCAGTAAAATATTAAGATGTATTTTTAACAGTATTATGGCTGTGATTAGTGGCAACAGATGCACCAAAATATTGCCGTGGTAAAAGTCAGGCCAATCTGGATACCTTTTATTAGATACTGATAATAACCTGCATGAATTCTTTTTTTATCCAAAAGCAAGACAAACATAATAACATATCAAACAGTAAAGTTTCTTTTGTATGTACTGCACTACTACCATTAATATGGATACTTTTAAAGAAGTCAGGCATAACAAAGAATCTTGGCAAACTACTTCAAACATGCTTCCAGATACACTGATGGCCAATGGACAATGAATTTACTGTGACTTACTGAGCTTGAAAGGATGAGTTTTTCTTTTAAAATGTTTCAAGAAACAATTCCGTATTTTTTAACTAGATTTGTATCAGAAACCACAGAAGAATTAACCTTGGTAAGGGACATTTTATCCTGCTTAGCAGTAGAGGATTAGTGCAAATTAAGAATCCCAATATTCTTAGCATTAATTTTTCAGAGTACTTTTGTTTTGTATTGATAAATGAAAAAATTATACCAGCACTCAAACATATTCTTCACTTAACTTCAGAAACATACAGGTTACTACATAACTGTATCAGCAAGAAAAGTGAGTAAAGATCAATGGTTATAAAACTAAAAAAGGTAAGTAGGGGAAAAAAACAGGATGAATAAGCTCTACAGTTAAACAAATATTTATATTTAATGTGATATTAGAAGGTGTTCTATCTAAAAGATCTTTTAATACACTAACTGCTTCCTAAGGACACAAGTTATACTTAGGGAATTTTAACAACCTTTTAAATACAAGACAATAAAAAAAAAATCCAATTAATATAGTGGCAAATAATACCATTGTCCATTTCACAAAGCATCAATTTACAAAGGAAAACCACCTAATATCTGATAATAAAATACCATATTTTTCTCTTCACATAAAAACTTTTCTAACTCCTAATACTTTCTTTTAAGAGAAGGAAAGAAAATTAAGAGCTTTGGAAACCATGTTATTTCAGCATTTTAGATCAATCCCTGTTCTCATTTAGAGCAAGCTTCCAACCATTTAAAGACGCAATCTTGAGCATATTGCACAATAAAAAGTGTAGAATTTGTATGCATAATAATACTAATAAAAAAAGGCAGCTAACTCATGGACAGATATACCTAAATGCTCTCTTAGCCATTGCTGCTATTTGTTTAAAAGCTGATGAAGATCTAGTGAGAATTGTTTGCTATTAGGTCAATTAAATAGCAGCAGAACTACCTCTACAGAAGGCTCAAACCCATGTAATTGCTTTCTCCATTTCTACTTCTCTCACCACCAGCTCTATACAGATCAAGCTCTGAATAAAAATCAGAAGTCTCACAAGACTTTACCCACAGACACCAACAGAATGTTTAATTGTCACTCAATCCCAGTAAAAGAGGTTCAGATTTTAGCGTAACAGTTAGTAAGGGCCCAATTCTAACAAAATTATTTGCCAAAAGATGGAGAACTGTAGAAATAAAACAGAAATATAGTACGTGTCTAGATAGAAGACTAACAAAGTTTCACAAACCTAAACCAGAACTGAAATAGCAAACAAAGTTACAGTGTGATTCAGCTTTCTACATAAAAATGGATACTCTTCCACATGGACCCAAAACCTGAAATTAGTTGATAATAGTGGGGAATAAAGGAACTACCTATAACAACCACAATAAGAGACATCATCAGCTTTATAGACTAGACCACATAGAAATACAAAAATATTATTTCAAAGCCTCAAAGAGTGCAATCATGCAGTTAAATTAGCTTAGGTAATCATAAACAATGCAAAAGCCAAAAAGCCAGTTTTAAGAACTGGTGATGTCACGCGCACAAGATACTGGCAAGAGTAAGCAGTGTTGTCTAAGCAAAGGAAACAGATGTCCTCTCATCTTCCGAAAAACCTCCAGGAATTTAAAAACAAATTAAGTGTCATCTAAAATTACAGCAAGAACAAAGCATATAATAGGAGTTATTTAGGCAAATAACAGCTTATGAAGACAGAGGATTACTGTTTTCAAAGTCTGCTGGCATATCTGGGCTAGTATAGAATTGAACCACTAACTTCTGTGAAATAAGAAACACTAAGAATCCATAATTTTGAATCTAATAAGAAAACTATTCAGCTTGGTGAGCTATTCTATGCATCCTCTTAAAACCAGAAATTTCCAGGGTAAGACTGTCAACAAACTTTTAGAGTATTACATACAAGTAATCCTTGCATGCAAATTTTGAATTGTTACCAAATGCTAGGCATTGGAAAGAGAGTGATGAGTTAAATTTCATCCACATGTAAAGACAGTAGTTGCAGACAATTCATGAAGTTAAGTGAATTATCATGGTTGAATAAATCTCACAGAAGGTTAGATAAGCACATTTATTGCTTCAAATTCACAGAAACACAGATAAGTGTTAGAAAACCAAAATAGGAGAATGTCCGAGTGTTATTTAAAGGAAAAACCCCAAACCACAATGTAAAAATCGGTAAAGATTTATAGCCTACTTATTAAGCTTCTAACAATTCTAAAGCTAGTGCTTTAAACGACAGCTATACTGGTCAGCCACAGCTTAATTAAAGCAGAATCTTGGTAAACCTGCATTTATTCTTCTCTTAATTCTTAGAATCTAACTGGTTTTACTTGCTGTCACATTCAAAGCTCCAAAGAGGTCAGAGCACTGACATATATGAACACGAGAGACAGGTGAATCAGAGGCACAAACAACTTACCTGAAGTCATAAAATGCATCGAAGGCAGAAAAGAATGTATGTTGACCAGTACAGGAGATTAGTATCTAGAATTTAAAACCATCTTTACCATTAATTCCATTACTTAGTTGTGTGTACTAACATTCCCAAAGTAGTAGCACTTCAGACACACAGGATATGAGTTCACTCTGAAAACTCAGACAAGCCAGCACAAATTCAGGAATATTTCAAAATTATTAAATGTAGGGTATACTTCCAAAACAGGGGTTTAAGACAGGCAATGTGTGCAAAATTGGATAAGGTAAAAACTAATTTGTCACAAACAGTGCTTTTCGTATACAATATTTTTCCTGTCACTCCATAGAAAAGTGTCATAAATTTAATACTGCAAAGTAGTAATGAAAAATTCCAAATTTTCATAAACAGCATTTTATTGAGATCATTTATGTATCATCAAATCTATTTCTAAATAACAAAGTTCACAGATGAAATCCTGTCATATTATGACATCAATATTCTGCTTCATCCCTGATAAAACACAGATCATTAATTAATTTCAAACTATCATTTTTTGCTACTCTGATTAAGATAGGACACAAAGAGAGCTAAAAATAAGTCTTTTTTAAAGATGTAATACAGTTTCCTTTAACTAGTGATGGACAAATCTGCAAACAGCTCAATGGGCCGTGGGTTATAAAAAATAAAAATCCTGGTCATTGCAAGTTTTGTAGATTCCATCTCAAGAAATTGCTTTAAAAGTAGTAAATAATGAGGAGTGATAAGGAACTACCCAAGGTCATTTTTACTTTCCTAATAGGCAAAAAGAGTTTATTCTTCTGAGATCTGATGAACATTTGCTAACTTGTGAGCAGGAAGAAGCAAATAAGGTAATCCTTTAAAGGCAGTAGCAGGATATAAAAGTAATTTTGGCAATAGTCAATGGTAACTACTTAGTAAAGCTGATAAAGAGTTTAAATTGAAGGATCACAGAGATACAGGAAAAAGCATTCTGTAAATTTTCGTGGAAGAGTTACAGCCATGATGGAAAAAGGTACAAAGCACATGAACATACTTGGAATCTCCTTTTCTAAACAAAATGACTGGGAGAGAAGGCAAGAGGTTGCAAACCTCAAAGGTTTGTGTAAAAGAGGGTTTGTGTAGCCTATAAGGAGGAAACAAAACATTTGCCTTCCACTATGTGAGGAAGCACATCCCTACAACAAGACACAATATCTACATTTACCTTTGGGCAGTGGGAATTGTGGGATATGGAACAATTTCTAACACATTCACCACAGCTGCAGAGAGAGAAGTTTAAACGCAATCATCCATTTCATTGCTCAAATCAGAGATGGTGGCACCTTCTAAAGATCTGAAATTCCCACACTCTGCTTGCAACTGGATTCAAGACTCTGACAGACTTTCATAAAGACCTATGGAACTGCAATTATTTGCAATTGTAGGCTCCTTGTAGCCAGTGACTGTCTAGACATTGTTTCCTCTCAAAATAAAATTAAAATAACCAACTCACCACTTGTCCATTCTGTGGATTTTTATGTGCATACGGTGGTCCACGGATGTGATTCCACATCTGACCAGATGTCATAGCAAATACAACGCACTAGAAAAAAAATAGAAAAACAATATATTCATTAATTTACTGTGAGGGACTGAACAGAAAACCATTCTGGTTATTCTTGCTTTAGATATGTACTTTTTTTTCACTAACCTGACACAGTATCTACCTCTATTTGAATTTTAGGACAGTATCTTCAGATGCATTGCTTTAATAAAATTCTTAATGACTTCTACCATTCTGAAAATGAGCTAGCTCAAGCCAGATTTTCCAAATATTACTTGAAATAATCCTAAATTTATGCACCACATTCACACATCTACATGACAAGTACTTACAGCAGTAGAAGGCATTCATTGCAAATGTTCTGGAAACTCATACTCAAGATTTATACAACCTTCCATGAAAATATTTCTGCCTCTAAATCCTATACAAATATTTAGTTTACCTTTTTGCTTTCATATGTCTGAAATTATATATAAAGTAATAGAAAAGATCTAGTTATTAAAAAAAAAATCCTATTTTATGAAATTCTCACAGTGTGTCCTATTGTGATTTATTTTACCTATGACAAAAAACAATGGTTGATTTGTTGGAAACATTGAAAATTTCCTACAGAAAAAAGTGTGAAGTTAAGTTAGGGATGCGTGACAACTGTAAAAACAGACCTTAATTCTTGTAGAAGTTCACACTGTAGAATACACATGACGAACACCACTCATACCAAGAGCCAATAAGACTATTTTAAAGAGGAAAATACAATATTTTTGATTACCAAGCGAGAGAAATAGGAAACATGTACCATCTAAGTATGTCTTTTGTTTTATCAGTATAGATAATCCTTACAAAAGTTACATTTTAAATACAGTTAGTACATGCTCATTTTTACTGTACATCAATATTCCCAATAGCATCATAAAGTCATAGAGATATAGGCAGATGGATTATGAATGTAAAAATTCATACCATAGTAACTAACTAAACTGAGGCTTACTAAAACCATTTACAATGTTTTCTTTAAAGAACATTAAATAACATGTTTGTGAAGTAAATATAAGTGAGTGTAGCTCTGTATCCCTGTAAATGCAGCACTACCACCTCTAGAAATATGAACAAGACCTTACTACTTAATCTTGTCAAGGTTTATTCAAATCTGCCATGGCTTTCCTGGCTTTGGGTTTTGTTTTCAACTGTCTGGGCTTTTTTTTTTTTTCTTTTGTTCGGTTAGGTTTTTTTGATGCTGTTTGGTAATTGTTGAGGGGGGTTTACCTATCTAGCCGAAACCGCAATTTTTCCAAAGACCATACCTAGTTTCCAATATATTGGCATATTATTTCCCCCCCCTATTCTGTTTAGGATGAAATAGATGGGACCAACATATTGATGTAATACAGTGGTGATGAGATGACAGCAGAGACAGGAAAAGTGTAAACGTAGGCTACAATGTGTCAGTATGGAATGACAAGAAAGGATGCACAGGATTACTCTGGAGATCCCAAGCCTATAAATATTACAGTAGTGAATAAAGAAACAGACATGGAAGCTTGTCAAAAACAGTTTTAATGCTAACAAAGAAAACAAAAGACAAGCATCCAACATATAAGACCACTTTGATTTACTCTGTAAATTCTGACGTAAAAGTTTGTTGCAGATCAGCGAAGCACAAAGCATGAAATAACCCCAAGTGGACCCTAAACCAAGGAGGAAGAAAGCAGTAGCATCATACTCCGCCCAGCAAAGATCATGGAATGCTGACAACTCACCACAATACCACATCACCCCAAAGCAAAAGAATGATCTCCAGATCCAGAGAGAAGCAGTGGAAGAGTAACCATGACATAGGAGAAAGGCAAAGATACCAAGAAGTGCATGCAGAGTGATTTAATCGTGGTGTTATTATTGAGACTTCTCTTGTAATAGAAAGAAAAGATACAGTTTCAAATATGGTTTAATTACAACTTTTAGTGTTTTTATTTTAACTACAATAAGAAGAGGTTCTTATTTTTAATATAAAATGTGTTTCATTTTGCTTTTAACAGGATTTTGAATGTAGCAGCATAATAGTTAACATGGCTGATGAAGACCTACTGGTAGTGATTGGTAGCAAATGGATCGTGTTTTATTTAATAATACGCAACAAAGTGAAAAGAGTATACTGTGACATTACTGGCAGAAGAGTAACACAGTTATTTCTATACCTTGCAGATTCTTTTAGCAGGGAAATTTATACTGCAATTTTGGTGATGAATCACATAACAGACAGCTTATGTGAAAGCACTGAAGTGTAGAAACTGAAAATATGGATAACGAAAGTGAGATCAAAGATATTTAGAATGGCAAAAAATTAGCTGAAAAGTCAAACATTGAAAGATAATAGATGCATAGAGTACACAAACTGTGCCTCTCTGAAAGTGTGTTTTCCATGAGGTAATCTTTCTCATTTTTAAATTACTGTTTGTAATTTATATACTCTAGGGCCAAATCTGTTTCCATATGGAAAGATCAAAAAGACTTTACCCAATTTTATATATAGTAATATATTTTACAAATTGTAAATCTCCCAAATTACTGAAGATCTTTAATGCTTTAAATAACACACAGTGAGGCAGTATAATATCTAACGAAAAACTAACTAGGAGACACAATAGTGGGGAGAAGAAAATGTCAAGTACAAACATAACTGAAAAGCAAGGGCTCAACAATATGGTTATTTAACCTGAAGGCATTTTTCATATTCTTTCAGTTCAGGCTGTTAGTGAGCAAAAAACCTAATTTGGTCTACCACACACTGGATCTACCATGATTTCCTTCCATCATGTTCCTTTTTATGGTGTTTTTCAAAATTACTTTTGTAGAGGCCAAAATACATTTTCCAGGCTCTCCCTTGTCCTTTTCCAATCTTAATCTATTCTAAGTATCCTAAGAACAGAGCATTTTCATCATACGCCTTATGCAAGAATTTAGTATGCTACATATAGTGCTTGACATTAAAGCTCATTTCGCTGTGCTCTATATTCTCCAACTGCAATCATCTATGTAAAAACATCAACATTGGAAACGACAGACTTGTACTGTTTGTAAAATACATACCATTACTTGTAGAACAGATGCATGCATATGTAATTCATCACACTGATACACAATGCTTTCCATTCCAAATGGCATTGTTTCTATAGGACACCATGCTTTGGGATCCAAAAGTTTATAAACTAACCACTGCTGTGAATTGGTTTTTCCCAGTAAGAAACTTCGCCAAATTAATTCGTACAAATGATCAACTTGTTAATGAGTTCCTATTTACTCTCCTATTCAGAGAGATGGCGCCTTTCTGCAGTTTTCTTGGATCTTGTCAAAGTTCAAGGGATGAAAACTGGAGTAAAGGAGAAGATTCTCCTTTAGAGAAGAAGTTGAGCACTTATCTCTGATCACAATACCACTTTTCCATAGTAGTATCTGTATTTCAGCAGTTCTACATAGAGGAATATTACAGACACACCCTTCATCCATCTGCTCTTTCTTTCCCCTTGTCAGACTCCAAGAACAGCACTAACTGCTGCATGCCACCTGATTAATCAATGGAGTTCAGGGGCTTTTCCAGGGTTTAAGCTATTTTAAGAGCTTCCAGATTTAGGTAGATATTCTGCATCTAAAGGATTAAAGAGCAAGCAGAGTATTTGGCTCTGTATCCAAATACTGGTGTATTGGATGGTGTAGTACAAAGGAAAAGAAGAATGATTTGCTACCACTCAGTATGGTTCCAAGACCAAATGCCCATGGGATTTCTTCAGTGGCAATTCAGTCCAGCCCTACTACGGGTCCTAGGTGAGTACACTTTATGTGTAGATGGATCTCCTGCAGGACCTTGTAAACAAATTACAAGTGATGCTTCCTTGATGGCTTCCGTCCTTAGTTTCACTAAGGGGGAGAGTGCTTTAAGCTCACTTGTGGTGCATCTCTGTGTAAATCACAAGGTTTCTAAGAACAGATACAAGATAAATTCAGCACCACGAGTCCCAGCAGAACACTGAATTGTGAGCAAGACACAACATCACAGGTACATAAGCAGAATTTCTCAACTGTTCTTGGTCTGGCAAACTTAGCAAACTATTTATTTGGGTTTAACACATCCCCTTCTCAGAGGCCTAAGTTTTGTTTAACATGGTCTGCTAGTTCACTAAACAAAACTGCAAGAGACTTTAAAAGTAATTTAGTATGCATTTTGAAGAGAAGCTTCCTATTTGCAGATACTACATAAAGCAAATAATTAGATTTCTTTGCAAGTTTAGATCCAAAAACATGGAAAATACTTTGCAATGTAAGAAAAATAAGGAAATTTTAGATTCATTTATGAATATAGTTAAATTCAAGCACAGGTTCAATAAAAAGTGGACACAGGACAGCTAGTTCTACACTTTTTTTCTATATTGTTCTGTATATGTAAATTCTAAACATTTCAGAATTATTGCTTTATAGAAATGTAATCCTTTCTTATTCAGTTTAGTCTTGCTTTTGTACTCAACGAAGGCTCTCATGCTATGAGATCTGTACTCCCTTTCTAATTCCATCACTTATCAGACTCTCCAATAAGAGATATACAATTAAAGAACAGAGTACAACACAGAAGCAAAGAGAATGGATTTCTGTGTCTTTAAATGTGTATCTCTAAAACCTCTAACTATAGGAAGAAAAGGAAATTAACAATCAGAATTTATTGATGTCACACAGAGAAACCTTAGTTTTTCTGTGAATCTTTGAATAAAGCACATTAATTTTTTTTATTCTCATTTTGAGAAAGGGGTGAAAAAATCAGCAGCAGCCATAAGACCCTCCAAGCTCCTTTGGACCAATAACTGCTGATGAATGTACTATATGGTGTAAGTACTGGGGAGTGTATCTGTACAGCACAAATTTCTCATACTCATTAACTGTTATGAAAACAGTAAACACACACTTTGTCTCCTCATTCAAGTGACCTGTCATATTTTGCCCAATAGAGTTAATGTCTAGGTAGCTGAGTTCTAATCTCAGCAGATTTTATCTGCCCTGATTCCACACGTATATATGCAAATCTGAAATATACACATAAAGTAAAATTGAAAATTACATGCAGAAAACCACAGAAAAAAACCGCCTAGTAAAAAAATGCTGTCAAAAGACAGTCTAGCCAACAGAACAGAAATTCTCAGCATATTTACTTTTGTGTAAAATGAATCAATTCCTTATCTAAACTGTTAGAACCTTGCCTAGTTTATACCACCTGACCTCCTCTTTTCTCTGCTTAAGAAATGAAGAGTCCTGAAGAGTCTGAATTGCTTCTTGTGATCAGTATAAAAGGAGAGGAGTCTGCAAATATCTAAGGACTGAAGTCCGTCATCTTTGTGTTGGCATGTCAGAGGGAAAAATACCCATAGATGAATAGCAGAATTTGAATTAAAGCCCAAGATAATCTAGGGGATAAATTTTGCATGTGATTTCAAAAGACACCTTTTTGGATATTATGTGCTGGGACTCAGTCATGCTGGTTTGCCATCCTAAAAGTCTTCTGGGTAATGTTGCAAGTGAAAATGCCTAAGGCATACAAGATACTACCAGAGCCTGCAGTGCCTCAATGAGGGAATGAAACCACAAATATTGCTGTTGTGCAATCTAATGCTGAGGGCAAAACCAATTCAATGGTCTTATGTGAGCTGGCATTGGAATCAAAGTGTGAGATGAAACCTGTGGTCTTGCTTCTGCAAGTCTATCAAAACTACTAGATGCATCATTAAAAACTGCATTCCTAAATATTCTTCTAAAACACCACTGGAAATACTGTTTATGAGACACAGCATTTTTATATCAATGGAGTTATCAAATTAACATTTCTGGGATTCTCTGTCAAAACAGCACAGACTCTATGCTGAGAATTTTCTTCTAATTTTTAGCAACACATTATTAAATCAGGCAGAGTGACACTATCCATTTTGAATTTAAATAAAAAGTATCCAACTTATTTATATATATTTTTTTTAAGATTTGGGAAAATAAAAACTGTTCAAAGCAAACTAAGAAGCTCTAAAAAAACAAGAAAAAGAAAACAAGAGAGTCCTCTGTTTGTAATGATACAGTTTTCAGCCACTGACTGCCATCAGCTCAGTGGAAATTAAAAAATGCTATTTTTATATGTTTAATGAATACTAGCTACCTTGCAGTACACCCAAAAAGCATTTAAACCCCAAACCTACAGCTCTTAAAAATGTCCTTCTGAGTTTCTCAGCTCAATACCATCTGAAAAAACAACTGTCAATAAGAAACAAAATAATTATCAATACTTCTTTTGAAAAAGAGGGCTTTCTGTAGCTTTTATACATCTTGCCAGGATTTCTCTGTTTAATTTGGTTTTGAAAGTTAAAAAAGGAAAAAATATTCATGAAAACATAATAATTAAGTATTAAATATTTATTACTTATTTATGCCCTTCATAACAAGCATTTTCCTAGGCATTACTTTCTCTCCTTAACTAGACACCATCTTATCAATTTTTCCTTTTAATGAGCTTTTATTAAAGAAAGAAGCTCTAAGTTTTATTGGTAGAAAAAAAGCACTACATGAGAGAATCATTACTATACAATATTAAATAGAATTATTATATTAGGGATTGTCCATTTTTTTAATGAATCATAACAAATTTTAGTCATTTACTGAGGTTACCTGTCCAAAAGTTTGCAATCTGGAGTCCCTGCTGATTCCAGCTAAAACAAGCCATAAAATTAACTTGTATGTCTGTGCAGGTCTGAATAAAACCAAAAGGACTCCTGATAACTGCATGATCTTGGCGAAACCATCACTTTACTACATTGTGAAGTCAGAACAATAATAATTAAAATAACGAAGCATTGGTTCAATGCCATGATTAATTACTATATACTTTCAGATACATGATCATTTTCTAAAACATCCTTTAAGTGCTATTAATTTTTGAAGTAACAGAATTTTACAGGAAAAAGTATTAACAACAATATATGGCATGAATGCCATTTTAGTTACATGCTTGTCAATATAATCAGCAATATGGCAATTACTGAATGACATTAATACATTTCTTAAAATATTTGATTACATTTGGACCTTTCCTCAGGAGTTCAGTTGAATGTCATTATAGGTTTTCTACATGGCAATTTACAGTCATGTTCAGATGGAAACTGTTGAGCTTCTGCTAAAAGGAACAGCAACCATCTAAGAAAAAATTAATGTACTAATTTTCTCAGTTTAACTAGGAATTTAATTACATCTTCAACTATTTATTGCAGCTTGTAGTAGAATGATTCTACAATTAGAAAAAGAATTCATTTTTAACCTCTGCAAGACAAAAAAAAACAATTTCACCAAACAATTAAAACAAACTTTTCATCTGAAAAGTCTGAGGTATGAAATTGAGATGAAATTGCTGTCTCCAGAGATAGAGTGCATGGTTAAACAAAGGAAATACCACTGATTACATATCTTTATTCGATTTTTTTGACACAAGTATCTATTTTTGTGTAATAATTATTATTTTAGTCAGCTTATTGCTAAAGATTAGAAATCAAAAAAAAGGTGTGACTGATACATATCAAATGTGAGATTTCTGATGGTAGAGCACCTTTAGAAAGTATTGTCATTGAAAAATAATGGTAATCTAGAAAAATATATTTAATTAAAAATGAAAGATTTTGGGAGAGAAATGTCAAAACTCTGTGCTAAATCTCAAGATATTCCAAATAACATCCTGAATCAGAGAAGACATTCTGATCCTGGCTCTCTAGATCAAAAGGCAACTTCATTTTACTTAAAATCTAGTCGTAGTGGTGGTTTATTTGAAAATTTATTCTGTATTCTTTCCTCAATGTATAGTGTAGATAAACAAACTGCTTAAATAAAGACGTTTTCCTACACTGGTAGGAAAAGCTATGACAGTACATGAGAGAAAACAGCATTATCAGTAGCTGTTATTCAAGATTAATGCCAAATATTAAAGGATTCAGAACAAAGAGCTTTCCTTAAGATTTTATTAATAATCTACATATAAAACTAGAACTTGCCAGACACTAGGTAATTTTATCTTTGACCTTTATGAGAGAGGGGCTGCCAAAGACCCATCAGCTGACAGTATCATAAAAAGAAGATACCTTCTCACATTGTTGAATCAGAGCAGAAAAGCAAACCAGTAATATGATAATTGAAAAGGAAAAAACAGTTTCAGGATAACCTAAGTCTAGCAGAACTAAAATACACAGAACTATAAAATAGCCCAGGTTGAAAGAGACCTCAAAACACCACCTGGTGCAAGCTTTCTTGGGAAAGGAAGTCCAGATGAGAAATAAAATATGAATGCTGATGTACAAACTAAATTCATATTCCATCTACAATCCTAGCCATGTCCTTTCAAGAAAGGTTAATTCATATTGAAACAAGTTGAGAAAAAGTCTTTAAAATGATCAAGGGAATAAATAATCATTTAAATGGCAAAATAATAAAAGCTTTGTTTATATTGTAAAAAACACATGGACAAATTTCTAAAAAGTACTGTTCAACATTAATGTAACTACTAGTGCAGTAAAATAATGAATTGGACTCAGTAATTACAGACAAAATTCTAAATGTTGAAACCCATGCTTCTCATGTCATGTCTCTGAAAATTAAGCCTTTGATGCTGCTCCTCAGAGTTTTTCTCTTCTGTCATGATGTCAGAGAAATGGGCGCTTATTGAGACACTATAACAACATCTACCATCCCTGAATACTATTTCCTGTTTACAGCTGAGACAGCTAAGTTGCACATCCCACATTTTCCATCAGTCTACTCAGTTATTTGAAAAACACATTTAAATAAACCCACTGCAATACATTATTAAGCAAATTAAAGCTTCATTCATTATTGATGGTTTTGAGGATTTAGTTGACTAATATTCCAAACAGACTTGGCTAGATCTAGTCTTTTCTCAGAGCTAACAATAAGATCATCCTATTTTCATTTAGGTTAACAGCACACTGTTAAGGCCAGTACTACTGCAACCAGTTTTGGAAACAATTCCCTCCTTTTCTTTGTTTCTCAGATCTTTTATCATTGTTTTACAAACATAAAAGACTTTGTTTTTTTCTCAGTCTTTCATTACTCTAGTGATATAGTCTGAGATCAATATCTACACTAAACCAACATTTTGGATTTTATCAAAAAAGGACAAGTTGAACCATAGCCATAAACAGCAGTAACAATTATTGGAAATATTTCCATATTAAAGTTCGAACAAAAAAACTGCAGCTATCAAGAATTTGCTAAATTTCAGTGAGTCACTCATAGTAACTGATACTTCTTATGAAAATTAGAGCCAAAATCTGGATTATTAATATTTTTCTGACAGTTTCATTCTGAACAATGTACTACTGCAATGATCTTTAGTTTACCATGTAAATAATGAAAACATATATGTTAAGATATGAAATTAATAAAAAGCATATTAGTAAGGAATATCTGCATACCAGAGCTGCCATGGCCCAGCCAGTTTTGTTATAGATGAACTCTAGATTATTTCTTCGCAGATATAACAAGCCACCAACAAGAGATACCAGAAGTGCCAGTGCAATTGTACCAGAATAGTTAGGAGGCCTGAACACTCTAATCTGGAAGGAAAAATGCAAAATACAGATTGCAATAAATGCTTACATACATCTTCCATATAAACAAAATGGAGCACCAAAAATCTGGTTTTGAAGTCAGCAAGACTAATCTCTAAATATACTTTAATAAGAAAAAATAGTACTTTCTTTAATTAGCACATACTATGAAAAAATCCATGTTTAATTTTGGACTGTGCAACTCTGAAATATTATTTCTTCGACAGATTTGCAGGTTGTGTCTGAACTAAAAGCAGCTACCTTCGAATCTAACTGCTGTGTACATAGTTTTGTAAAGCACATTTTATTTATTAACAACTAATTATTACTGCTTGTTTTTATCCAGAATTAGACTACATAAAATTTAACAAAGCAAAAATGGAATATAATCTGCAGACTGTAGAAGTTCTCACAAGTACCCAAAATGTTATTTTTTAAATGTGTTGTAGAACCCTCACTTGACAAAGAAAATTATTAAGGAAAGATGGAATTTATCATCAACCTGTCTCAAACCACAGAGATACATTTGCCTTCAACTTTTAAAACTGCTGAAAGACTTACATGAACATCTGTTCTGTCAGCTATCCATTTAGCTAGCTGTTCAGCTGCAAACCCGATTCGCTGCAGGTCAAACGTGTCAGCTCTCTTGGGTTTGCCCTTTGGAGGAAAATGCATGAAAGTCGGAGCAGAGTTCATATTCAGCTACAAAACCAGGAAAAAAAGCAGGAAAAAAAATTAGTAACTCTAGCCTCAAAATATAACACCACAATATCCTCAATAACACAAACCTAATTAGCATGAAAATATCACTTGCCTCCACAGATTACATTTTTTGAAACATCCTCATATACAGTCCTCCAAGAGTGCTCAGAATATTTCTTCAGGAAATGTATTCTTCAGGATGTTTAATTATTTAGAATGTTTCTCCCACAAGCTTTTCTATATAAGAGTACCTGATGGTTTAAAGTTCTCATACACCATAAGACCTTCCCTGTAATTGGTGAAACAGAGACCCTGCACACAACCAATCTATTAAAATACATTAAGTTATAATTCTAAGGGATCAAAGTAGCTTGACATTGTTTGGCTACAAGAGCCTAACCACTAGTGAATAGGCTTTTTTGGAATCCAAAAAAGGACTGGATAACTAGCTTAAACTATGTAACTTGCCCTAAAAATTACTGTTAATTCATGTGTTTATGCCATTGGAACTATTCACAGTATATAAAAAAATCCTCAAAAGTGATAAACAAATAGATCTACATATACATTTGCTACTTGAAATTCTGACATCAGCTTTGCAAGGTGGTATAGGAAAATGTAATTTCTCTATAGGAAATTCCTCTGTATTCAGGCCATCATGCAATAAAACACTTGAAAAAATGAAAATTAACATGAACAAAATCAGGGGTAATACTTAAAGGTGATGCAATATGGAGCTCTTTAAATAAAGAAGTAAGCATGTTTAATTCCTGAAAAACGAATTTCACACCACATTAGCAGAAAATTTACACTGAATCAAGTACAGAACTGAATTTACCAATAGAAATTACCAACTACTAAGTTGTTTTCTGTCTAAGCAAAAAAATAGCCCTCTTCTTTACCAAAATGATTTGGAATTACAAAATATTCCAAGACAGGCTAAGACACACATTAGTGAAATAGTTAAATAAAATATTTTATAAAATACAGAATCATTCAGACATAGAGTTTGGAGGCAGCTGATCTGGAACTGCTTTATCACTTCTCTATAAACACGGCAAAAACTGTTAAAATAAAAATCACATTACTTTTGGGGGGGATTTGCTATGGCATCAGTATTATATGACTTTGCACACATAAATGTAAAATCAGAACTGCATTTCCCTCAAATCCACCTTAAAATAGTCATTAGTATAACTTATTCTTATAGAGTAACTTATTCTTATACATATAACTTATAACTTATTCTTACAGAGTGTTCTGTCTCTTAAAAAACCTCTTACATATTTATGTCTAATTTTGTCTAAATGTAAACATGACGTTAAATGCATACCATTTGAAATAAACTGAATTTGTGCCTTTTTACACAATGAATAAGTTGAACTGGATTCTTCTAACGTGTTGATTGGCTTAAGGCAAGATCAAACAAAATATTTTGTATTATTATAACTATTCAGGTTACAACATATATAATGTTCTACAATCTATATAATCTATAATACAGCCTTTTATGGTTGTATCAAAAAATCTTTAATTTTAAGGTGAAATCTTAAGCCACTAATAACCATTTTCTACACAATGCATTCTATTATTTCAACTGGAAGGAAAAATATTTATTAAACACACTACTTAAACTTTTTAAAGTATTTTAAAAAGACATAACGTTTTCAGTCACACACTTCACCAAAAGGTATTTAAAATATACAGATAACTTCAAAGTTTTTCACTTCTCCTGATCTGCATTTTTAGCTACAATCAATGGATAAATATCAAAGATAAGCATGTCAGTATTTAGTATTGATTTTCAAAGGATGCCTTTTTCCTTGACTTCTCAATTTCAGAGCAGACCTTAAACTATTCTCCAACTTTCACTCTTCATAGGCAACAAATAAAATGTAAAACAGTCTCTTCTCTTTTCCCTGAAGATCATTCAGACCAAATATTACTGAAGCTGAAGAATATTTTGTTACACAAAAGCAATTAAAAGGCTCTTTCACTAAAGAGCCCTTTTTTCTCTAAAGAGAAAATAAAAGAAATCTTTAAATGAAAAATGTTACTTACAATTTGTTTAATTCTAAAAAAATGGCCTAAACAATTGCTTAGGAAAAAAGTTTCATACACATATAGATATATATGTATATATAATGCAATCTATAAACAAAGATTATAAACTACACTTGGACAATACTAGAAGTGGTTATTCACTGATGTCACAAAAACTGCTGTGTTTTTAACCAGGAGGAAATTGTATAGAAAACATGGGTTCACACCTACATGTAGAAAAAAAATTATCCTGTATTACTTGACAAATTTACATGTAGTTCTAAAAATTAACAATGCTTTACAGTATTCAACATTTACCTGCTGAAAAACATCTGCCCCTTCGTCATAATCCACTATTGTGAAAAACAGTTTGTTTGAAAAAGCAGATGAATAGCGCCATGAATTAGCCAGCACTTGATATTCCTCATTAGCTTGCCTGTTAAGGAAAAGAAACAAATGTATATCCATATGCCATTCACTTGCAAAAAAAAATCCTATAATCAGCTGCAATGGTTAGATGAATTGCATTTGCAGTATCATTCTCAACATCCATACTATCAATTAAAAAAGTCTTAGCTCATTATGCAAGTTTTTGCTTCAAACTTGTCATCTCCAAAATTAGAAATGTGTTAAGTTAAACTATACAAGAGAAATCTCAAGATGATATTAAGAAAAATGAATGTTTTCCATATTTAAAAGTCTCAGTAAACAGGACTGGTCTGAGTGGCAAGTATCAAATAAATCTGCTAACAGATCCATGCAAGGAGATGCTTATGTAGCCCTTGAGTGTGCTATCAGGATATACTTGTTAGAAACAGCTATGCATAAGGAATTCTGAAACTAGGGGACAAATAACACACAACTGTGAAAGCAGCGTGCTCCTAAAAAAACAGAGCCACAGGAGAGCCAAAGAAACTGCTAAGCGCTGGGGAAATGATCCTAACTGAATAAAAAGCAGGCTTGTAAGCAGTATAATAAACTCCCAATTATTTTTCTGAAAGTTGTTTTAAATGTGGTAATTTTGTACAACATATAATCTTTTCTTTCAGCACTTGAAGGTGATTTGCTACTAAATATCCTCTTAAAAAAAATAACAAACACAAACAAAACCCAACCAACCAACAGACAAAAAAACCCACCAAAAAACCCAAAGAGAACACAAACCACAACAAACAACTTTGCCCTTACTTCACTACGAGAAAGTGAAAGACAAAGGGAATTCCAGGAGAATAGTATTAGCAGAGACATCCTCGAAACATAGTGCCATAAAACCATAGGTTATTCCACAGGACAAATCTATACCAAGAAAAATTCAGGGGGAAAAAAAAAAAAAAGAAGGAATGCTTGCAGTACTTTCTGATTTAGACAGACTCCTTTGCTAATTTCTGTTTTACTGTTTAATCTCATCAACTATAGAGTCCAAACCAGGGTTTTATCACTTGACAACTCATCTTTGCATATGGTAAGATACAGAAGTAGTATAAATAAATGTGTTCTGCTGCTTTTCTCAAAACAGTGTTTCTAGAAAAACAGTTCAATGTATTTCATGGTGCAGAACACTATTTAAAAGTTGTAAATGCAAAAATCTGTTTGCTGCAAGAGAAACTCTGCACTGAACATATTTAAGAGAGAGCAAAGAAGGGGAAGAGCATTACAGGATCACAGATATCATAAGTCCTTCCCCATTTCTCCATAACTGAGATCAATCTTAGACATGAAATATATTACATATAAACTTCAGCAGAGTTGTGGAGTATTAAGAAACCCAATGCTAAGAGTTAACATGAAAATTGATGATCTCTTACTCCCACAAAGAATAACATGAAGCACAATAAAATTCAATTTTCACCTTTATTACCTGACTCGGCAAAATTTGCTACTTAACACCCTACTCAGTGGGCAGTTTGTAATTAAAAAAAGAAAATAAGCAATTGAGACATTACATTGGTTACTTCTAGAAACAGATATCATCACTAAGCAGACCAACATATTCACTGTCATCCTGAAGAGGGCAGTCAGACAACATCAAAGGAATACTGTAAAATCTCAAGCAATATCCGTAGTGCACTTCTGCAAAACCTGCTTTATTTAAGCTGAACCATTTTTATTATAAGAACAAGATGAAAATCAGTTCATATTGATGCCACCATTCTTCTTTATCTACCTTTCACTTGTCATGAAATTATTTCTGGGAAGTTCAGAGACTCCACTTACGGCCACACTATTTGAGAGGACTTCTTGTTCCCATTGATCTCCATGTATTTTGCATCTTTAAACTATTTTGAACTAATGGCTAACATTTAAAGTATTATTTTGCAAAAGGCTGCATTTTTTGTAAGAGACTCAAAGCACAATTGCATCCTCACACTGAAAACAGCAAACCATTCTATGATGCATCCTCATAGCAGCTCTGGAAAGGTGTGGAGAAGAGTGAAACAAGGAGCAGCAGGAACACAAAGTTAAAGGATTACCACACACACAGAACTGAAGATCATCCTACACACCACTATATAATTACCAATTGATAAATTTCTGATAGAATAACATTAGTAACTCTGTAGAACTGGTTTATTCCTTTCCAGACACAACAACAGTAAAAATCATAAGCACTTGACTGAAAAAATTCAGTCTTCAATTGTCAACTTGACAATATCAACTGTCCAGTTATTATCTACCTGCCTCTACCATTAGTTCACACGCATTCTATCAGCTTGTTTCTAGGATGTTAATTATACAAAATTACTATAATAGTTATGTGAAAATCTATAAAGACATAAAAGCAAAGAACTACACTTCTGAACTCAACAGAATATAATGTTAGCACTGCTCATTTACTTGAAAGAATTTTTTGATAGATGGAGAAGATTTGAATGTTATTGCTGTTATAGTCACCTTTAGAATTTCATCATAATAGCAACACAAGAGCTAGCAACAACAACAGTAATATTGACCAGCAGCCAGAAAATAGCGGCCAGATGAAAAGGGAATGCTACTATTAGATTTACTCAGAAAATTCAATATACTGGAAAGTAAGCTGCTAAGCAAATGCTCTACAGAAATTCTTCCATTATGCAAGAGGTGTTCATGAAATATTAAAATTAAATTTTTTATTTAAAAAGATTAATTAAGTGTGTGTCTACAGCAGTTAATCAGATCTGTATAACTTGAGCTATGTTTAATGAGATTAATTTTGTTCTATTGGTCTGATATTATAGTAAGCAAAACACACACTGAATATTAGGAAAACAATAAAAGGGCGTGGAATTATTTGAGAAAGAAAGCAGTAAAGCATTATTTTCTGGCACACTATGTACAATGCTTAAAAATGTACAGTTGGCATAGAATGTACTACCAGGTTACTTACACATTGTTATCCATCCGTTTAAAGTAAACTGAGATCAGTGCTGCAATTTACTTCCAATACAACTTTTGGCTTTTATTTGGAATGGTTTTCCCCAAAACTGAAGGAAAAAGGGCCAAATGCATATTTTGACATCTTCTCACAGTCAAGACGACAATAAATTCAGAATGCTTATTTGATTTTGTTTAGGATGAGTCATAATGTCTTGATGGAAAGCACTGAAAAATCTACAAATGTGTCCAGAAAATTCACTAAACTCAGCAGAGTATAAACACTCATTGACAACCATACAGGTTTTGCAATTTAGGTATCTATAAAAGGGGAAAGCAAGCTAAAATCCATGCTTTTCTATTTACAGCATCCCATGAAATTTTCAATATTCTGCAGATGAAAAGAAGCTGTGAGGTCTTCTTTTTAGAGGTTGCAAAGTAAAAGAATAAAAAATTGTGATCTTAGGAAGAATAAGGAGTCCCTTATGATCCAAGTATAAAATTACTTCCTTTTAAAGCAGGACTCATCAATGCTTCTATCAAGGTCCTGAAGTGCACAGGAAAAGCAATTGCAGAACTTTCAATAGCTCGTTCCAAATTTCCTGTTCCTTCTTTGAACAAAAGTTCAAATGGTAATTCCTTCTCACTACATTTAAGAGACAAGTCAACGATTTTCTTGCTATCTGCTCTTTACCAGCCAGCAAAAAACTGAGAGACATTGAATCCTGTTTTTTCTTTCTGATGATGCTCCTTGACTGTCACAATTCTTTTTGCTCTTGACCTATTGTTGCATCAGCTACTTGAAAACATGTCTCTTCTGAGATTTTGTTTTTAGCAGGGAAACAAAATTTCTCTTTTTCAGAATTTACACACCTCCTCTTGGAGGTCTCATTGATAGGGTAGATGTTAATAAAAGTATGTGGAATCTCTTCTTAGGTATTTTGCCATTTACTTCTATGCACAGAGTCAACAGAAGTCACATTCACAGTCCTTTACAAATCAACACACTACAACATTAAACTCAAAACTTAAAAATACACAAGCTGAATGTTGTATTATAAATTGCCATATAGATAATCCTGAAAGGAAGAATAGCTTCAAAAAGAGTTAACTTTGAGTTCATTCTGCAGCATGCCTTCTGCACTACCTACAAGCTTGTTCTGAAACATGTTATTAATAATTTCTAACAGAGTTCAGTCTTGTCACTCAAATTAAACCAAAGCAGTCTTTAGAAAACATGTGCCATGCCTGAAAAATGGACTCATCTCCCTGATGTCTTACATATATTTTTTGATGTATATCTTACATATACATTTATGCACACATATGTATTTATACACACACACACACCTTCAGCTTATCAGTGTTTGTTTCAGTATAACAAAACTTCTGACACTTAAAAATGCAATAGTCTCATCAACATAGGGTTGATGAAAATTACAGGCTACCCAAACTCCTCTCCACTACCAGCCACTTCTATCTTTTTTCTTCATAAATCCTCTTGTTTGTTTCAAGTAGCTGTAAATTCACAGAGAAACATATATGTCTAATTTACATGTTTTAACCATTATCTTATAACAAACTAGTGGCACAGGTCAAAGTATAGAGCCTACCCACGGAAACTCGTTGTCTTTAGCCTCTGAAAGTGCTCTCATCTTTTCAAGGAGCACTAAGCAAAAAATCAACACAAAATATGCATCTTTTGATGGGCTTCAGCTGTTGGGAAAATCCTCAAGTGACCAGTCTCATTCCTCTGACCCGGATATCCTTTTCTAAATGAAAATATCCCACCAATGAATTTGAAAAATGAACTAGACAAAAAAAGTGAACTGTTTGGTAACAAACAAAACATCTGTCGTATGCACCTGCATTCAAAGCAGAGATGGTTGCTTCTGCCAGTCAGATAAGAGAAGCAGAGCTTAGAAAGCAAACTAAAAGACTTCATATATGTGTTTATGGAGTGGTCAGATGGTACAGCAACAAACAAAAAAGAAGGGGTTAATTATAACAATGGAAGATGCAGAGGAGCAGTTAGCATCAGCAGGCTTGAGCTAAAGCCCTTTTGCAGTCGAAAATCAAAACGTTAATAATCAAGTGAGGCAGGGGGGTCACTGAATTCTGGCTGGTTAAAAGCTGCTGATCACTTCAGAAAAATGTATTGATAATAAAATGAGGGAACAGATTGCAAGATGCAAGAAGATGAAAGGCACAGAAGCTGACAGAAAATTTTCACCCAAAAATGCATTCACGTTAGTCCAGTAGTTACAATTTGCCTGTATGCAATACAAAGTACAGGCTGAGGAACAGTTCCCTGATCTCTGTAATGATATTCCCATTGGAGTCACTGTGGTTTTTTCTCCTTTTTACATACATAAGTTATTTTTTTCAGTAGTGTGATTGATGTGGGTAACAGAGATAAACTACCTAGTTGAGTGAGGACCTAAGGACAAAGGGAAAAAGGAAGCTAGTCTTACATCCCAAGGAGTTACTATTTAGAGTCGGATTATTTCTGACTGCTCATCCAAACTGATTCATCATCACAGTGCATCAAAGGGCCTTTTAGTATCTGCTTCCAATGTGCTGTTGAAGAATATATACACCAGGAACAGCTGTAACAGGTAAATCAATTAAAACTAACTAAGTTTAATTTCCTGGAACCAGAACAGTTTAATCGAACATATTTCCAAACATGCACGGAAAAAACCCCATCCTAAGCCATAAGAAAATCATTCCATCCCCATTCAAGACCACGTTGAATATCTAATCAGTTATTCTTACTTCATTTCCCAATACCAGCTATGTCATACTGTACTTAAATAACTGGGACAACAGGAAAAGTGACATTTATGCTATCACTAATACAGTTATGAAGGCATCAGATGGCTTTCAATTCTCTTGATCAGATCTCTTTTTTTTCAGATCTCTTTTAGATCAGAAAATTGGAACTTGTTTGTCTGCAAAGCTAGATGAAAGAGCTCCAAATTCTGCTTTAGAATTAAGAAAAAATTTCTTTGAAAAAAAAAACTCTAGAAGCATGACTAGAGGCTCTACTAATATGTATACACAGCTGCTGGTTTTCAGAAGCCTTCATGTGTTAGGACTAGATTGATTCAGACAGAATTGACTGAAAGGCTATTTTTACATAGAAAACCTTAAATATCTAGAGTCCCAAAGACTTCTTTGTATGTGGCATTTTAACACTAAGTTGATAAGATATGCATACACTTTCACAAATCATGTGATTTGTGTGACTGATGTTGTAACATCCTCCTTGCTGCACAGAAAATCCTTAAATTGTCTGAGATGGATTTGGAGAGCTTTCCACATATATGATAGAAAGATAAAATACAGAAGTGTCAAATCTAGACACCAAAAGGAAAAGACTATTTTTTTTAATAGTCTTGTGGTGCATAAACCAACCACACTCAATTTTTAAGGAGGAAAAAAAGTTCTCATTCTTGCGACAAAGTTACGCAAAGACAAAGATTTCAGATGTCAGACTAGATGTTTTTTCATATTTTAAATATGACATTGATTTTTTTTTAATGCAATTATTCAAAAAATATTTTGACAAGTAGCAGTAAACTTAAATCTTAGACAAGAGCATCTTCACAGAACATTACAGATTAAGTTTAAAAATCTATTTTTCCTTCAGGCAAAGCAGCTAGTGAATAGCAAACAATCAAGTAATGCACGCATTTCAGTTCTATACATCCACTCAGCGCTCCTGTCCATTAATTAGCCATTGATTTGAAAATGTCGATTTCCCTGAAAATGTTTTAATGTGCAGTATGATCAACCTCACTAAATTCCTTTTCTTTCACATGAACGAGTGGATTGCAACTTCACATTTATTTAAACAAACCCAACTGAAAACAGTATGGTGATTTTTCCTTCACTTTATGCCTAAAGATTTTTAGTTGCTTCTGTACAAGATATCTAGTCTGATCTTTCCTAAGATGAAGTTTACAAGCTCTTTTTCAGTACAGTAAACAGTATACAGTTGTAAACAAAATGAACTTCCTTAATAACAGCAATATTTATGTTGCTTAACTTGCCCCATAAAAGACCTGTACCAGGGGAAGAATTTGCCATGGCCATTTTAATGATAAATACCATGACCCTTATAAAGCTGAACTTAGCGCATCTCCTGTACCTTTACCCACTCAGTAAATAAGGAATGATATAAAACAATATAGTAAACTTTCAACTCCTGTATCATCTCCTGAAGCTGAACTCTGGCAACGTAAAGAAGAAACAACAGCAAAGAAAGTGCTGAACTTAAAACTCATTTCAGTTAAGAATTGGGAGAACTTCTGTACCTAATTCTTCAGCTTCACAGTTCATATATGGAGGGTGAAGTGCAAAGACAATTTATATACTCTCCCTCAAAACTGATCAACTGACTTCAATGACAGAAAATTAATATATAAAAAACAAAAACCTAATAAAAACCTTATACAATTACAGATACCCAAGTCAAAGTTTCAGTTGTAAATGTCACACTATACCACATTAGAAATCTAACATGCAGCTACATTTACCAACTTTGTATATAGTTTAAATACATATATTTAAAAACAAGAAATAGTATTACCTCCTGTACAGCCTACATTTTTCATTGTCCTACAAAATAATTTTGCTGCCTATTTAAATAGTGTTTCGAGCTCCCTGCTCAATAATCCCATTTATTGCTAAACACAGTAATTTCTAATGCATATTTTGGCTGAAGAAGGTTTTATTAGCACAGTTTCTGATTTAGTGAGGTAATTAAGTGCATGACTACCTTTCAGTGCCTTGGCCCTATTTCCCTATCATTAGTCATTTTTGGATTAACTTATTGCTCTAGGAACTTGCACAGTGAGATCTGAACTTAGAAGACTACCAGAAGCACTCTAAATGGAGCTAACAGAACACATCAAATTGCTGTGACAGACAGTATTCCACAAAACCTATGACCTCATGGAAAAATGTGCTTGCATGTAGGAACTGTCCAAAGCTGTGAAATCAGAGGGTAAGTCACATCTGCATGATCACCTTGGGCATCTCTTAAATGAAGAAATCGGTCAAGTGTTATTACTAAACAGTAATGAATCACTTTTGTCACATAATGTCTTTGGAAAGATCATGGTTAACTGATAATAAAATAAAGCTGATATAGAGAAAGTCTTCCTCAGTCGTGTACATTTTATTCAAATAATTTATTTAACAAAAAATCAAAACCTGGATAAATTCTAACATGTGACATATAAATTAAATGCAGCTGAAAAGATGCTGTAATATGCACACTAGCCTGTTGACCAGTGAGCATCTATGCCATGCAAAGAACAACCCTACTCAACATACTGCACACTGATTCCAACATTCACTTGAAAACTGAGGTAAGGAAGATGAGAAAGGTCACTAAGGCATAAATTACCTGCAAACAGAGCACTGCCTCTGTGGCTGGAGAGCAGTGAACATCACTATCACAGAGTAGTTCCGAGGTGGAGCCTTCACAAATCTGCGGAATTTATCTCCATTCATGCGGATGACCGAACGCCTTGAGCTCCACTCCATCAGCTGCTCCACTTTCTCAGCCAAAAGATTCTGTAATTGAGGACAAGCATGAGGAATGTTTAAGCTTAAAATTTAAGTGGTTTGTACTTACATTCGGCATTTGCAACCTCCAAACTCCTCTGGATTCAAGATGGAAGCTATATATAGCTGTATGTAGCAGAGTTTAGCTTACAGCATAATTTAGTCTTTCATGTAGATGAGATTTTAAGTAATTAAAAGAATAACTCAATGTAGTCTTAAACTGAAACAATACATAAAATAAAATCAAACAAGTTGGTTTGCTACAAGGCAAAGGAGTAGAGTAAGGATCACTGCCTAAATAGAAGTTACCAGTACAGCAATCATTTAACTTCCATTTAAAAACCTGAAGTTTTAGATAATGCAGCCTTATGTTGCATTTATTCTATTTAGTAAAAATCATAGTAGGATAGTGTCAGTCACTTGAGCATAATGATGAAAGCAAAATGTACCTACAAAGAGAGAGAAATAGTTATTATGTTTATAATTTCTTACAAATGTATGATTCTGAATTTAAATTCATGCAAGTTTCATATTTTGCTACAGACAGGACTGTCATATAAACTAATCTAGGTACATTCCATTACGAGATCAATGTTTTAAACTGATCTCAAGACTAAGAAACACAAAATATTTTGATTGAACTAAGAAAAATCTGCCTGTGTATTGTCTTTTGCTTGAAAGCATTCCATCACATGAATGATTTAAAACCAAGCTATGAGACATACTAAAAGACGGCCGTCTTTATCCAACTATGCCTATGAAAACCTATTTAGGGTTTATTTTCTTATCAAGTAAGCCTGATTCCACACATGCTCAGCAGAAAGTGTTTTGTTTCCTAAGTTACCTAGGTTCAGCAAGGTTGTACTGACCATGTTCTAGGTGGATTGCTGCATACAGCTTATCAGGATTAATGCACCTATCTTGGTTTAAGTCTTCAGCTCCCTGCTCACTGGCCCTGTGGAAGCTGCCTATATGAAATAAAAACTGAAAAAAAGAGTGGACAAAACTGGAATAATACAACTCATAAGCTGAGTGCTGAGAGAAATTGGAAGGACAGAAAAGGGGGCAGACAGACAGGAACAAAGTGAGGAAGGCACACCAAACAAAGAGGAAACTAACTTCAGAAAACTTGAAGATGCAAAATCTCTGTTAAAATACACATAGATTAGTGAAAGGGTTTACAAATCAGTCAGGCTTCACTGTGGAGGGGTAGAACAAACTGGCTTAAAAAACATATCGAAATAGGGACACACCCAGAAAAGAGAGCATGGTGACAAGTAAAGCAAGGGTAAAAAACAAACACTGTGCAACAACAACTGAGCACAGAGACAAGATGGCTTTTCTGAGAGTTTTTTAAAAAATTGAATGAAGTAGAAAAATTATGTCATCTAGTAACATTTTGAAAAATCAGTAATGCTATGAACGAGAGTAGAGAGATATATGAGGGGAAGGAAGGAATGAACTGCAAAGATAAAGAAAAATTGTATTTTGCCTGTCAGAATTTCCACCTTCAAAAATATCAGAGCCCATTAGGGGCTGTGCCCCTTTAGACACAGGTCATCAGATGGCTCGAGTCCAAAAGAAGTTTTGATGAATGTGGATGATGAACAGTTCTGAAATACTCACATTTACTTGACCCTATTAAAAAAAATCCTTTAGGTTTTTGTTCCTGTTCTCAGAGTTTAGCTGGTATTTGTAATCATAAATGTGAAGGAGAGATTACAACTCTGTTTATCATGAGAATATCAATGATTCGATTAAAACTATAGTTTTTCTTCTTCTAAAAGATGTATGTTTCTGGTGGTTTTGCTTCAATATGATATTATATAAGTTCTTTTCTTTAAAAGGAATTATAAAGCAGATTACATAAAAATGAAGCCTACACATTTGTAAGATTTCCTTTAATTAGCAGTGCCAAGATTAAATCTTTGTTCATTTCGAAGGATTCACTTGTTTTACATCAGGCACTCTAGCCTATAATGCACAATAAAATACAAGGAGCTAAAAAGGATGAAAACTAGTATATCCAAAAGCTTTAATTATTCAAGCAAAAAGATAAACCAAAGAGAACTAATAAAAAGACGTAACATCATCACAGAAATTATGCATAATATTCCACTTGGTACAGAAAAACAAATACTTTTCAGATTAGGCCTTATTCAAAGAAAAAAAACCCCATGAAATAGCATTAAGGGTATGAAAGCAAAAGCATGATCTTGACAGAAAGAAAAAAAAAAAGGAGAGGGAAAAATCCAGCTCGGATAGTGCTACATAATTTGCTTCTATGAAATACAGTTATATGGCAGAATCTTACTTAGAGAAGTCCCAATTCTAGTTTTACTTGGAAGCTAGTTGCCAATAAAAAATAGTCTCGATTCCTTTCGATTCAGCCACGTGTAACGTGACCTTTACACAGCTCTTGTGCGATATTCACTGTAATGTTCTCAACCACTTTTATCACTTGTTGTTGGTTGGTTTTTCCTGTATGCACAAGTAAAAAGCTAGTAACTGAACTAACTTTATATGTGTACTATACTAGGTAAAACCAAGCTAAGGAGTGTAGTCACTACATACAATGTATGTATTTGTTTCACTGCATTGAAGAAATCTTTTCAAATAGAAAGTTATTAAATAGATTGCAGATAGTGGCTTGCATCATAAAACATTCTGCTATAGGCTACACTTCTCTTAGGTAACTGACTGTACTTCAATATTCTACCAATTTTTTTGTACATTTTATTTCACAAGACTTCTTTTGGAGAGTAATTGACAGAAGAGACCTTGGGACTGGCATCTCTAGAACTCACAGTGCAGTCTTTCTGACTTGTAAGCCTTTAGAAAAAGGTGTGATATTGGTTTTGTTGTTTAGAAAATATTTTCACAATATACGCTCCTGAATAAGTTAGCAACCTTCTCCTCATTTCATTAATAATAAATTAAATTTAAGAAATAAATCTGAGAAATAAAAGTTTGCATTTTAGCCATGCATTTGACTTTAAAGCTCAGTCTTAAGGAAATATGGCACATTCCAAAATTCCAACTGTCTCATTCAGCTTTGAATCAAAAAGGCACCCATTTAACAGATACTACACTCAGAAAATTGGTCAGTGTGTTAAACAGGCAGGGGGCAGGGGAAAGTGCGTTTTAAGTATCCTGAACCCAGCAGACCAGTCTTAAGGATTTCATAATTCAGAATCTAATTTGGATATTTTTGTTGGTTTTTTTAAGATAGAAGTGTAGAAAACAGAGAAACATACTGTTGAGTAAAAGCATGAGCCCTACCTCAGTCAAAAAAATTTTTCCTATGCTAAAGGAGAGTGTTAAAAAGTGAAGAAAAATTGACAGAAAAACACGTAGAACCAAAAGCAAAATTTTTCATATGATCCCAATAAAACTAATATCCTAGAAAGCACTGTTAGAAAAGACACTGGTCTGCTCCAGGTTCTCCAGATTTTATCCCAAGCATCTGTGAAGATCCTGAAACTGAATATGTTTTCTTTTACCCGTTACCGTCCAACTATACAACCCATATACACAACTGTCACCAAAGTGAATTCCCATTACGATTCTAGACACTTACACAAATTTTATTAACTTGCCTCTTTCCACCCCCTGAGAAAAGTCTTCTGCCAGAGAAAATCTGGGAGTAGGAGAGAATGACTAAATCTAACAAAATACATCTTGTGACGACAGAGATACAAACAACTGTTACTCAAATCCAGAAAACAAGAAACACCATTTCATTTTCCAGATTTCTTATAGACTGTGGAAAGGAGCAGAAAATTAAAGACCCTACATACATTTAAACCTATTAGTTTACAGAATTTCTCTGAGCACTTACCAGACTTATGCTGATACCAGAAAGGCTTTTAGTTGAAACACCAGTGGAAAAACCCTCAAAAAACTAACAACCAAAAAAAAGAAACCACCCCCAACCAAACCATAAGTATAAGAAAAGAAATTCTTCCTGTATAAAGAAAACTCTGGGTTTGATGTTGCAAGTAGTTACAAAAGAATCAACAGATAACAGCCTGTAAAAGCATCAAGAACATTAAATGAATGGATGAAGAAGTAGCCATGCATCATTTACTTTTTTCATTAGCTGATGCCCCAAGCAGAATACAAGAACATATATGATCTATGTGTGGAAACCAAATGAATGCTAACTTCTGTAAACAAACAGAACTATAACATTACTTGCTGCTCCTACACTATTTTGTAACTAGTATATATGGCACATCAACATTTTTACAAAACTAAATAACCCTTAAAAATCTGAGAATCCAAAATCCAGGAATTTTCTTACACAAGTAAAGTTGCTCATTTTTTAGAAAATGGGATTACTTCAGAAGTGACCACCTATGAAAATTGTCTTTGCTCCTGCAATAGCAACAGTCGTTGGCATCTTTTCCTCAATCCTGTTAAGCAGATGAGCACTCCCCACTGAAACAAAAGCTGCTTGAGAAAACGATTCTAAAAAATATTTCTTTTAACCTTAAGGCTAATAAAATATTTTTCCATTTGCAGTTGTCCCTATTATTGAGTCGTGAAGAAAGCAAAAGAAAAAAGATAAATTTCATCTATCATAGATCTTTATTTCCAGTGATGTGCTGAAACAACCAAGCCACCTGTCACAAAGCAAAGTGTGACAAGTTATGAAACTAAAGATGCTGGTAGGCCAAGCTTTTGGCATCTGCACCTGAAGCAATTCCCTATTAGGGAATGCTTCCCAGTAATCCCTCATATCTCCTCTCTGCTTCTTAACCCAATAGAGCTTGACATCTACAAGTCTTCCCTTTCATACTCTGTGACTAGCAGATTAGCTACTGAAAACACAGCTTTATTTATACACTCTCCCAAGACACAGTGCCTACAAGACAAAGCATAAACAACAAGAATTACCTTGTATACACATGTGTTGCCGCATGTGACTGTTAATCTTTCTTGCCCAGATTTTCTAAATTTCCTTTGGCCCAAATAAGACTCTCTTTTGGGCAGGAGGTACCAAAATAACAAAAAAACAAAACACACATATTTTCCTAAGTGTTGCTTGCTCTGTCTGTCCGTGATATTTTCAAGATTTCTTCTTTAGATTTCCTTTCATTTACTTTGCTTTCCATTAGAACAATCTGACAGAAGTAACTTAAGGCATAAGGGGCTATTGGAAAAAAGAACTAAGTCACAATGATATTACTTGAGTCAATGCTCAAACTAGACTCCTTCCATTTGAAACACATCAGCTCTAACACTTTGCATTTTTCAAGTTTCAGAAGAGGTTTCACATCTTCCTGATGTAATAGGGTCCCAAATACTGCACAATACGTGAACCTGGAAGACTAAGACCTCAGCTTTAGAAAGACTGGGTCAAAAGCAGTAAAATGAGATACCTATACTAGGGAAAGTATAAATTCGCCAGGGACTCAATTTACTAAAAAGGCAGAAGCATTGGTTATTACCAAGCCACTCCTCTTTCTTGATAAAAAATTCAAATTCACTCCAGTACCTCAAATTTCAGTTTCTGTGGTGAAAGAAATAAAGCAAAAAGTTTATAATTAATGATTTGATACTACATTTGCTACTTGAGATGAATTAACTACAGATATTGTTAAGTATTTCTGAAATTATGTTGCAAATTTAAAAAAAAATAAGATGGCTTGACTTCCATGTTTTCTTTATGGGCATTTTACCAACACTAGCTAAGGCACATTGAAAATCTAGCATTGATGAAAATTCTGCTTTGTCCACTCAGGTGCATCAAATCCCCAAGAAATGCTAACTCTGTACACAATTATTTCAGGACAACACTCATTGTAAAAAACAAAAAAACAAAAAACAAAAAACCCACAACAAACCAAAACAACCAAAATAAATCACAAAACAAGGTTGCATTGAAACTGTATGTAAAGTATCTCATAAATCTATCTAAAGCATGTAACTTAAATTCCAATTTATTTTAACAGTCTCCATTTTAGTCTTTAATTACACTAAGAATAACAGTACAGAAAACTAATTGACCTAATAAACACACTTCAGCAGTATGTTGTAAGAACAGTTAACTTCTCTAAAAATGTGTCTGATAAACATTCACAGATATGCAATTACTGACCCCATTAAACTGGTGGCAGAAAGATGACGGATTCAATATTCAAAGTGTTCTTACAGGCATTCATTCTTCTGTTGTCCTCTGGTCACCTGATGCCTGCATAAAAATGTCATTTATGCTACCACCATATCAGCATCCTTGAACATATAAAAAATATTTTTATAATTTTTAAAACTTAGCACATAGTAACAGCATATATTTAGATAATTTCATAGAATATTTTCTACACACTAAAAAGGGAAGGCTACTTTCCTGCCTAAGTCTTCTAAACAAGATTTCAAACAGTTCATGAACTTGAAAGTGCTAAGAAAGGTAATTTCTTGGATCTGTCTATATCTTCACTCCTCTCTCTAATATTTTCTAGGCTATTCTAAAACCTGGAGAAAAAAAAATTTAAATGTATATCACTTTTATCAAAATTTATTACTCTTCAAATTAAGACAAGCAGCACCAATAGCTTTATCAAAAATACTTACTCCCTATTTTGAACACATCTTTAAACAGGAATAGAAACCATGGGTCACATCAAAATTACAAACTGTAACTTCTTGATTGACAGCCCCAGACCTAATGGAGAGCTCCAGGATTAAGTATCTGAATATTCCAGTGAGCAACACATTATTCTATAGGTATACACTCAAAAATTAATTCTTCTGTTGAGAAGGACTATCACTACAGCAAATGTTCTCTTCTCTGATTTCTCCTCTGCAAGAAAAGAGGAGCATGAGTTAATGAAAATATTACTAACCACCAAGATATACAGAAATCTGTTTGGATACTTTTTTTCCTTCTCAGATTATTTATTTATTTACAAAAAACCACTGCTTGAACATAATTGAGAAGCCATGTAAGCTGGCACAGTATGACTGACTTAATATTATGCTCCATTGACTCAAAGTCATTTAGCTGTGACTGAGGATTTGCTTTTTGGAATGAGACACAGATTTCCATTTTTATGTAAAATGCCTATATTTTGTGGCATTATACTTAAAAATACCCCCTTAAGGCTGAATAGATAAATGAACAGAGAACCAAAACTACTGTGCTTTTTGGGGCTTTTTTTGTTCATTTTGTTTTTGTATTTTTGGTTTTTTGTTTGTTTTTTTTTGTTTTAGCCCATAAGTTGTTCTATTAGCAGTTCCAGAAAAATCTAGTTGATTTTCTGTTACATGCAGCTGTCATTTTCTGAACATTACAAAAGTATTAACATTTTTTTACACTGTTTAAAATGTAACACTGAAAATAACCTGCATAATGGTTTACATGGATGTATTTTGTCCAATTGATTTTACAAAGATCGCCAATTTCCATTGAATAAAATAAAAAATTGACAATCGATTTTGAAATACAAGAAATTAACCCTGTTTTGTATTTAATACTTTTCAAAATTTCCACAATTTGTCACAAACTTTATAGTAACTTGCATTCATTAAAAAATAAAGTTCATCTGATTTAAATAAAGCCTGTAAGATCAGCAATATGAATTAGAGTGTAAGAGTAGCACTGTAAACAAACAGCTTATTTCAGGAAAGAAAATACCTACTGCATTCCGTAAATAAACACAAGTTAAACCATTTAAGTTTTATAGAAACAAGCCTAGGTAAGATGCATTTTATAGGTTTTCCCCCTATTATTTTATTTTTTTTCTTTGTAAGCATGGAAGTAATTAATTATATAATGAAAAATATCAAAAGGTTGAATCATGAATTAGAGAAAAGATTCTACAACAAAAGCATCAGCTAAACCTCAAAGAACATTTTGCTTAGGTCACCTTTATACTGGAAGGATATTAGTCTCAGGAGAGCATAATATAGGACATCCAGGATGATTCCAAGAGTACTTGTTATACACAAAAGCTAAAAAAGCTCCATTTGCTCTCAGTGGAAAACAATTCAGGGTGACCTAGCAAAAATACTGCAGAATTCTTGATTAAAGATGTGAATAAATCTTTAGCTAAATATTAAAATTATGCACAAAAAAGTTAAAACTAATTCTGCCCATCTATTTCAATTCATTAAGATCAAATTCTTAATTCTAAATTAATATAATTGTTTTCAATATTCAGAACCTTCAGATTCCTTGGAATTTCATTCAGCCATACCTTTCAGAGTGCTAAGTTTATGATTTTAAGCAGATACTTCAAGTTAACTCTATGCACAATTATTATTCCACAAATCAAAACTCTTTCTCAAAGAACACATCTCAAAGCTACAGATTATCAAGATGTTTAACATAAATTTATTTGGCCTACCATTTTCAAATATTTCTGATTTTTAGGTAAAATTAAACTTAGCTAAGCCAGCATTTTAAACTAGTTGCTATTTATATTGCTATTCTGAGTTTCTGGACCCCAAGGGGGTTTTTTGTTAAGTTCAGCTTTCTGCAAGAAACATCTCAGAGCATTCAGCAGCCTGGTTCCATTAGAATTATGAATTAACTACTGAAAGCCATTCAGGAACTAATATATATTTTGTGTACCTCTCCCTTGCTACAAAGAGTATTGACTTCTCAACACATTGTTAACATTGTGCTTACATTTAAAAATAACTCTTCCCTTCACTTCTTCAGTGTTTTCCAAAATCAGCAGGCAGCCTTATTTAATCTAGGTCACTTGAAGAAATTGTATTTCTCTACTAAAAGCAAAAGTTTGACACTACAGGAAGACACAAGGTGTTTCGCCTCCTTTCTCTTCATTCTAAAACTAGAATCCACAGTGTCTTTGAAAATCTGAAAATTATCTCAAGCACTGCATGAGAAGATTAATGTTCTACATACAGTGCCATGTAACCAGCTGTTTCCTCTCAACTCTGCTGCAAAATATTTTTTCCAGTTGAATCTTTTTAACTGTTAAAAAAGGAAATGTTACAGAATAAGCCATAAGAACCTGGTAATCCAGGATCAGGTTGCTCATATACTAGTTTTGTACATACTAGAGCACGTAGCTCTAGTACCCCATATACCCCAAATGAGGACATGCTGCCCTGGGAAAAATTCAAACAACTTATGTAGTATGTTCCTTAGGGAAAACAAGCAAACAAACAATAAAACAAAAACAAATAAAAACCAGACAAAAAACAAATAAAACCCCAGAACAAGTAACAAAACACAAACAAAACAACCAGCCACCGCTAACCTCTGGCCAACTCCTGACAATGCTCAGTCATCTTCACAGTACAGAAGTGTTCACTGATGTTTAGATGGAACCTCTGCTGTTTTCATTTTGTGCCTCCAGTTCTGGACACCAACGATTCTGGCTGTCATCTTTACACTTTACCCTTCAGGTAATTATTTACATTGATACAACACCTCCTGAACCTTTGCTTTTCCAGGATAAACATTCCCAACTCTCTCAGTCCTTCCTCAGAATATTTTCAATTTCAGAACATTAGGTGGAAAGCATGATATTTAAAGGATGTGCATCACTTTACTGAAGAGTGGTTCCATCCTATTTTTTTGGTTTTTCATGAATGTAAAGCAAGTGCTACTTTACAGAGCAAGTAACATCTAGAGAAAAGATGATTTGGACAGACACCAACAAAACTGTTTCTTTGTTCAAAGTGTGTTTGTTCCCTGTTTCACGATAAAGTAATTCATAAACTGAATTGCTGAACTGAAATATTGCCAATCATCTTTCCTTTTCTATCCCTTACTGCCCATTTCTCCGCATATTTATGGAATGACAAAATTTTATGTTGAAAGCTGTTAAAGTACTGATGATAGTAACTTCACAAAGAGGTAATTCACCTCAGAATTTGAGGTTGCTTTGACTTTGGTGGAATGCTACCAATAAATCACAGTTTGAAAGGGGTCAAAAAGCCAAAAGAGCAACAAAAGTTCAAAGTGTTACTGGATTTTCTCCCCGAAAAACTATAAACTTAAATAGAATCTGGATTGTATTTGCTCTCTGCAAACAAGCATGCTAGAGAGACATTTTACAAAGCCATTGATAACTCAGCTCTCTTCTCTGTGGAATCATCACATAGAGAGTAATCCCTCAAAGCCCTTAAGCACTGTGCTACATTAAAGAATTACCCAGAAAACCAAACTATGCTTAATGCTAAAAAAAGAAAGCTTTCTTCCTCTTCTTCAATTTTCTATGTTATTCCAAACACCAGGTTAAAATACAGATGTTGTATTCCCAATCCCTTGAAGTACAGAATAGATTACTAAACTGCTACAACAAAAAGAAGCATTGATTTAAAAAAATTATGCAAGGCTAGCTAGGGAAAGCATCAAGAATTTAAAGTGAATTAGATTACAAAGGAAGACTGGGAAGGGGCAGTAGCATCTACTGTTAAAAGAAAGTAAGTTAACAAATAAATTCAACAACCATTTAAAATGTAAAATGCAGAGTAAATACTGAAGAAATCAGAGATTTGGTTCCATGAGTGAAGACATACCAGAATGAAAGGGAAGAAACTAAATTGTTCCAAGGCACATAAGCACTGTTCAGTATAACTACTTGAACACGAAAACAATGAGACCTCAATCAAGCATACTGAAATAATTTTGACAGCATTTCCTTAAGAATAACGCTTGCTTTTTTAAAAATTGCTCCAACAAGGAACACAAGAGTACTTCAATTTTCTTTGTTTTTATAGAATAGACATTTAAAATATAACATAAAAGAATTTTAGAGGAAGCTAAGTGACCTTTAACAAAATCAACAAATCAGCAGAGTTCTCAATACAAGCAAAGAACAACTAGTCAACTTCATACAGAGGATTCATAGAGCATCTAGTTGAAAAACATTCTGGGTATGAGTACTCTGGCTTCTTCATCTTCCAAAACATTAAAAACAAAACAAAACAAACCTCACAATAAAACAAAACAAAACAAAACAACCCACAAAACACAATAACAAAAATGCCCAAACCCCAAAACCAACACATAGCATGAATTCCTCTTTTTGGTATTACTGAGAGAATTTTCAATTACTTATTTCTTATTGGCACCTTAATGTTTATATAAAAGATTATCTTGCTGCTTAGTATGCTGGTAAGCTCAAAAACCAGAATTTAATTTCTCACTTGCCTCTTCACAGCAAGTGAATCAAGAGAGTAATGTCAGAGGAAAGATGAGGTGGTAAGTAATTAACAGTTTTTATCTTGTGACAAGGCAGTTAAAGTACTTTCTGATATAAGATATCTAGCTATGCACAAACTAGTCTGCGTAAAATTTAAGAATTAAAAAAATTATAATAAAAAATTGCAGACAAAATAATTAATCTTTAGAGTGGAAAAAGTTGTTACTACCAAAGGCACTGAAACATAACTACCTACGACAGATACAAATTTTACTTCTTCCTTAAAATTCCGTATGTTCTTTACATTTTACCCATTAACCCAAGTACCCATAGGATTAAACCTCCTGTGGTAGAAAAGAAAGAAATCTTATGCAAAATATCATTACTATTCTCACTAAAAAAAAAAAAAAAAAGATAACTCCAGACATGGCTGATATAAGACCTAAAAACAACTGCAGCTTTATAACAAAGCGAAGCAAACAACAACAACAACAAAAAAAAACCCTGCTACCCAAACAAAAAAGCAAAAAACCCCCTTAGATTATTATTTTGCTAAAGAGGAACATAATTTCAAGACCTAAACAAGGCAAGAAATAATAAGCTTCAGTTTTGTAACAGACCAAGTAGAAACCTATGATTATTCTGCATCTAAAGGTAAACAAAAATACTTGCACTTTTGAAGGGTATGGTGATTGAGGACAGAGAAAAAATAGAGTGAAAAAATTATTTGGTGGCTTGTTTGCTATGGTTGATTTTAAGGAGTCTGTTGATATAGAATAATGAAAAATATTAAAGGGGAAAGGAAGCATGACTATAAAATTTGACATTCCACAGACCTATCCTAGAGCTTTGCTTTGAAAACAATTACAATGGATCAGAGAAGCACTTCCCCTATTTTTTTTTTCTCAGCTGAGACACTTCTAATTTTCCCAAGAATCACTTCTCCTGATTACCTAAATGCACACAGATGTATCTGAAGTCCTCTTTAGATCCCAAGTCCATCATTGTAAGAACATAACAGAGGCAGTACCAGCTCAGGCCACAAGTCAGCCTAGTCTACCTACATGCAATAGCAGATTCCTACAGAACGCTGCAAACGTATTAGATACACTAGTATAAATATCTTCCCAGTCCTCACCATCTGCATCTCAGGCACATCCTGAAGTAGAAAACACTATCTTTGTATTTAAAATAACCCCACATAGAATTAACACTGAACAATTACTGAAGCTAAAGGCTACATCATCTATAAAAGGCAAACAATTCATATGTGAATAAAATTTACACACATTCTTGTCCTGTCTTGGTTTGAAGCTAGCTCAAAAAGATTCAACATAGCTAGTTCAACATATTAACCTATATTTAAATATTCTAGTTTTGATATCTGCATTCTTTAAGGTCAATATTAGACACTAGTTAAGCATGCCACCTTCCAGCACCCCCCCATTTCAACTCCCATTCAACCTAGACTTTGAAGTCAGTTTGGCAAATAAAAAATGCCACAAAAATGGATATTTACTGCCTGAGGAATCAAAAGAAATTGTTGCCTTACAAAAAGTTTTCCTTTTTGAGTGTGAAAGTCTTCAATACTGCACTTTCTCCCACGGAACTCTAGGACAGCGACTTCCCTAGTTCCCTTACAAATGCTACAACAGTAGCCACAATAAAGAACTAATGAAGGTTGCCTGTTAGAAGACAGGATACATTGTAACTGGTATTTTTACAGTAGCAGAATGGTCTATGCTAAAGCAGGCGCTATCGGAAGGAAAACCCCGGAAAACTGAAATAGTAACTGACCCAAAAGCACAGAATGGTTCTGATCTGTTCACTTCTCAATTTAACAAGACAAAACCATTTCTAGAGACAACCTAAGAGGCGAGTTAACTTGAAAGATCAAGTGAGAAAGAAGTCTTTGATAAGCTTACTCCTCTCCTGCTCCCTGAAGTAGAGTAAGAGGGTGGATCTTCTGATAGATAAAGAATAATTGCTATGGAGAGGAAGATTAGATAGCCCTGAAACCAATTATAAGTGATAAGTAAGTGCAAAGCACATCAATATGCTTAACAACAAAATTGGTGAATATTCATAGAACACGCAAGAACAAACAGTAAATCACCTCATTACAAGGAAAAATGCCAATCAGGAATATTGACATTGGTTGCACCACTTTAAATATAGTCAGTCCAGAAGATTTTCATCACAGAAACTTCTTGCAGTCTTAAAAAAATGCCAGTGGAAATGTAGATAGTACTTATCAGCTCATTCCAGTTTTCATCTGGCACAATTTACACTCGATGCTGTTCAAGGGAGTCACGGTTTCACAGTTCAAGAACTGGACATTAAAAAAAAAAACAAACCAACATTTTCTACAGAACAGTACTATTTATTCTGCTAAAATTTCCTTTTCCCTGCATTAAATATGTGCATGTCCCCGACTAAAATTCTCAACTTACACAATTAGTTTGCCCCCTCTATATTTAGAAGAAAACAGTTACGAAAAACTCTCATTCTGACAAGCCTAGAGATGAGTAAAGTAATAAGAATTACATTCAGGTTCAAGAAATCCACTGTAGACATTTCAACTCCTCCCTGAACATTTTCAGAGAAATAATACATCAGGGACCACAGGGAGGAGAAAGCATCACCAGAAATTAGATGCAATTACTGCCCGAATCCCCACAGACACAAAGACTGAGAATACACTTTATCTCCATTTGACAGAAACGTATCCTTTTACAAGAACACAACATGATTTGTTATAAAGTTTTAGGTCTGAATCACATTTAAAAATAAGTATGAGGCATTACTTTCCAATTCACTTTGCTGGTACACAAGTCTTTATCTCCCACTCCAAGAATGCAGCTAAACGGAATTGAATTTACTCTGCAAAACAATGTATATAGGACACAATAAATACAAAAAGTATTAAAATAACATAGTTAAATATTCTGCACTATGTAACACGGTGTTACATATGCAAGACTGAAACTGGATGATTATTAACCAAGAACACAAATGAGTTCTTGGTTAAAATCACATTCCAATTTAACTGAAATCATCTGACTGCCTAGGTGACTTACTATTAGTTTGACTCACTGGCTTTGGCCAAATATCCAATAATTTATTTTTGAGGTACAAGGTTAGAAGGGTCCGTATTTTTCTTTAAAAGTACTGCTTTGTCAAAAACTATGTAAATGAATGGTTCAAAATACAAATAAGACTGTAGAAAGGCAAGTACTTAAAGATTTCATAATATAGAACAGACACGACTTGTGAGCCAGATGGCTTTTTACCAGCTGCTTGTAAAAGGGGCTGGGAGAAATAATCTGTAGCATGACTAAGACAATTTGCAGATACACAGTTCTGTCTTCAGGATAAGTTACAAGAATTTGTAAAACTAAAGTAAAGCTTCATATTTATACAAAATCAAATGCCCTATTTGAGGCACATTAACAGTTCCCATTTAGAACAGAGCTAACCAACGAGAAAAATTTGTACTCCTGGTACTTCCAAAAGGCATTTAAACAGACCATCAGGAAGAAGTAGCAATATGCAAATAAAGCAGTTTTCAGACAATTAAAACTCAAAATTTCAATGAATACAAAAAGTTTCAGGAAAGGGTATGTATTTTTAAAACATTAATGCAAAAAGGCAATGCTTTCAGAGAGGCTGGTTTTAAAAGAAAATTATCCTAGACAGAATTCAACTCCTCAATAAAACATAGAAAACCCTTTTTTCATTACCCATTGTCAGGAAAATACCCACTTTTCCCATAGATATTAATGAGCAGAAAGAGAGGTAAGTACTATTGACTTACTGATGGCAGACAGGGCCACCAGAAGACTTAGAGGAGAATAGAGAATGGAAAATAAATTGAATTTCTTCTTCTAGAAGATTTCCAGGAGATACTCTAAAAGAGCACAGGATCAACAATGATAGGAGGAGGAAAGCAGACCTGGAAAATGGCTGAGAGTTATAAGGATAAAATGCAAGCTTTCTGCCATATGTATAACGTGTGGCCGAACACTACACTCTAATACGTGCTACGAAGCTGAAAGAAGCAAGAAGTTACTCTCAAAGTGTTAAACAAAAGCCTATTACAGAATCCATGAAAACTGTACTAAACCAACAACTGAATACAACCTCTGAACTGCAGAACAATGTACTTCCTTGATATTACATTGATGTAGAATTACATTGTTCAGCATTCAAGTATAATATTATAGTTTTATTTACACTGAACTATTTTCCAAAGGAATTATTCTTTTGGTATTTTGTTATTTATGTAATCAGAGCACTAAGAAATCCTAATCAAGGAGCAGAATTTGTATGTTACTGGAGAAGCACATTAGAGACAGCTGTGGTCCCCAAGAGTTTGGAAGCTACAAGTCAAAGAAGACAAAACACGTCACTTGCTTATTTATGTATTTCAACTCACAGAATACAAGAGACTAATGAAGACCATGGACTAACATGGTCCAGAGTTGCTTTGCCACATTTTTTGTCTAGTGACTGACAATATTTTAGAACCTTTGACAACAAAATGGACTCAGAGAGGGATTTAAAAACAAAAAAAATTTTTGCAGTGCTTTGTATGAGCAGTTTCAATAAGACAATATTAATAAAATTAATCCAGAGATACTTGTTTTTAAGATTTAAATGAAGGGACAACAAAGAAGATGCAGGATAATGAAGAGCAAGAAGTTGGTAAAAAAATTGCTTGCACATAAAAAGGGAAAAGCAGAATATCTTCTGTAACTTTTGTTTACTATTCATATTTGCAGAAGCAAATGATATGTAATCTGTCACATATATTGATGGACTAGGGCTAGAAAACAAACAGAAGACAGATGTGGTAAGTAAAACACTGTCATTTTTGCAAGTTTTCAAAGCAGCCATTGCCTTAATATTCATTAACTGTAGAGAATCTTTATTTTATCCCCGAAGCCCTAATTATTATGAAACCACACTGTCATCTACATTTTTTTGCAAGACTGCATCCTCTCCCTTTTCAGAAAACTTAATTAAATCTTTAATAAGCTAGTATAAATGTAAAGGATGTGGAAAACAAAGTATCACCTTATGCATATTTATTAAATTACTTCAAACCCTAAAGCATTTCTCCCCAAATTGATGGTATGGAAAAAATTGATTTCAGTTTACCTGCCAATTTCTTTTCTTGCAATAATTCCATCTGTTAGTTCTCATGGCAGGGACCTTAGTACTACAGAGCATCTGAATATAGCCTGCAGAACTTGGTATCAACCCCACAGCTGATCATTTCCTCAGGTAATTGATTAAAATGCTGTTTTAATCATTGTGTGAAATTAAGCAAGGAATCTACCCACCCTCAGCAAGTGGACAGCCTTATTTTCATATTCTTGCACAAACTGTAGCATATAATGCAGCTTAAGATCATCGAGTAAGTTACCAATGAAATTCTAGTGGAGTTATTACCACATAAATATGAACTCTGGTGTTGAAACTGGTGATAGTATAAATGCAACTTCTGGAAATACTTATTCCAATACAGTTACTTCAGGTAACTCATCAGACCTCTTTGACAAGCAAAGATCATAAGATAGATATGACAGATCACTGAACTGAATACTAACGGCTGCATGCATGCAAATAATGTTATCCTAAGAACAAATATTACTTTCAAATAATATTAGCATATTTAAGTCATCCAGGGGACCGAGGAGGACAAAACAATGTTCTATTGTTCCAAAGAACTGAAAAACTGCACTAGTTTTGAAGAAATTACATGAGCTCTAAAAAAACCCACCAAAATTAATCTTAATTTCAACTTTGAGGCTTGAGATGAAAACTCTATAAATTGATTGGACATCTGCAGACTGTTGATTTCCTCAGGTTGTGTAAAATTTAACAGCTATGAAAGCACGACTTGCATTATTCATCTCGTCTAATTTTGAGATCTACAAATGGCATATATAACATCAGCACCAAACTTCAGTGCTGAGCACTCTGATAAAATATTTGGCTAATATTCTAAAAAACTGTATCCAACCACCTTTCAAATACCCAAAGCCCAATGATTAACAAGAAAGTGGATCTAGTCTATCACTCTGCAGTGCATGTTTTGTTCTTCAGCAGTGATATAAGAAATGGTTATCATCACCTATCAATGGTCTATCCCGTGCTACTATGATAAGCATGAGTAATAACATGATGGGCTAATTATTTCCTCATTTCTTTGTTCAAAAATTGCCCTCCCCTCATCAGCTTAGAATTGGTATTCATTTTCAAATGGCTGCCATTCCTCCCTCATCCCCTCTCATCACAGTATTCCAGAATGGTCTTATAGAAGTGACCTTCACACTTTGTTCCCAAGAACACAGAGCAATCAGGTGGGTGAGTACAACATGGAGAAATACTGCACCATTAGTTTTTAATCACAAGAAATAACCCATGTCATGCATAAACCTACTTATCTCTCTCCAAATGACTGACGGAAGATGACCAATACATGAGACTGAAAAAAAAATTCTAGAATCATCTCATTCAAAACAGTCATGTGAAACGAGCATGTCTTATTAGTTACTTCAAGATCTAATGACTAGTCACTGCAGCACCATTTCTTTTATCAAGATGTAATGTAGTTTCAATTAAAATTGTTTTAAAAATCATAAATTCTTGATAGTTATTGTTTTTACAATTTTAAATGTTGAAAAGATCATCCCATTCAACGTTCACCTCAAATCCTGGTTAAATTCAGGAGTTCCACCGGGCTGCTAAGGACATTGTCCAGTAGAGTTTTTAAAGTCTACGAGGATGGAGATCCTGCAACTTCTATAGACATTCTCTTCATTATTAATCATTTTTTCTGTTTAATGACCACTGAAAATTTCCTTCTTCTTGCACGTTCTGGCTCTCTCTGTCATTTCACTATGCAAAGTACTAGATTGTGAATAGCACATCCATTCCTTATGTTTCTTGCAAAAAAAACTTAAGAAAAAAACAAAGAGCTCTGACCTTTCATCAATTCAGAAACTGCATGATTAGCAGAGTGACAGTTATCCACAGCAGCAAAGAATCCCTGCTCAAAGCCTGTACAATATAAAACTTATATGATCTGAAAAACTGATCAAGTCTGATATGCCACATCAGCTATTTCTGTGCATAGAAAGAACTAAATGTGTTTATCATCAAAGCAATATATAAGTCCAGTTCAGCAAATCTGAATCCCTTCTAACTCAAATGAGTAATTCCAATTTTAAGGCCAAACAACCACAGATTTACTCCTAGGTCAATGTTACTTAATTACTCTCAGTCCCAGAAAGCTAAAACTGCATTCACAGTCTAAGACCATTACCAATAAAAAGTCCAGATATCAACCCAATCATCATTAAAGAAGTATGTGCTACAGTAAGAGAATAGGCTCTTAAGCATCTGCAGAACAGAGGCCAAGATTTGGTAGAGTCTTAGGGCAGTACACAGTGGAAAAAGGAGATTGTTACTCTTAAGAATGCTGACTCACTGGAGGAACATGCTTCCATATTACACTGGTTAAGATGTAAACAAACCCCCTCAACAGGGACAGTAAAATCATCATGGCAATCCAATTTGTGCATGGCAAAATATAGGTCTGATGACATAATAATTTTGAATATAACTGATTTGGCAGTTTCACTTCATTCACTATTCATGGCTAAGAGACAGAAAAAAAAATCTACTTCAGGCCAGAAGCAGCTCTTGTAAAAGAACAAATTAACTATCAAGCAAGGTAGCTGTAAAGTCTTTTGAACAGTAACTCTACTCAGTAAATGCAGAAGTATGTCAAACGGACAATACTACTTTAGACAGTAGGAGAGATGAAAAGCACTTGCTTTCTTTGACAGCAAAATACTTGGCAAAGAAGATTAATCAAATGACAAAGCATGAGCTGTAAGACTTGTCAATCCTGTCTCAAAGCAGCTGTAACTATAGATGTAGATTCCTTAACAGCATCATTCTGTAAAGCATGGAAGGAGGGGTGCAAGACCTAGGACTGATGAACTACTCACAACTGAGCATTTCTCATGGAGAGATCCATTAGTGGAAAACAGTAGAAGGCTGGAAGATTACAGGCTGGTGAGGAGACAATGCTTCCCCTCTCTGGGTATCGGTTTGCAGATGCTGTTAGAAAAAAACCCCACTGGATTAGGTGAACTCAGACTGAATGAGTTAAGACATTCTTACCCATTTAATATTGAGATCCTAGATGATTTGATGTCATAAAATATTCAAAGCATAAAGTAGTTTTAAACCACTGCTCAGAAAGGAATTAAAAAAGAAAATATGCCTTCTGATTGTCACAACATGGCACACAGTTTCCTGTTCTGGGAAGAGATATCTGAACCACTTTCACACAACAGAACACAGCAACAGGTCAAAAATCACTTCCATGAAGGCTTCTGTCAATAGATGGATAACAAGAGAGGCAATGATTAGAGCCTAATGAATGACAATCATCCCTTTTATAGATTAGAGCAGAGAGTGATCATGATGAGATCCATTACTAGCCTTACGTATTTCACGGAATTGCAATAAGGACTGAAGCAGGAAAAATAAAAGCATTTAAAAGAGATCATATCTGTTTTGATAGCATTTCACACCATGTCATCCCATTTTTCTTCTTCAAGTGTAGCAAAGTATGAAGAGTTTATAAAGCTAATTCATGCAGACTAGTTTGAATTTTCAGGGAAGAAATGCAAACTCAAAACCTACAAGTCACAATGAAGACCTCCAAGCCAAAAGCAAGGAACTTATTACATATCAAAGACAAAAGAAGGTCACAGAGAAAAAGAATTGTGCTGAGTCTCTGAGAACTACTACACTTTATGGCATGATTAGACAAGCCAGGTCCAACAAAATAACAATCTGTGTTGAATATCTGTAGAACTGAATGTCCTTTAGTACCTTATGGTTAGAAATACTAATTGGGGTATCTAAAGAATTTATCCTTGTTGTAACTTTGCAGTGTTTAGAAACACGAGGAGAGCACATCCCACTTAAGTATATGCTAACAATCAGAACAGTATCAGTAGGAATTTTCATAGAGAAAACCCGAATCACACAAAATAGCAACTGAGTATTTCATTCCGCAGTGTGAGCTGCAAGATAACTTTCTAAAATAATGATTTATCGACCTGGAAACAAATTAATGATTGATTGGAGGGCAAGTTAAAAAAGTTAAAAGCTGAAAAAAAAATAAAGAAAGTAATTCTTATATTTCTGTCTTTACTTATAAGACCTGGAATGAAAGCTGATATGAGGCAAATAACTGAATTAAAAATGGATACAGCATTCAGTAAACTCAGCAGTGGGGAGGAACCCAAATAGTGGTTGAAATAGGCTGATGGCAACCAGAAGGAAGAAGAAAATAGTATGATCTAGTCTTTCCTGAATGCTGTCAACTGAGCCCATTTGTATCCTAACAGGATATATTTGTATAAATACCAGCATTTAGAATAAATCATACAAATCAGAAGGTAAGAGAACCAAACAATGAAATCAAACCCTTGATTCCTTTCCACATTTGTCACCAGACATCATAATGATTAGAGGTGTGCTTTCCTCTCCCATGCCAAAGAAATCCAGAGGGTTTTACAGGAAAGAACAAAAGAAAAATTTCTAAACAATACAGATCTCTTCAGAGAGATCAAAATTTTACTCAACCTATTTTTGCATTTCATTCATCTCTCTCCTTAGCGGAGAGTGAAACATGACAATCTATCTTAGAACAAGAGATAAAACGGATTGTGGGAATACTTTTAAAATCCATCTGTACATACAAGAAGAACAGAATATCAAAAAGAAGGAGAAAACAAAAAATATGAAAATTCTTGAGAATAATGTTGCAAATATTGTAGAAAAGATGAAACTAAAGGCAATAAGGAAAAATATCTAGATAATCACAGAAGTGTGACACTATGTAAGAAGTATGATAAAAAAACATATGAAGGAAAACCATTATATGAAGAAAAAGTAGAATCATGGGGAGTTACATTATGAATAAACAGATTGGAAGAAAAATAATGCAGTATTACACGGAAGGCAAGAGACATACAACCTAATACAGGAAGTGAATGTAGGCAGTCTGAAATTTGACTTTGAACAGACTAGAGAACTATTTTTGGCAGAAAATACATTCATAACTTTCCCCAGGGCAACCACAAATGTTCCAGGATGAAGTCTGCTCTCTGAGTTGAGGAGGCTTTAAGTTTGGATCAATACATGTGAATATTCTATTTCTAGAGAAAACAGAAAAAGCTAAGATAATAACAAAAACTAAAATAACAGGAAAAAAATTATAAGAATCAATTAACACACAAACAAAAAACCCCCACCATCTGGGATACGGGAAGGAAATAAGGAGACTTTTGTGTTAAACAGAATATGAGTGAAGTCACAAGAAGAAAAAAAGTAACTTTTCCTGAACCAACTTGAGTTTGCAGCTGGTGAATCTGCATTTTGTAAAAACCCAGAGGGTTTGGAAAACAAGTTATACTTTGAAAAAAAAGAAGAAAAAAACCAGGTGGAAAAGGCAATGAAAAACTGTATGAAGATGACTACAAATGTCAAAAATCTGCAGAATCCCTATCAGAGGAAGGATACAAGACTGTAAGAGACAGACCTACTATTATGCTTTTACTTTATGAGTATTATGGCTAGAGTTGCATAAAATTAGAAAAATATGCACCCTTGCACCCACACTTTCTCAAGACCATATGATGCTGGCATTGTCAAAGTTTCAAAAGACACCAGGGGAGCTGGGTTTTTTTGACCATGTGCAACCATGAATATTTGATGGATTTCTATTATACATTCAGTTTGTTCTGCTTTCAGAAAATATCAAAACATACAGAACTAAATTTCATAAATCTTTTTAAGTCTAACAGACTCTTGCAGATTGACAAAACCTATCATGAGCACTTACAGCACATTTTTTCCAAAATTAAACTTACTAAATTTGACACATTATTTGCTACTAATAAAAGCACAGAGCACATAAATACTTTTTCCAAAAAGAATTGAAAAGAATTTACGTTGCCATACCTCACAAATAACAACAAGGAAAAGAGAAAGGAAAAAAAGCAATGGATACCCCTTTCTTTTCTATGAAATGGAAAAAGTAAGAAAAAAGGGAAGTACCAACCTTTACAGTTTATAAAATGGACAAGCAACCCAAGAAGTTACACATGAAACCAGTTACATATCTAACAACTGAATTCAAATTCCTGAAGTCTGCAGATGGCTTTAGTATTAGGGGCAGTACTATCAATGTCTCTGTCTCTCAAGCTGATAAGGTAAGACAGCAAATTTCTTTCTTCAACAAGGATTTCACAAAGTTCTACCTTGTTTCAATGCTTCACATTAAATTAATGAAAGCCACTTTGGTTTCAAGGTCAACTCTTCCAGGATGAAGAAACTATTTGAATCTTTTTTCTCCAAATATCAGCCAATCTGCCTCTCTAAAGAGAGATATAATTTTAGGATATTAACAGTAATTATCAAGGACTATCAAAAATATATACAGCATTTTACATGGTCACAGTAGCAACATGATCCAGTCAATTTAATGGACAACCTCCTATCACACCAGGAAGTCCAAAGCAAAGCATAGAAACTAATAAAAATCCTACTTCATATTAAGGAAAATTCACATTTTCTCTTCTTGCCAGAAATGACAAATTTTAACGCAGAAATGCTGATATGACACAACTATTTAATCACTAAGATTTGGATGCAAGCTCAAACTGTTGATTTTTCCTTCTTTCTTTTCAGGATATGCAAAACCATCCTTTTCCTTCTCATTCTTATGATAAAACTTTTCAGTACAGAGACTTTACAAGCAATTTTTAAAAGTTAGAAAAGTAGGCAGTAGAGAAAGTTTTGAAGGCATCACAATTAATTGAGTGTAAGCTTCACTTTTAAAAATTAGGTAATTTGTACATTACAGCCATTACATCTATTTTAATGTACGTTTCAGAGTACTATGTCTCCTAATACTTTCTTCAAACTTCATCACAACTCATGGTCATTGTGAGAGAAATCTTCATCTACTCTCACTTTATTTCACTGTCATTTGATTGCTAATGATTATTCATAAATCTCTGACATTCACTCACTTTATTGTCAGAGTTTCCTAGGAAATTCTTTTTATCAGGAAGCAGAAACACACAAATAAATATGACAGAAAGCCTAAGTTTAGCGTTTTCCCTCATGCCTAGTACCTCAGCATTTTCAAACAACAAAACCTTTTACCTCTCTCAGCCATCCACACGAGATTCTGGCACACTTGCCACTTACCCATACATTAAGAAACAGAAGTACCACTGTTTCCTGAGCAGGAATTCCTTTAATCAGAATACTACCTTCCCAGTAAGTTCATTAGAAGAGAAAGGACATAGCATGGTGCTAAGTTAATGAATGGATTCAGTGGTTCAACATGAGGTAGACAATCTCCAGTGGTAGATAAAGCACTTAATCCTCTTAATATAAAATAATTACTTTGCAATTTAGATCTGTTTCTGAGTAGTTTAAGGAAAAAAACTATTCAAAGATACCACCACAATTTTTATCTAAATAAAAAAAAATCTGATTAGTAAGACTGAAGCAGAAGTTCATTGTGGAATATTAAATCATGACAGTATAAGCATTCAGGAAGCTTTAATGCAAAACCTAATGGTTTAAATATGTTAAGTGCTATTTAAACACCAATACTCAGCATTCTTTTCTAAGCTGAATATTAAAAATTCAGGTACCTTATAGTGAATAACTCAATAACATACATTGAGGAAATAGGAAGTGGAATTGAGGGCTATGTTAGAAAAATAAATATATGATATGTTTACCAAAATTACATTCCATGCTCATAATATCATAAAGTCTAAATTTTTACCTTCTGAAATTAGCTTCTAAAATCCACAAGAAATCAAATTTCTAATTCTATGCATTTTTCATTCCTAGAAAAAGTGACTATAGTTCTAATAACGGAAACCAGCTAAAAGTGTCTCTCTAAGACCATTTTAAAGCACATTTTTAAAATTTTTTATAGAGTCAAGATTCAGTGTAAAGACTTGAGTAAAAATGTGTTTCCTCCAGAACATTTTTACTATCAAAACAATTTGTTAGAGCCAGGAAAAGTTCCATTTTCACTTGGGAGAAGTACAGACATCAAATTACTTCTGAAAACAAAGCTGCAGTATCAGCTAATGAACTCATAATTTTGTCCCTCACAGACAAGCAAGCGTGAGCTCTGCATGACAGCACAATGCATTCATTGCTCAAAAAAACTGATGTTGTTATAACTGAAAAGCCTCAGCTAGATTTTTCAATCACTTAAGACACATGCCAATAGAGAAATACATTAACACAACCATATCACTTTAATATAGTGGGAAAAAAAAAATGCAATGAAAGATTAAAGTTCTATTTGCTATGATTTTACACGTCATCTTAATGTGCAATGTATACTTGAATTTACAACCTAACATAACTCACTTGAGGCTCTTGTAAACTGAACACACTTAAGGTGTGATCATATCTATCCTAACTTCATGAAGGGGATTAGGAGGGAAATATTCAGTTCTTACACAGGTGGGACCATCTTCATCAGTACTGCTACTGATGGCCCTACAGGTGGCTAAAGCTCCAATACTAACATAACAGAATTCTAGAGTGGGGTGACTTTAGGCTTCATTGCCTTCTGGTGTAGCTCACTTGCTAATATGTTTTCTACAGTATAAAAAAATTTGCACTACAATTAATCAGCTTTAACGCCTCTCTTCTCACTTATAATTTCATTAAAACAAAGTGAATAACGTGGTATTCAACCACCTATAAATGAAATAGTTATAATCTTGTGCTATACTCTTTTGCTTGGTATCTGTAGAAGTAATGAGGTACTTAGATCAATCCACACAGAGCAGTTAATAGAGGAATTTGGTTCTACAGCAAATGAATAGAAACCAGAGTGGGTAATTTTGAAGTTGAACAAAGCTTCTCCTGTCTGCCAACAGGTACTTACAAAACACACGCAGATTTTGTGTAATATCCCCTTGCCTGGATATTATATTCTTGTAATATCCAAATTGCAAATGGCCTGGAATACTGAAAGAAAAATTCAGATTTGAGAACCTTTATGTTTCCACCATGACCTCTACTACCTTCAAATATTCCAGGGCTGGCTCTTTGAGTGCTAGGCATAGTGCACTCTATACTTAGCTCCTTCAGCCACCTCTGCTGTCACAGAAGGTTACAACTGAGAAGGTGACAGCTGCCTAAATGGAGAAAGCAAGCGTACAGAGGTTATCCTGAGAACTCCTCACTACTTTAAAGTAACCTTGATTTCTTTCACTGCCCTCCCAACTGGTTTGGCAGGCAGTACTCCTGTCCAGATGGTAAAGTAAACCTATTTGAACAGATTGTATTACAATGTTTTACACTGAACAATTATTGGATTAAATGTATAAACAGCTGTGGGAACCCAGGACTTTCCTCTTTGAAATGATCATCATTCAGCTAGAAAATTATCTTCCCTCTTGTCACTCCTCTGTGGCCCAGTGAATTCTGCAACATTCTCCAAATCTGTGTGGGTGTAAGAAGACAGTTCAGAGTGCAAACAATGCTCTAGAGGGGGAAAATAACTGATATACTTCAGATCAGGAACTTTTTGAATTAATACAATAATGAAGATCATCTTAAGAGGTTCCAAGCACCCAAAGGAACAGACAGACAAGTGTTCAGGGCACCTTATGTGAAGCAGCATAAAATTTCCCAGAAATCAAATTAATATCAACTGCTCCCACTGTATCAGTTTCCCAGACATGCTTTAACCATAATTCTACTGTAGAAAAGACTGAGATGTCACATTTAATTGAAAATTTAACTCCTGTTGTGAATGTTACAAGTTCATAGTACACAATGACTTAAGGAAGCTTAGTTTTTGTGCACAGCTGGGCTAAAATACAAAATGTCAAATTGGATGAGGACTGTCCTTCTTTATTTAAATTTAGTAAATTAGAACTTCAGGTAACTATTACTTTTAAAGAAATTGCATTATGTTAGCAGCCTCATGAACCAATATGCAGTTACACGAAGGCATTTTAGTTAAAAGTTTTAGTCTGAAAGCTACATTCTTCATGAAGCCTGGTTAAAGCACTTTGATCATTTATAGCACCAAGAGTTCCAGGACAAAAACCCACAGATGTCAACACCCAGTCAAATGCTATTTCATCTAGACCAGGGCAAACCAATGTGTGTACATATATGTGTGTGCATATACAGGCACACACTCCCACATCACTGATTTATTCAGCTTACAGGAAACAGAAAAATGAAAAAGCTTACAATGCATTTGAAATAGAAAATTATTAGCAATGCCCCTGACAGACTATAGGGAGAAAAGAAATTTTCAGATCTCTTGAAGTTGAAAAATAGAGCTTAAAAAGTAACTAGGAAATTAGGTTAAAAGAATGTAAAAGTAGACAGTAGATTGTAAATGTAGCTGGAACCAGTGGATAAACAGATAATGAGGAACCCAAGTGGTTTTGCGGCAGTCATGTATGAAGAAGAAAAAATGCATGCCCTAAGAGAAGTTCAAGGCAAGGTCACTTACAATTTTGGAGGCTTTCAGCAAATACAACCACCTTTAGATGATCCTCTAAGATCACAAAACGACTTCCAGTAAGGGGCAGAGACATGTAAATTCATCTTAGGAAAAGTTATGTTTATGTATTAGCTTGGAAGTATGTTGTAGTGACTATGTATGGTCATGACGTAATAAATACCCCATTGTAAAATTCCACAATACACATTCAATAAGAGGAAAAATCCTGTGAATATGGGCAGCACTGTAATAAAAAATGCCTGCTTTCTAATACTTCAAATTGTGCTAGAAAGATTATTCTTTGGCTGATTTCAGTATCACTCCAAAGCCAAAAAACGCATAAAGGAAATAAAAAACAATTATAATATCTAGAGTCTGTCCAGCAGGTATCAATAACTTTATATTTTCTTCTAACAAATTGCCCACTAAAGAAGCTAGTGCATTGCTATCAATAAATAAGAGAAGTAAAAAGAACAAAATATTTTAAGGTACAATTTGAACCACTGAAGCAAACAAAAACAAAGCAACTACAATTATCAAGGAAAGTTTAGCAGTATTAACCAAAAACACCTCACCTACTTTATAGTTAAAATAACCATATTCCTCGGCTTATTGCAGAAAAACCACTGCAATATAACAATTTATTATACTAAACAGACTCTTGCAGGACAGCAAAGTTTTGAGTTAAAGGCCTAACTTTAGATTCAGAATGCACCCCAGCCACTGACAAGATCTGGAAAACAAAATGTATGAGAAAGTCTGAATGTGTATGACTTGAACATAGGAAAATATAAAGGGAATTAGGTAATTAATTACCTGAACAACTGTCAATTACTTTTCATTAAAAACAGGCTAAGTATCAAAAGACTTCCCAAAAAAATCAAGCTGACAAAAATACTTAATATAAACTATTAAAAAAAAAAAAAGCCCCAGAAATGAATCTTAAACTAAAAATGGGATTTTTACAGTATTACCTAAACTTATGCTTGGTAAGATTAAAATTCTACATTGAAGAGATATTTACATGGCTCAGACATGAACATATACACAGTGAAATCTCAAAAAGCTAAACAGAAATGTCAGTATCCAAGATTCAGCAGACTGTCATAATTGGCCTTTTTATGGCAATTGGATAATGAAAGCAACTGAACAAGCTAATTTTGTAATAGTAGACAAATAGTGATTGCTGTCACGAAAAAGTCAAAGCAAAAGCAGAGTAGAATATGGTTTCTATCCTTCAAGCAGCAGATGCTACAGTCTATAACCTTGAGCAGCTCCGTGAACTCAAAATGTCATTTTGGAGGGACTGCATAACTGTAATTACCACTTATGTTATGAACTGGATATACAAAATGTTCTGTGCAACACAGCCAAATTCTGCTAAGCTTAATGACCAGATCATCTGAAATTCAAAAATTAGTTGCTTTAGATTCAGCAGCAAAAAATGAAAAAAATTAATGGAATGGCATAGTTAGACTAAGGACTGCAACTGCTTAAGAAGATATTATGAACTTAGGGTATTTCAGAATGGTATTATCAGATACAATCAAGAGAAGAAATAAAATCCTAACAGCAAATCCTATTAGTTGGGAGAACAGTCTGTCCGGAGAAATCCTTCAAGTCCTGCCACTGCTTTAGCAATCAGGAAGAAGAGCGTTTTCATGAGGAAGCCTGCAATGGCAAGGGTACAAACCTTTTCCATGTCACAGAACTATTTTCTGTAACCAAATTATTGCCAGGCTTCTTTTTAAATTTTGTCAGAACTAATCCACTCAATGCATGTATGGATTTGTTTATCTACCCTAGAATATGAAGGACTTGTGATAATCACACATAAAAATATGAGTTTCCATGTCTGAAGTGTAGCTTTCAGGTTCACTATAAAATATCTTTCCATTTGGCTAATGGCAAGCTCTCATTACTGAAAGTTGTAACAAAAAAAAGCTATTACATTTCATATGTACAAAAAAATGAAGAAAATATTGTTATATATTTTTACAAAACCTCATAGTATTAGACAAAAAGAAAACACTGGGTTTTTTGTAATTTTAGCTGCTCTCAGATATATTAGGGCAAGAGAACGAGGCCTAAACCAAATCCCAGGCAAAGGTCCTTTATTTTTGACCATTATCTTAGCCAATAAAATGTGACCTTGAAAACACTTTTAAAAATTAAGACAATAAATCTGAAGACCCAAACTAATATCCAAAAAACCCAGTGCTTTCCCATTCCAATTTTACTGACTGATTTGACCAGAGCATGTAGAACTCAAGCAGATACAATCTGTATTTTCCATGTGGTTGCACAGGATGTGCTGTATAAATGGTTATAGAACAGAACAGGGGAAAAGATCAATTATGTCACTGATCTGTCTTATGACAGCAAGGATGCCAAACAGAGACATCTGGGACAGAAAAGTTTCAGGAATCCAATCACAAAATGCTATCAGGCTGCTATAAGCATCCTTTATTTCACTTATTGTATGCAGTCACTGCAGTTTTTTATATAGATTGGTTAAAGCCAGAACTGCTCGTCAATTTTGCCAAGTTTTTGCAAAAACTTTACTTAATTAGAAATAAAGGAGAGAGGGATATGGACGTTTTATGGGGTTGTAAACAAACAGCAGAAAATGAGGAATTCTTGCATTTTTTTTTTCCTCTACAGTGTCGCCATTCTTTTTAGGACAGAGTAGAGAAAATAATTTAGAATTGCATTTAACAAATTTTACATTTTCAGGCATGCCTTAGAACTGTCATTTCACTTGAAATCTAGAACATTTATTTTAAAGCTTTAACCATTATTTGAAAGATCCTCTCTCTACTGTAACAATAGTTAAAATGTCCAATTACACAAATGCATATAAAATCTACACTTATAATACATCTTTAAAATGGCTTGAAGGCAAATCTACAGTCAGGCCCAAGTCTCCCTCCACAGATTCAACCTTTGCCACATCTCAATTTTTAATGAAGTTTTTAAAGAGGAGTGTGTAATTGGTATAACTGCCAAATGTTTTCATGCATCTTGTATCAAAAGCAAAAACATGCAGCGCTCCACAGTCTGGAGAACCCAAAATTTTCACAACTACAAGACCAAGAAGGCTTTAGATTCAAGTTTAATGTTAAACAGAATTTTAGTAGTCCAAGAGAAGAAACTTAACTTTTAATTATCATCATGCTTTTTAAATAGTATCAGGGATCCTGAAAAAGGAAGAATTTATTTCTTAAGTTGTATGTGAAACTGAATATATGCTAAACACTCCCCATTCACCACAAATCTTTTTTCCTCTTTTTCTCTGCTCACTCTACCATATTTCCTAATATGTCTTTTGATTAAATACGCATGCAGAACATTGATCAGAAGAAAACAATGTTACAGATCATTGAAAACAGCACCAAGAGATAGAGCAAGAAATTAAGTACTACTCTTTTAATTTTGGAGCAAGACCAAGGACAGCAGGTTTTACTGGCTCTAGCTCAGAATGGGTGAGAATTGCTACCTTTATGGTGAACCACTACCAGAAATTAGATGGGAAAGACATTTTAAAGTGGAAGATGCCATTCTGGCTGGTAATAACAACTGTGAACAAACACAATAGGCTCACTATGAAAACCTAAAAGAAAACAAAAACACATGGTGCAGAAACAAGGGGATAGTGCCAATCTATTCCAGTTAATTTCAAACAAAACAGAAAAGTATATTCAGATTCTGAAGATTCTCTCAGAAAAATTATCATATTTAATACTTTAAGCCTTAAAAAATGCACAATAGCTTCTATTTATTTTTTTAAAGCAAACCAACCAACAAATAATCTGTTCCTTATGGTCATGACGAGGACAAGAAATAACAGGCTCAAAAATGAAATTTAGGTTAGATCTTTAGGGGGAAAGAAAAAGCCAGAAGTTGTAGAGTTACCATCACTAAAGACTTCTGCAGGCACATCACATACATATTTGTCAGGAATAATAAAAGTATGGCTGAGCTTTGGGATAAACTATCAATTAGATTGTCCTTCCAACTCTATCTCCCACAATTTCTCACAACTACCATACCTTCTACACTCAGCTGAGGAAATGAGACAGGGAGATAAAAGTAAAGAGGTATTATATGAGCCTTGAAATCCTTTAAAAATAATCAGGGCAAACAAAGATATCACAGAACCTTGCCTTACAGAAGAGTAAAATTACTACAATATTTTTATATGTCTTCTGCATCTTTTTTAGTAGACTCAAGCCCAACAAAATACTTCCACCTGAAAAAAGCTTCTATGTTGATCTAAACAGATACCTTCCCTGTGTCAGATTTAGCAGTAATGACAAATAACCTACAGAAAAAGTTACTCCAATTGCATATCAGTGGTTTAACTAAGCTTCTGAGCCACCCACCTGAAAACTCAAAAATTAACATTAACCTCTATGATAAATGCTTTTAATATTGCAAACCAAATGTGCTCTTTCTATGTGTTTCAGTCACAAAAAAATCTATAATAGAAAGCCAAGCAGTATTTTTCAAAGTTAATTACTCTGTTTCCTTTTATTTTTTTAGTAGTTCAACCCAACTCAAATTCGTATAAGATATATAAAAAGCATTGAAAGGGTTGGGAACAGAAAATGCATGTATGTTAATACAATTATATTATCTCAAATACTGTGGAAAGAGTCAATTATTCTCTTATTATGCATACAGTTTCTAAGATAATAGACCTTCTCCAGTGTCTTGTTGCTACTTCACAATCAAGAACCTTTTTTTACTTCACTTTAAGTAAAGGTACTCTTCAGCACCTGAATTAAAATCATAAAAGCAGGCTTTTCAAATCTAGTTAGCTTCTAAGGGTCAGCTATGGGGGAAAGTTGTGGTGTTCTTCATCTCATTTTCAAATTAGACATTCCAATGTTTTCTATTTAGCTCCTCATTTGTGAAGGCTGTCATTAATGTCCATCATATAGAAGAGGTACAGCAAGATTAAAGCAAAGCAATAGGATTGTTTGTGTGTTTACAAATTCATGAAGTCATTCTAAGAATAGCTTCCATGAAATCAGATGACTAATAATCTACTAATTCAAATCTATTTTCAAATAGCTCTTTAAATTCTTGCAGATTTAATCAAATTTAAAACCAACCTTAGCACTTCTCAGTAATGTGCCAGACAGTTTCTTTAGTTATCATTAAAAATATATTACTATATAGGACTAAGTATTTTAGCAATTTAAGAACATGCATACTTTCTAAATACAGCTTTAATATAGTATTTCACAACCAACACAGAAATTTATAACTTTTCCAGTTTCCCTGGTTATTTTCTCTGTTAGCATCAAGTCCTTCAGAACCATCTAATATCTTAACTCAGTCCTCTCTTTCCTGCAAAGTCATCTCCACCTCTTCCAGGCTCCTACAACTGATCCAGACACCTCCAATCCTTCAGGCTTTATGCATACTTTTCTATAGTAGTGTAGTCAACACTTTAAAAGATAAATTAATAAAAAAATAAAGTCATTGTCTTCACCAAGAATACTTTCCTTCCTTAAGATTTCAATATCTCAAGTTCTTGCAATTTTGAAGCACTTTTCAATTAGCCAAGTTTTTTTAAATAAAATTGATTGGGAAAGCAGGTTCTTCTCTCTAGCC
>JANRMJ010000088.1:41844299-41890296 GCA_025584955.1 Alethe diademata
TTTATACATCTATAAAAAATTATTTCAGCCCTTGGTCATGGACAGGGGAATCCTGAAAAGGATTTACAAGAGAAAAAACAATTCACAGTAACCTCAGTGTAACATGATCCTTGGCTGTAAACAAAGAAGTGGGGACTTAATCTCTCAGGGTGCTGTGGCTGACTGCATTGCTGGAATACTGCATATTCTACTGCTGTACATGTTTAACAAATTGGAGAAGGCAGAGAAAAGAATCAAAAATCACTGAGTGCTGAGAAAATGCCTTGGAGGAAGAGACTTAAAAACTTAATCTGTTTAGCATGTCAAAAAGAAGATTGAAGGATGGCTTGACACAATGCATAAGTATTTCCTTGAGGAGCAGATACCTGGCATTAAAGATATTTCCGTTTTAGCAAAGAAAAGCTTTAATAAACCGTAATAACTAGAATCCAGACACAGTCAAGGTAAAAAGAGGACATTAATTTTTTAAAAGAGGGACACTTTTGCACTGACTCAAACGGATGGAAAGAGACAGAATCTAACTGCTGATTTTTGGTACAAGACCAAATGTCCTTTTAAAAAATTAACAGTTGTCATCAACTGGCTGAAATTCAGTGGCAGATACCATACATAAGGTAGATGACAATGCTCCCTTCTGGCCTTAAACGCAAGTAAAAAATACTTGTATGAATATTAAGTATCAGAACTACAAAGCAGAACCACATTTGCATTCACTAGTGTGTTTCAGGGTAGACACTAATAATTAGTTTCATTAGTAGATGCTAATAATATGCATCTACATCTTTGAGAGTTGAACTCCACAATCAGACGTCTGAGTAGAGCATTATTGCAAACAAAGCTACTTAATTCATGTAGCATAATCAACGCAAACAATGGTGTACATATTAAGTTGGAGTCTTGATGTAGTGAGGACAAAATCTGAGCAGCAATAGGAAAATCTAGTTCTGCTTCTGTCCCAACAAGAGCAATTCACTTGTATCCTTCATCAAGTGACCAAGCAGACAACCAGTATGTGAGTTTTTAGCACACATATTCTGTCTAGTGGTATGGTTGCTCCTTCTCCTTATGCACATCCCACCTGCTAGAGCATTTTTTCAGCAGAAGAATCTAGTGTATGTAAAGGGCCAAGTCCTTTTGATAAGGAACTTCATGGAGTTGAGGGCCCAGAAATACTTAACAGATTATGAGTGACTGTACTACAGTGTGGACAGATCTTCTGCATCAGGAGGCTGGCATCAGCAATGCCTGGCTCCCACCTAACCCACCATGTTATGTGCCCTTCACCACAAAAGCATGCCAAACTAATCAATGGTAATCAGTCTAAACAGTCCAAAATCAAAATTTAAGGGCTGCATATTAATTTCAGTCCTCCTTCTTCTTGCTTAGATAAATCAACTCTGTGCTATTCTTTTGCCTGTAATTTTCATTAATGTGTTAAAATGTAAGAATTGGTCCAACTACTTGTGTGATTTAGCCATAAAAATGATAAGAAAATCAAAATCCATAGCAAAACTTTTTTTTTTTTTTGGTAGTAGACAATAAAAGCTTGACTGAGTATCATACCTTATACTATTCTATAATACTAGTACATATAGACTAGGAAAGAATATCTAGAAGCATTTGGCAACTGTAAGAAAATTGGGGTGGGTTTGATTCCAATTGTAATTAATGCAAAACAATCTTAAGCTTATTTACATATTTTCTTAAGGAATAAAGGTTAATTCAATGAATAGAATGCACTATACTTTGCAGAGAAAAGAATTAGTGCAACAAATTAGCAAAGTCAAAATTCATATGGTAATATTTTTCTCTATGGCCAAAACTAAAACTTCAAGTGGTCTTAAGTCCTAATACCTAGAAAAAGATTTTTCATTAATAGATTTGTCTGATTTAAAGCTGAAGTTTCCAGGCACACAAAAATATCTTGCTAGTTGTTGTAATAGATTTTAAACCCTGTGAAATTAACAGGAATATTTTTGGCAACTATTTATTGCTACATCAAAGTAATCCTGAATGAAGAATAGAGCTGGTAACCATCTAGTTAAGAAATCCTGTACAGAAAAAGGAAATTTAAATTTCCTGACAGTGTCAGTATCTCCAAAATAAAGCACAAAGGCAAGAACCATAGTATTCCTTATTAGAAGTGTATGTTACATAGTGCCTTAATAGGAATTGAGGTTATTTGAATGACTTTTAAAGCATTTCATTGAAGTACTTCATGCACGCAAGTTTAAAGCCACAAGCTGAGCACAATTTTTAGAGGAATTATTTGAAGGTACACAGAACAAATGGGTATTCCTATGTCTGTATGGTGAGGTCCAGAACATTTTGATATCAGAAGGAAGCGCAAGACTTCATAAGTAGGTTTTGATGAGACACTTCATGACCAGAATTAAAGGGCTCATAATCAATATCTAAATTACATGTTAATGACTACGCTTAAAGACTTCACAGTTCAGAAACTGATGGAAGGAATTTGCCCTTGGAAATAAGTTGAGACACTACTTAGTTTGTTTCTAGAGGTAATTACTATTAACTTGGGGTTTTTCTCAGTAATGCCTCAAGGGCAAATGAGTAAATCAAGTCTGTTTTGATAATTTGCATACAAGGTACCTTCTTAATTGTGGTTAACTATAAAGCCAAGGCACTTGAATGCTGCTTGGGTAATTGATCTCCAAAGTGCATCACCTATGTTCTCTCCTCTACATAGTTCAAGTTGACATAGGTGGCTTGCAAGAAACATTCTTCTCTTACTTAATTTTTGGGCAGTCTCACGATTCTTGAAATATAGAAAAGGAGAAATCCCTGTGATCCACCAAGTCCAAAGGCTACAAGCCTCACTGGCTATGGATGAAGAGAGAAAGTTGATTCCCTTTTCTCTCTGCATACATTTGCATAATTTATGGGTACAGTATGGCCCCTTGTGAGATAATATACATCTTTTTTGCAAGAAAGCCGTCCTTCCTGGCTTAGCAGCATCTTTGAAGGTACTTGCCAGTGGCAAAAGGAGTTGTAGCTCTTAAAGAATGATCACAATGATCACTGTAATTACCAGTGAGCATGCTGAGGCCCTAACAAGACCAATTCTGGATTGTCAAGCCTTCACTGTAAAGTTGAATAATCCCTATTTCTACATTAATAAAGATACTTCTGACTCAGGATGTTGCAACATTGCTTGTGAAACAAAGCACACACACTGTGATGGTTCAATTGTTGGTGTATTACAGAAGTTAACATGGAAATCACTTGTTTCCTCCTCTAAAACCAATGGATTGATCTCTTTGAAGGCATACTACAAAAAGCACACGTCAAGTGCAACTGAATAAGACAAAAATAATCTTGAAAGACATCTAAAAGATGCAGTTTTAGCTTTACAGCTGTTTAATACTTTCCTCTAACTGCCCAAGCTTTAGCACTATATTGATTTCCCTTTATATAGGCACAATAGAAATAATAATAATTTTGATGTAATTCTATCTTAATAAAGATGTAATAATGAGTATGTAATTAAATGAGACTTTATATAACTTCTTTCTCTTATGGTTACTATGGTAGATACTATAATTGGTTGATAAAATGAAAAATTTTTATCTTTCTTGCAAGGATCAGTGACAAGGAAAGCAGTGCTTTAATGGCTTACCAATCATACAAATGCTTCACTAATTTTCTAAAACAAGCCCTATTGAAGAAAGCATAAAAAAGATTTGTTTAGCTTACATCTCCAAATATGACAAGATTATCCTTTCATGATTTATATGAAGTTAATTTCAATTAAACGGGTTGTGAGTTTATAGTTCCTCTAACAAAATCATTATTATTTGTTCCTAGGCTGCATACCCAGAACGTATACTGAAGGCAGACAAATATCATAACATGAATTAGAGAAGTGATCTGAGCAAGGGTTGCCTAGAGTACTAAGGCCACAGGGTATTAGCTCATGCCTAGGTGAAGTGTAGTTTACCAATCTGTTGCATTAAGTAGAAAAACTAAAACAAGCCTGACCACTGCATCTAGAGATGAGCCTTTCAAGTGGAGTGGCTCTATTACCTTGCTCTTCTGCTTCCAGACAGCATAGGCAGAGCTGTCTGCCTTCACTTGCTGGCTTATACACCCAGGGCAGGGAAACTTTAAATCTATACAAGCTTGTAAGTAACTAATGGTCATTATGAGTGCCAATGTGTAGAAGTAGTATCAAGTAGCTAGTGCTGTAAATCACAGCCCTGAATGCTGTGTACTAACACCAACGTGTAGGCAAGCTTTGATAAATCTTTTACTATGACTGCTAGGGCAAAAATGTGTTCAACTGCTGCCTTGTTTAAAATGTCTTTAGACAGGACTTTGCACTGACCAGAGTTGTTAGTGGCAGAACACAAAAGAACACAAAAGAACACAAATATCTTCACCTTTGAGGTCAGTACATGAACATTCATTGAAAACATCTTCGATAGCCCAAATGAGTGGTGAAAATTCTTTCTCTACAAGGATAGGTTGCCAGTCTGCTAAGCACCTTCTTCTGTTACACATCATTGCCCAATAAATCCTTCATATTCTTGAAACAACATAAGAGCTTCCTTGGAGGTGACAAAGTTTCAGTCTCAAGTAGACTTTTATCAGCGACAAGCGATTCCTTCTAGACTTAAGCCCTATTTTTTTTTCTTTTTCTCTCTTTCTTCCATTTTTGTCCTTAGTTTTTGCATTTCTAGGTAAGATGATCAGAGGTTTCTCTGCACTCCAGGTTTTGATTTTCTCACTCAGCCCTATGACAGCATGGTGCTACCAAGAAAAGGTTTCTTCAACATTTGCAGAAATACAAACTATGTCTGTTTCAACTAAACAACCCTACAAAGACAGGTATCTAGTTATGTCAAATACATATTTTTTAATGTATATATAACACAACTTGTTTACTACTTAAAATGGATTACTATATTCTTAAAAATAAAGTAATTATTTTTTAAGCCATTCACAATATTGTTCCTACTCAATTCTGCTGTTGTCATTGTTTCTCTAACTTTTTTTGGGGGGGGTTAGCCCCCATAGGCAACTCAGTACCACACAGCTGCTTGCTCAGCTTCCCCATCCCAATGAGACGGGAGGGAGAATCAGAAGTGTAAAAGTGAGAAAAGCTGTGGGTTGAGATAAAGACAGTTTAATAAGTAAAGCAAAAGCTGTGTACTGAGAAAAGTAAAATAAGAAATTAATTCACTTAACCAGGCAGATATTTATTCATTTCTAGGAAAGCAGCACTTTTCCACATGTAACAGTCACTTGACAGTACAAATACCATAACTCCAAGTTACATCTCTCCTTCCTCCATCTTCCCCCAGCTTTTTTTTTGCTGAACATGGTATCCTGGGGCACAGGATATCCCTTCCATCATCTGGGTTCAGCTTCTTAAGCACTCCCAGCCTGCTGCCTGACAGAGCACCATGACAAGCAGAAAAGGCCTTGGCACTGTTCATCCTCATTCAGCAATCAACTGAATGTCCCTGTGTTACCAAAACTGTTTTGATCACAGATCCAAAACAGAGCACTATACCAGCAACTATGTAGAAAATTAACTGTATTTCAGACAAAATCAGTATAATCTCTACTCCTTATTCCACACCTTTTAGGTCATTCACAGGCCCCCCTCTATCCTGTAAATTTTCATGAACCATCAATCCCCTTGCCATCCTTTGATTTCTGTAGATATCAATTACTTCGTCTGTGAGCCGCTCCTGAAACATGCCCACTGAGTCCTTTTAACCTGTGCTTGGGTCTCCATGTGTTCTGGTGGTCACCTGGGACAGGAAAGGTGATGTGCTGTGTCATGTTCCTGGACACCAAAGCCAGCTTTGTCCAGGTCACTCACTGCAGGACTTTGACTGCTTCTTGTAAGTCTTTTCCTCCTACCATGGTACACAGCATCTGTTAGCCTGCTGGATGCTAAAGCAGAGGTATACCTTGAGCTGTTTACAAAACCTGTGTTAGTGACCTGGCTGACATTTCTTAGCAAGTTATAAAGACTGCAGATTTCTCATGGGTAATGAGAAAATGCCAAACTTAGCTCCTTCCATTTCTAAGAAACTGCAAACAGCCCTGTAGAGAGCATTCTAAGCAGATGATTGTTCACGTGAAGAATTTTTGACTAGTCTTAAATGCTCCCAACAAACCAGGTAAAAAGCAGTAATGTGCTATGATTGCAAGTGAAATGAGTATTATTTTAAAAATACGTTCATTTTATGAAGAAACGTGAAAAACTATAGAATATCCTCATCACTAGTAGTGAGCATTTCTAACAAAACTTAAGAAGTCCGTGTGGATCCCCTATAGCAGGCATTACAGGAATTTAGAGAGAAGTGCAGGGGAAAAAAGGTACCAGATGTTAGATTACTATGTTTTCTTGAAAACAAGAGGTTTTATTTATCTTTACTTGGTAATACTATACAAAGGGCCAATGAGGTTGCTAAATTGATTGCCAACACTCAAGATTTGATGGAAGAGAATGGATATGAAACTGTTAGTTGTCTTTTCTAATTATTTAATTACAGAAAATCTCTGATCAGGCATCCCTCTCCTCTTTCCTAGTCCTTTTTCCTTCTTCAAAAAAAAAAATTGTCTTGTAGAAAGTAAATGTTCCTCATTGTTGCTGTGACCATGTCTACATTTTTTAAGTATAATGCTTATAAATAATTTGCAGCACCTTTTTTAAAGGGCAATTAAGCTCTATTTTTTATGATCTACATCAATATTATTTTCAGCCCTTAAATGTGCACCTTAATGTAACCAGAAATTTCTGATTCACCAAATAACCATGATATTAAACCAGAAATTTTGTTCACAGTTTAACAATTTCTTAAAATGTATTCTACAATAGATTAACCAATCAATTAAATAATGACTGAGTTCTTCCTAAAAATATCTTTGCTTTTACCAGTTATGAACAAGATGACTTATAGTGCTGAAGTTTAAGCCCCAAACCATATTTTAACTATGTTTTCTTTTTTTTTAATTAATTGAATCCTTTCCCCCCACAACAAAAATATTTGCCAGAATAATAGTAATTTCAGGTACTGCTAACCCTAGCATTATAGTTGACAGGGAAAATGGCACTAATTACATGTTGGCTCTATAGTCCACATCAGTCTTTTTTAGTATGCATGCCAGTTAATTGCCAAGGAAAAACTTCCTTATTTCTGGCCTGAACCCTTCTGAGTAGGGGTATGCACACAGGTGCTGTTTAATATGTGTACAGTCACTCATATTTCCTCTTAGAGTCAGACCAGCTAGGCATTAACTGCAAATGGACAGAGAATTTATATCCCATGCTCCCACCCTGAGCAAGTGAAATAATTTGTGCAACACCCACGCAGCTGGTGCGACATCGGCCTTATTGTAGCTGCATTGTGTGACTAAACTGGTTATACTCCATAGGCATGATCAGGTGTCTGCAAATGCAATGGCAGAAAACCCCATGTGTCATTGCTTCACGTGCCCTCCTTGTTCCATACTAAAATTCAAAGTTCAGGTGTCAAGTTTGAACAGTAAAATCGAAGAAATCTGATTTCCAGATTCCAGATCAAGTTCATTTCCCTACTGACTGACTCTCACCTCTAGTAATACAGCTTCAGCCTAAAAATATCATAAAAGAAAATTAAATTGCTAGAAAAATGTAGTGTGCTTAGTTAAAAAAAAAAATGTCATCTGTTTTATGTGGGCAGGGCTGCTATAAACTCAACAAATTTGGAGCCACAGTTTGATGAAGGACCCCTGCTCTATGTAGTTATAAACCTAAGATGATTTCTGAGCATGATCTACAGCTTCTATAGGTTATATTTAAGTGCTTACAACTTTCGGGAAAAAACAGAATTCAGCAACTGATCAGGATAAGCTGCACTGGAATTGAGGCAGCAATAGTATATCCTGGATATAAATAATGGCCTGAAAACTGCCTGAGATCTCAGACAAAAAAAAGCCAACACCTGAACAAAGAGCATATCTAGAGGAACTAAGACGCTGGTAGAGTTGTTTTATTTGTTCTTCTTGGAACAGAAGTCTTCAACTGTTGTTCAACCTCGGTAAGATGGAAAGCTTTTCTAGTAGCAGGTCTCTGCTGCTACATCTGCAAAGCCTTAAGAACAGCTCTAAGAATGTGGAGTAAAACACAAAGCTCATGAATGTCTGAGCAGATAAATAGATGCAAATTAGACCTTGTTGTCAGACAAATACCTACTGTATCATTTAATACAATCTGGGTTCTTGTCTGCTCTACATGAAACTAGGAAATGACTGCACAACCAACTTACCCGACTAATTTAAAATGAAAATTGCACACTATACTTGAAAAGCTTTAATAAATAAAAATATGATCTGTATATGTGAACTGAGAAGCTGCTGAGTTGCACAAGGCAAAACTATCTGTTTGCACCTTCTCAAACAAGTTAAAACAGTATTTACAGCTAACTAAAGTGCAACCTGTAAGTGTAACCTCTATCAGCAAAAGAGAAATAAGAGCTACTGAGCCTTTCCCTGAACAGGGACATATCACAATGCCTGTCAGATCATTATATATAAGTAATGAAACTTTTTTTCATGACTCTCTGGAAAAATCCAATCTTGTAAATAGCTTCTCTAAAAGACAGAAGCCTCGATTTGAAGATGAAGGGTTTGTGGAAACAGTATGGCTTAAGAAATTCCTGCCTTGGCAAGCTGTCACAGCTCACTGTCCTGTCTTCAGCTATTTGCTGGATTCCCCTGTGGACTGAGGGCAGCTTAAAATATAAGAGTACAGAGACAAAAAAAGGGAGGGAGGGAGGGAGGGAGGAAAAGGCACCAGTGTTTAAAGAGAATATTTTGGTCCAGGTTGAACCTGCCCATGCAGTCATTTGGTTTGAAACAGCTGACAACCTACCAAGTTGCAGGAGAAATAACAAGAGCAGGCACAGTGAGGGTTTGAAGGGTGACAGGAGCTTTTGGAACCAGCATTGCCACTAGAGCCATTAATCCAAAACTAAAAGAATTGTTTTCATATCACAAGATGTGAATGACAAAATGAGAATCAAGTGTTATGACCCAAGAAAAAAAACTTATTGCCACTTAAAGATACACATATAAAGAAATGAAAGAAGGATAAATACAATTTCATTAAGAGCATCTGATTTTAAAATTAACTAAAATTAAAATAGCGTCATCTTTTCATCCAAAATCAGCCATGCTCCAGTTGCAAGACAATTAAAAGTTAGATTTATTTACCTGAGAGTGTATTTAATACATTGTAGAATCTACACTTAAAAAAAATAAGGATTTTACAAGCAACTTCAGAATTTACTATAAAATTTTCTACAGTTACTTTAGAGAAAATTAAAATAATCCATTTATATTTTCATGCTTCAGGACATGTGCAAGGACTGACTGAGGGGAATTGAAAAAAAAGCTTCTAAAAATAAGTGTTTTTTTATGGAAAAATACCCCATTGTTCTTGCATTTTTCTCAAATTTGCATTGATTGCTGTCATGCAGAATGTATTAAATTAGAATGATCAGCATCCTCATCTACAGCACTACTGTGAACCAACCCATGAATGTCATACCATGATTTTGTATGTAGCTTCTTATATGACTTATTTTGCTTATAAAATATATGGATCTTCTTACCTCTAAATCTAAAGAGATGCTTTAAAAAATCATGAAAATCTGTGCAAGTCTGACTGTTGCTCATCTAGAGCCATAATTAAGTTAAGGAAAACAGGTTCTGTAATGGTTGGGGAGAAAAAGTTTGCATAATGGCAGTTTCCTGTAGGTTTTCCTAAGAACATAATCTGCTATGATTTCTACCACCAATGTTATAGGCTACTTGTCTTGAAAGAGACTTAACAGCCCTGAGTTACTTCTTTAGAAGAAATGCATTTAAAACCTGGCATAATCTTAAAAAGGCCAGGTTATAAATAGCTGCCATTGGTAAGTAGCAAGTTTTTTGAAAAGTGCTAAAACTAAATTAAGGGCATAAATGTGTGAAAAAGAATCCAAATTTGGAGGAAAATATGTTGAACAATATAGGGGACATACAAAGTAAAATATTCCAAACAATCAACAAGTCTAAGTTTCCGTGCAAGATATGTTGAAGATACTGCCAGACAATGTCACTTGGTTAAAGATTAAAAAAAAATATGTGCTATCTTTAATGAATTGCACAGATCTCGTCTGACTGGTGAAGGATCTTATGCAAGGCAAAAGAAAACTTACTGGCTTAGGGATTGTCTAACAAATGTTTCATCTGGTAGTTTGTAATTACATGTCAGCATATCAATATAAAAACCCATGTGTGAGCACAGATATTTCTTAGCAAATTAATTTCATTCTTCATCCCTGCTGCTGAAATTTCCTAAGAAGTCTAACAAGCATAGGTAAAAAAAAAAAAAAAAAAATATAACTTAGATGCAGAAAAGCTTTACTTTTATACTGTACCTGAGATTTGAAACTTAAATAACTAAAATACTTTGAGAGAGATTTTATTGGATTTCTTTAGCTTTTTTTTCTCCCCTATGTGCACTGAACTAGAATTTCAGGACTGCTGAGTGATGTCATTTTACTTAATAAAACTAGCTTGAGGGTCTTTGAAATTTTATGGCTTCTGCAGCCTAAAAAAAATCAAAACTATGCAATATTCCCAGTCCTTGGTACGAGTTCCCAGAGGAAGGAATTAGTTTTTCCTTAGCCACAAGAGTGCTTAGGTTGTGGGCAGAAAGACACAGGGAGCATCAAACTAAAATTTGTTTCTGAAAATGCTGAGACTCGTTTGATGTTTCATACTTTGAAGAGAAGCTTAGCTTTGCTGAAAGCTGCAATGAAGGATGACAACGTGTTCAGAGGTGCTTTGAACAGAACTTTAGCACTAATTACAGCAAAGGCCAGGCAGACACCAAGGCACTAACATTTTTGCTAAAGATGCACAGCAGGAGCTAAGGATGTTTTGAAACAAAACTCATTGCTAGAGGAAAGAATTTAGTCTTCATGTTATGTAGCTTCTGTTCTTCTTTTTGTTAGGATTATGCCTCGTTTTTACTGTACTGATGGCTTGAATGGCTCTTTATGTTTTTGCAATAATTTCAAGTAACATATACTGAAAATTATAGGGAAAAATGAATAAAGTCTGTAACTTGGATTTTAATACATTTAAGCTATACGTCCAATTCAGATAAATTTTTCTGTTTCCAGTTTCTCTTGATTTTTGCTTTGAGTGTTTGAATAATTGTATTAAAAATAATACAATTTTAATAAAATATAAAAATAATTTTTAATAAAGTGTAATTTTGCAAGAAAAATTATACCTAAAAGACTGAAGTCTGTCAAAATTAAGGGAGCAAAGAAGAACTCCATTGCATAATTCATTTTGACATCAACACTTAAATATCATGGAGTAGAAGGATGAAGGGAAGACTTGTGTAAGAAAAAATGATTGAAAAAATTAGAAGTAGTAATTGCAATAATCAGAAATTAGAAGGGGCCTCTTGGGATATGATAGCTCAGTATAGCTCTTTTTAGAGTGACTTGCACCTGTTTTGATGGCTCTTTATACTCCAATTGGTAGCCCCATTCATTCTGACCACCACTCCAGCAGTACTTAAACCTCCTAATTTTAGATTAATTTTGTTGTGATCTGTTCTAAATGATGATCCACTAGCATCATCATTTAGTTCAAACAGTTCTCCCTCACAAAACATGGTGACCTATTAAAAATCCTTACTACCAAATCAGACATGTATTTTGTTCATTATTGTTGTGGGGTTTTCTTCGTTGAATTTCTTAGTAAGGGTTAGTTGGCCCTCAAAATCTTGGAGGATTATTTCGACATGAATTGGCATGGAAATATCTCTATCCTCATTTCTAATGGTCTTGTACTCTAGTTTATTCACCATTTTCCCTTGTTAGAATAAAAGGAGATGAAGGTTTCATTTTATCTTTTGGACTGTATCAGTATCAGTATCATCTGAACTGCTAATGACCACTTTTTCCCTATTCTGCTTTTATTTGTGTAGTTTGTTTTTTGTATGTATAGTTTTTAATGTTTACTCTTGATTTTAATATTGTGCAATCAGTTCTACTTTAGGCTATATTTATTTTCTCTCTGCAGTTTTTGATCTATAACATTCAACTTTCTCTTTAAAAATGGAGCTCTGCATCCTCCTTTTTCTACATTCATTCTTTAATCCTATCCTGCCCTGAAGAAGGATCTGGAATCTATTAAAATTTCAGATAGCATTTTTACTTTGCTAAGACATGAGATTTCTTTGATTTCAAGAAATTCTGAACAACTTCTAAATTCAAGATCTTAAGGCCTTATTTCCTGTATTTTTAATAACCAGCTCTCTTCACTGATGAAATGTGAGCATCTGAAATTCAAAAATTTATCACAGAACTCTAACATTCTCCTATTTAACAGAAATAAAATCTTGATAGTTGATACTGCTTTCCCCCCATCCCTCTTTCATGCCCATGATCACCATTTTTGGTCACATTTTAAGATCTTACTGAAACTACTTCTGGCATTATTTTTTATTATTGATCGGCTGATTAAAAACTTCATCAGCTATGATGCTTCAAAATATAGAGACCTATTTTACTTATTCCAGAACATAGAGACCTGGCACTGTCAGGTCTATCATTAGGAGATTAAGGTCGTCGTACTGATATAATCTTCTGTATGTATTCTCTTACTTTATTTCTGCATATTTTTTTCCTATCCAAATCCAATCCAGAGACTCTATTACAGTACTATACAAACACAACCTGGTTTATAAACTGTTCCTAAATTTCTTTTTTTTTCTTGAAGCAGGTTTTAGTTTATTCTTGGCTACCCTTTTATTCTTTGCATCTGATACAGAACCACTTGCAGTAGTATTCATCATCTTTACTCTTATATCTGTCTTTCCAGAATTGTTTGTGTCAGGCAGTAGCTCTGCTATGTCATGATTGCCACATTAATAACTACTTTCAATAATTCTGGTGGCACTATTTGATATCTGAAGCCCTGAACAAAGCACAAACCACTCAAGTACCGCTTGCTCTTTTGGTGTCCCATCAAAGCTTTCACTATTTACATTACTTACCTGCAGTTCTCACCTGTTACTATACATCTTTCTGATGTATAATCCTGTTTTATTTGTTGCCATAGCTTTATTTATCTGCTCTTCTCTGCATGTTTTAAGGTCATATGTAAAGTTACATACATACCTCTCAACATTCTTAAGTTTTTAAGCTTTTGGCCAGTATAGACCAAGCTCAGCCCAAATAATATTATTTCTTTAGGCTGTGAGGTAAACAATACCTTCTCTAGTCACACTTCCAAATTTTTAAGCTTCCTTCCAACTCCTTTGAAGATTTATTAGTGTTTGAGCCATTTGTTCATCTTCCTTGTTCCATTTCCCTTTGCTCTCACAGGTCAAAAAAATTTCACTAAAGATAGAAAGTTTCCTTCTTTAACTATCTTCCCTGCCTTACCCAATTTTCCATCTGATCAGGCGAGTTCTAAGAAGCATTATTTTCTGAAGTCTCCTGGATTTGCAACGAAAATTCTGGTGCTGTATCTTCTATCTAATCTTGGCATTCAAGCTGATGACAAACAGACCTGTGTTTTGGTAAGATTCTAGAAACCTCTCTCCCTTCACTGTTATGTTTGAAGAGTTTCTCTACAGCTCTCAGCTGAGAAAATGCAAAGCCTTACATTGGCAGAAATACAGCAAAAATAAGCTCTGGTGGAACACGGTGTGCTCTTCCCTTACTAGGCACAAGTCTCTTTCATATTCCCACTTTTAGCTTTCAAATTCATATCACAAGAGACTAAAGCTCATTAAAGCCAATGAGAAACTTTGTCATATTTTCAGTAAGGGATCACGTCCATGCCATCTGTAGTACTTAGCCTTCTCCTGGAAATATACTTCATTTACAATGTATTGTCTTCCAGATTCTTTTAATGGTTTTTTTAATGAATGAGGGTTTAACTATACAATTTATATCTCCATTTTCTTTTTTATTCAGCATATTTCTTACATGCCCTTTGGTCCACCTCTTGTCTAAAGTAACTCATCCTATGAAATAAATTTTAAAAGAAAATTAAAAAGCCTATCATTTCTTTTCAGCTATTGCAGAATAAGAGGATGAAAGCAAAGCTGATGAAAGCATCTAACAGACATTTGTAACAGCTGTTATGACTGGCAGACATGCATATTGTTCACTACATCCATAATCTTTCTTTTTATTCCTCCAGATTTGTCTAGCTTGATTACCAATTTGCAGTAACTAATGTCATCCTAAAATAGGCAGCTCCTGAACAGACCAAGTACTTCAATCATACATAGGAGTGACACAGCTTTTTCATCTGGCTATTTTAAGTTTACTGACTGCAGCTACCAAATTTTCTATTTTGGCTTGCCACTACAAAACCAACAGCAGCAGCAGCAAAAAAAAAATACCACAACAAAAAACCCAACAAAAACCAAAACAAACAAACAAACAAAAGACAAAGAACCCAAAACCCCCCTACAAAATACCACTTAAAGCCAACAAAAACCCCCCTAAACTTTTATATCACAATTGAAAAACATCAAGATATATATATATATACATATAACCCACTAAGACGAGTGGTTAAGTAGTAATTCATCAACACTCAGTATATTGAACAAAGAGTCTCAGTATTTACACTACATTAGAGGAATCAGTGAGCTCTGTAACTAAGGGCAACATGGGGTACAGAGCTCAGTGCCATACAATGGATATAAATTTATCTCCTCTTTTATCCAAACTGAGTTATCTAAGAGAGATTCTATTAAGGAACTACTACAAGTAATGTTCTTTCTATGAACTCATAGAACTATTACTGAAGACAATGTCAGACCCATTCGGTGATAGGATAAAAGTCTTATTTAGTGAAACTAGACAGATTCATAGGGTCTAAGAACTGGCCCCTGAGATTGCAAATTTATCTTGCCTAAGATCAGATTCTGTATTTATCACCATCCTTTGTGTCCGGTCTTTTGGCCAGGCTTTTTTGGTCTAAAGGGACCGTTAACATATTTTTGTGCCATCCTTGCTCTAAATTGGAAGGTATAGAAACATGATATAAGTAAAAAATGTTCAGCTGTTCTCATCATTAAGTAGATGACATGTCACTTCACCAGTTGAAGCAAAGCCAAAACAGATTTTTTTAAAAACCAAATAAAGAAAACAAAACCAAAACCAAAACAACAACAACTAAAAAACCCACTCCAAATTTACCTAAGGCAATGTCTCTAAATTTTAGCAGGGGATCAAGAAAAATAGAAGGTCTTTTCTCAATGAAACAGTTACAAGTGATTCTTATTAGCCTCAGCACCTGTTTTAGAGAGCTTAAATTTCAACACAGAGCCTGAGGCAAGTCAGTGCCCTGGGATGGGATATGGCTACCCAGCAAGCTGAATAGAAATCTGCTGAGTTAATAAGAGATACCAGGCACAAGAAGTGTTCTTCGATTTCCCTCAGGCAACACTCTATCCATCACCTCAATCCCCTAAAAAAGATTCCTTACCCTTCCTCTTCCTCCCCTGCACTGATTTGACCAGAGTGGTGTTTTTCACCTCTATTTCCCCAATGCCTGTGTCATTGGAGAGGCCTCTACTCCCTCTCCTAACAGTCCCTGGGAAGAAAAAGATTAAGTCTCAGCTTTTATCCACTGCAGGGACCAGAGCCACTTTCCCAGGAGTGCTTTAGATGGCAGATGAAAGTCTCAGGATGCAGAAGGAAAAAAAGTGTCAGCTTATTACAACTCCTCACCACCTTCCCCAATTTCTTTTTCAACTGGGGGCAACGTGCTGGTTTTGCACCCCTTAGGAGCTGTCAGTGGCTGCAATCTTTTATCTCCAGCCTTAAGTGCATGAGTCACTAAGCATTTCTAGATGAGCAGGACTTGTCCTCACCAGCTTTTGTCTCTTTATCTTGGTGTCTAATGGCTCCAACTTGTTCCTTGTTTTCTTTCCAGGATCTCTTACTGGCTTAAATCTATTGTTTGGATCCATCTGCCCCTCCCTTTCTTCTGCTCATCTGCTTTGTTCTTTTTTTTTAGGCAGTCTTTCTGATCTAGGTATCTTAGAAGCTGAATGTAGAGGTATGGTAATATTCTTACCTTCTCAAAAAGATGCTATTAACCCATGCCAATTTTAGTCTTTTACTTTTCCTTTACTTCATTTACACCCAGACTTTCCCATCCATATCTCAACTTTTTGACCTTTCTCTGTCTGCTTTTGTAGAGGGAACCCCCAAGGGCTGAAGGATAAATCTGATATCCTTTAGGCTTTTAATGAAACTCAGATATTATTTTTGAATTTTGCTAGCTTTGTTTCTGTATATGTTGATCCAGCAGAGCCCAAAATACAATGTGGACCTTTATAACAAGATGAGCTGTAAATATAAAACAAAAACAATGTCAGAATGGCTTAAGCAAACTTTCCCCTGCCTATTCTTTCTCTGTGTATCATTCACCTTTTTTTGGCTCATTCTTTTGAGCTGAAAATCTATTCTAAACTCTCCCTAATTCTTAACTTACATTATCACAGTTCTTCTCAATTACAAAGAGAGAAGTTCCAAGACTGCCAAATTCATTGCAGCATGAACACCAGACATAGTGTGTCTCTGAACTTACCCCACATCTAATCAGTACCACCAACTACTATCAATAAAGAACAGCAGCAATAGCAACAAACAAGGAAAAAAGACAGTGAGAGAGATCTTCATACACTTTCTTCAGTTCTTTGTGTTAAGATTGAGCTGTTTTACCAAATTCCACTCTTTAACTAGACAGGCGGCTATGTTAACTATATATTAAAATTTTAGCAAATAGGCTTTAAAGATTATTATTTGATATATATTGATAAGCATTCTTTATGTATGCTATATGAACCCCAAAAATATTATAATATGAATGGCTACAAGAATAATGCAATTCTGAAAAAATAATATAAGCAGAGGCATGATTTTATCACTTTGAGAAAGTTTCAAAAGTGATCTTGAGTGATTTAATATTTGATTCACTGGCTCTTAAATGTCCATAATAACATTGTCTTTGCCCATGTAGCCTTCCATTATAAGTGGTTTATCCAGGAGCAATTTTCACTTTAACCTCATGTTTTTGAAGCTGAGGAATTTCAAAACAGTAAAATTCTTTGATTCCATGTCCAACCATTCATGTTTGCAAATGGCTGCCTGTCATGTTAAAACTGTAATTAAAGACAGCTTGGAAAATACCATCTATTAGTATTGCAATTCAGTTTTAGATTTGTTCTTTCCTTCTATGAGGAAATATTTAGAGAAATTGGTTTGTTACATTTCCTAAAGAGGACTAACTGTTTCAGTACAGTACATACCTAATATTGTTATGGATGTGATCCTAAAAACTCATTAAAATACTGCTTTACAGTAAGATATTGAATTTTTTGTAAGATATAGGAATGAAACTTACTATGTCCACGTGCTATACAGGTTTAATTAAGGTGAATCTCTTCCTTTATGATTGCATGGGGTGGGATCCTATGGCAGTTTTCAAGAAAATGGCTAACCTTAACACTTGGAGCATGTTAGGCATCTTTAACATATACTGTTCTTGGGAGAGTCAGACATTATTTAAATTCAACAGGTAATGCTAAATAAATAAAGAAAAAATTTTTTGATTAGTGTTTCTATCATAATTTTTGCCCATTGACTCTGGACAGACATTTGTATAAATGGATGTAACTGTTATGTTTCTGTTTCAGTAAGTAAAATGCTTCCAGGAAGCATCAGCCATATTGAGATTATTTTGCACAGATGGTCTGTTCATGCACTGTAATTGGAAACCTTTGGGATATGTCAGAATTATTGTGCATACAATCATAAGAAAATAAAACTAGGAGGAACATGGGGAGATCATCTAACCTTGTGTCATTTGTAAAGCAGGATCTATTTCCTGACAGGTGCCTGTTTAACTTGTAATCAAGTATTGCCAGTCATGAAGTTTCCAGTCTCCCTAAGACATACTTTTCAGTGCTGTGGAGAACTGATACATAAGAAAACATAACCAGTGTCTGACTGAAAACCTTCTGCTGCCCCTTAAGGCCATTTCTTTTCATCCTGTTTACCACAGACATGAAGAACAGTTCATTCTTTCTCCTCTGTGGTAGCCTTTATATGCCAAAAATGGTTTAAACCCTTCTCAGTTTTGCCAGTACTTATTGCCATTATCCATAGTGCAGTCAGGTCAGGGCTTCAGACTGTGATCTCACTGCACATGTGCAGCACATCTGGGTTTTCTTCCACTCTTCTGACCCTTGCTGTGTCTGCTAAACTGGGTCAACTACTCTTCTGCAATGTTGCAGGCAGTGTAAGTGCTCTCAAGAGCATTGCCTGTGTGGTGTATGTGCCCTCAGACACACATGGTGAATGTGTGCAGGGTTTCATGAATTCACAGAAGCTGCCTGAGGACATTGAGCTAAATACACTTCAGGGTCATCCAAAGCACTCCTGCATAGGAAAAAATGCATGGTAGGGCCCAGATATGTGGTGCTTCTGTCAATGGGGTAGCAGGCTAACAACTTTTTTGAAGTTCTAGTTGTTTAAACATGCAGACACATCTACAGCACACAACAAACTTTCTGGTGGTAATCAGCTGCCCTGTTTGTGGTGCTCCACTCCCAGTACCAAGCCAAAGTTAATTAGGGAAAATATGTCCATGTACATTATGCTGTAGAGGGATGCTGGCTTGAATATAGAGTCTCAGAAATTCATTTGCAGCTTTGCCAGTAAGATTTAATTAATGCATTCAGTAAGGACCTATATTCAGCTCCTGGAAATTCCAGGATTTTCAGCTGTATGGATTTTATCTCTTTGATCTCAAGATTGAAACTTCTCCTTTATTTTGTGCTTCTTGCCCAGGAAGCTGAAGTTTAAAATGAAACTCTTTTGCACTTGTATGATATAGAAATGAAACTTGCTATGTCCATGTACTAACAAACACTGTGGTAGTTTTCAGTAATATGGATTCTTGTAACTCCACCACCATTTCCCAGTATCTCAAGCTGAAGGAAATAAGTAAAAACTTTTAGTTCAGGAAAAATAATTTCAGTTTGAAATCAACATGTTACAGAGGGCATTTACAACTAAATGAAGTGCAATGGTTTAAAATGTTTTTTAAAAATTTTTTTTTCAGTCTTGTTAGGATTTTTTTTTTCTTCAGAATAATCATGTTTATGTGTGAAACTTTTGAGATGAAATGATTTTTCATTTCAGCAGGGGAAGTGTATTTGGAATCCTATAATTTGGAGCGTATGGAAATGATGCTTCCCAAGTAGACAGCTGAAAATGGCACATTCAGAGAGCAGCAGAGATCTATAGGAGGTGCTTAGCTGCCAGACTCTTGGGAGTGTTTCAAGATAATCACTGGAGACCCGAAAGTACCTGTCAGCATTTGCTGAAAGTATGGGATATGAAAGAAACAAAATATTATGAAACAGCATCCTAAACAACTTATTTCATCCAAGTAAAATTTCTCCAGCTAGGATTCATTGTTCCATATTAAGGATATCATTTCTCAAAAAAAGTTACTGAAGTACTAGTTTTATGGGACAGAAATAAAATAGCAGAAGTGTGATGTGTTCTCTGCAATCAATAGGCTGTATCACCACTAAACATGTGTCTAGCACTGAAATTGTGCAACAAGATATAAAACAGTTACTCAAGGCTCCTGGCTAAGTACCACACAAATCAGTGAAGGAAGATCTATATATAGAAATCCATTTGATACTTCGTAAAAGTATGCTGGCAGGAGAAAACACTTTGAAATGGCAAGTGAGACTTTGGAGTTTCTTGGTTGAAGTTCATCCTTTTCCTTTTTATCCACCCCCTTACTCTTCTTCTCAAACATTCCCTCCTCCAATCGTTCCCTATACCACTGTTAAAGCCTTCAGTTTTACAAGGTCGTTAATAACCATTTTACACAAATCATCATCTTGGGACTGACTTTGTTATAACATTTAGTATTTATGTAATTCTTTTTCAGTCCTCCCAGATTAAAAACAATAAAACTTACCAAACTCATCTAATATCCACTGATGTGATATGAGATGATCGTTCTGTCTTTATATTTGAGTCATTTCAGGTCATACTTTGCTCCTCATTTAAGCGAGTTTTAACTTATTTTGATTTCTCCCACAGAAATAAAGATAGTGAGTGTCGTCTTCAGGTTTTATTGGGTTCTGAGCTAAAGCTGGGTTCACCAGGGTATTTGGTAGAGTTGGAGGAGATGGTTGCCAACAGCTGTTGGTGTCACAGCTTGGCCAGGGTCTGGGATCAGAGGGAATTTGAAGAGTCCTGTAGCTATGAGTTTAGTGTCAGTAGAGTACTGAGGAGAGAGTACAGAGTACTGAGGCTACCCCGCCTTTTGTAGGGCAGGTGACCATCATTTTCTCAAAAACAATGACAACAGTATCTTTTAACTTGGCTGGAGAAGGTTCTAGTCATATAGATCCACTTGGGTGCTTAAAATAAGTGTTATCTTGGCACAGTTTTCTCTCAAAGAAAAAAATATAAATACTCTCAAAATAGAAGAGCAGAAATCCAAAGGCTAGGATACCCTGCTTCACACCACATGAACTGTGGTATTGGAATTCTTCAGAATTGTGGCGGGTGCTAATTCCATCTTTTATCTGCTATTTTCCAAAACAGGAAGCAACAATAGCTTCTTCAGTCTATTGAGTGACTCCAGCTGAGAGGGGGAGGTGGGAAAAGAGAGCCAGATTCTGGGAACAGGAGGGAAATGAGCTTCCATAAAGGAGTCTGGTGCGGGAATTGGTGCTTGGCACTGCAAGACAGTCTAATCATTGTTCCTACACAGCAAAGGGACTTTAAGGAAGTGAATTGATGTTCATGGGTTTTATAGCACAATAGCCCTATGTGGTTATTCCTACAAAAAACAGAAGTCCTTGAAGGAAAGAATTGTGAAACACTTTTGCTCCATCCTTTGCTGATTTACATTACAAAAAAGCCCTCAAAATTTTAATTCCTATTCACTGTTAAACACTACTACCTCTCGTCCGGTTCTTAGCACAGCACAATTAATATATCTCTATGTACCTCCCTTGCTAGTCACAAAGAATTAGAACACAGACTTTCCCTTCAAGGGTTGAGTTTTTAAACATCTTCCTTAAATCCAAAGTGAACTATTTCTAATGAGAACAGAATTGTGAACATGGACTGAAATTCTATCCTTTGTGAAGTCATTCACATCAGTGGGATTTGCATAAATGTGTTTCCAGCACATCTATGTCATCACCCTGACTTAGATACTAGCAGAGTACAATGGAGATCAATTGCTAAACTTTCAGAGCAACTCCTGGAAGTTCGGGTGTTTGAGTGGTATTATGGGGATAGACTTTCAGCACATAATTTTTTCACATCTTTGGAGTTCTTGTTCTTCATTGTAGTCATTTGAGCATGGCTGTGGACTGACTACTGCCACCAGTCCTGTTAAGACTACTGCACCAAAATATTTGTTTTGTAGACCTGTACACAAATTCTTTTGGGATCTCAGTCACTAACATTTGCTCTTAATTAATTGGTGGTGGTGAATGTTAGAAGTCCTACATATCTACAGGAAAGAAACTGGAATAAGTGTTTAACTGAAAAGAAAATCTTCAACTTATTTGAAGTTCATATCAATTCATATACGGAGCTGAGAAACAAATATGAATAAAAATACACATATAAATACAAAAAAAAAAAAAATTCAGACCAGGCTGTGCTAACAGAAATATTAACAATTTTCCTTGAGAAATTAATCATCAGAAATTCATTCAGTTTGTCAGATTAAGGTATAGAACAAACAAGCAAAAGACTTTTTAAAATGTGTTATTTGACAGATTTGATAAAGTTTGTTTCAGAATATATTTTTATTTTGAATTCATTTTAATATCCATATTTATAGGAAAAAAGTCTACTATTCTTTGATACCCAGCAACTTACTTCAGACTTGTACAATGTCTTAATTTCCTCTCTTATTAGATACACACTGCAATGAGAAAAATGTCCAAGTCTAGAAATCAGTGTGTAAGAGGATTTTATGCCTTGCATGTTCTACTTTAGAAAGGATTATTAGGGGGAAAAATGTCGGAAGTGGGACAGGAATTATTTGTGTAATTAACCCAATAAATAGATTGATTAAGATTCAGCTCTTGTTCCTCTTCTTATTTCAAATAAGAAATTGAACAACTTTGTGCTGCAAAACAATGAGGGTTGGATAAAAAGTATTGCAGTGCATTATATATCATCATTCTTCCTTCCTTCATATCATACCACGAGTTTGATAAGTCCCATTTGGCTAGACTATTATAACTGTTGGAAGCCTCTGTGAAATGTGCAGGACAATATAGACTCTTAAAATCAATTTTTTTTTCAAAATTTTATGCTGAAAATATGAATAATTATGTAATAATAATTGATTTTTTATTATAATTTTATTTATAATTTTATTATGTATCTTAATTTAAATGAAAAATCAAAGAAAATTTACTCAATAAGCTAAACCTTCAATAAGACAGAGATCTGAGTTCAAGTCTTCCTCTTGAAAGCTTTGTTCCTTCCAACATTTCACAGAATATAACTGACATGGAAATATCTCTGATCCTTTAGAGACAAGATATAAAGTCTGTGTTTGCACAAGTTGTCTATATTACATTTTACCAGACAAAACACATCAAGCATATTGTCACTGATCATATTAATCAGCTCAATGACTTGTTTCTTTAGAGTATCATCAGACAGCAGGATCATGCAAACTTAGGATAGGATCATGCCTTTGTTTCAGTTTTCTCTTTGTGTCTGCTCATCAGGTTGCAGAACTTTTAGCTAGAAATATATCTCAGTGGTTTAAAGTCTGGAAGGATTGCAGGCTCACAGAGCAGGTGTAAACAAGTCTTTCATCCTAAAATTTCCTGAAAGCCTCTTGTCTTCTGAAGGATGGGCTTCTTTCATGCTTCCTTCATCTGCTCTTTGGCTTTACTCCCTGATTTTGCTCTTGATGTGTAAGGGAATACTCCAAACTCCTTGTTAGTTTTCACATTTTCAAAATCCCCAATGCTATAACATTTTCCCTGAACTTGAGCTCCCTTTTCCATCCATCTCCTCCAGTCCTAAAGACTGCCTTACATAACTTTAGTCTTACCAGATTGTTATTTTCCTTTCCAAGCCGCTTATCCTAACAAACCCTTCACCTATTCCCCTTCCTCTTTTGTGCTTTTCTTTGGGAATGGTTATTATTTCTCAGTTATTTCCTAACATTATCAGTAAGTCTCTCTGTCTAGAACAGTAAGTGAAACATCAACAAAGAAAAAAAACGAAAATCCTGTACCAGAGATTAGAAAGTCTCATGAAAGGGAAGAAAAAAAGTGAAAGTTCTATAGAAAATACTAAGCTCCAAGAGTGTTAAGACATGTTTATGAGGAAAAAAAATAACTTGTAAGCTTGAACTTTCAGTGATTTAGCGACTGTTTTCCTCTTAATGGACGGAAATCTGTTGTTCTTCTGTGTAAATAATATTAAAACATTAAGAATCCTATTAATTAGGCACTTATAATTCAAAGCATAGATAAATATTACGTGATGTTTGAAAATGAAAGAAAGGGCATTAGCTACTATGAGCTTACTTGATAAATCTTACTCACTTTTATATTAGGAGGAGGAAATTTGCTAGAATAATGGAAATGCCCTTAATATTTTATGAAGTATCCCACAGAAATCGTTAATGAATTTCTTTCCTACTGCACACTTTTTGAGCCATATAGAATGGCTGAAACAGATTAGGGGGAAGGGAGCCGGGGGAAAATACCTCTAATCTATACATTTTCAGATATTCTGTTACTCTTTATATGCTAATCATGTTTTAATCAGGAGAAAAATCTCCAGAAGAGCTGTATCAATTTATGCTATAACTTCTGTAGAATTTTGCAATAGGTCTGCAAAGTTGCATTTGGAAATTGAAGTTAAGGATCAGTGCAATGTGCAACATAAAGCAATGACAAAAAGGTGTTTTATAGCACTAGTTGTTTTGGTTTTTCTTTTTTTTAAAAAAAGCCTAATTAGGACAAGTAATAGCATAATATCAGTCATTCTTAACTACTCATCTCCTGAAAACGTGGTGATTTTGTCAGACTAAAAGATGCAGTAGACACTATTTTCTATACTTGCTCCAGGCTAATAGTTTCTTCATGGCAAAACCAAAAAAATTAAGGAATATTGTCTGATCCACTCAGTATTTTTGACTTTCAACACGTTCTTAATATTCTTGTCATCTGAATTTTTCTGATATGCAAACAACACTTATGGTTACATCAGTACTACTTAATAAAAGCATCAGGTGGTAAACCTGCCATTTTAGCCACTATGCACATGCTAGACTGAAAAACACCTGTCAGAGAAGAGTTTATAGGCACCATTTATCCAAGCTTTATACTGCTTGAAAACCATGCATCTTGAAAGCCCTAGGGATCCTTTATTTAAAGAAAAATTTGGAGAAATAGAGCATGATGATGCATAATCTCCAGTGTGCATGTACAGCAATATGCAAGGAAACAGTGGGTGGCCTATTGAACAGTAACAGAGGCACAGATGAATGAGAAGAAATGTCAGCAGCCGAGTGCTGTGGTTTCAGCTGGGTGAGTTTAGGCTAATACTGCAACGGCTTGCTCAGCTGGCTTTCTGCAGCTTTAATGATGACTGATCCCTACAGTTAAGAAGCAAAATTCAGCTGAAGTATGACTCAAGACTGTGTGCAGAGCCTATACGTGGCTTGTTCCGATTTCTGGTTCCCTTTGATGATCTTGGCCATTTACTGCTAGTAAAAACAGCTGATTATATGGTCTTATTTAGACTTTAATAAACTAAGTGACAACTCCAGCAGACACAAGATGCGTCCTAGATCTCTGTGTCTTTTTCACTTAGAAAAAGATGATTTTCAGGAATATGTTGATAACTAGCTAAACAGAATCTAGCTTCTAATTTTACTGAGTACTTATTGCTGTAGTCTTTATTATAAACCACAAATGTTGCAATCAGAATGTGACAATTAAAAGCCTGCCAGTAGATGACCACACTCTGCTTCCAATGCTTAGAGTATTTCCAGCCATTGCAGGAAAAAAACTACAGGATATAATTATGTCAATCATTTAGCATGTAAGGGTTCTATATAAAAGTTTATTTCTCTCCAGATATTAGCATTGTATGCAAAAATTCTGAAGTGCCCTTAAACATTTAGGTATATTATGACAAACACTCAGATAAATCCTTTAGCTGTTATGTCTAAGTGTAGCCCTTGGAGGCCTATGTAGTTGTATAGATCTATATAACTAGGCCTATAAAATAAACATGTTGTGAATTGACCTTTGTGGTATCACCTTTGACTAATTATAGTAAGAGTAATTTTCCAAGCTATTTTGTTGTATAATTATGTTGTTAAGGGAACAAAGAGGTAAGGAAAATCCCACTTAGATGTTAGTGTTTCTCATTTTCCGTCTTGTAGCATATCTTTTAGACACTGAAGACCTCACTTGTTGACATATTACTAACAGCTTGACACTCAGAAGAGCTTCTACTTCCACATTAAGTTGTACTACAGAACTAAACCTTTGGCACATTCCTAGTAATTTTGAAGCTTGTTGGGGTCCCCACAATTTGATAGGGTCTGTAAAGATTGCTGTTCATATACATGTGAAACACTTGTTGGGAGGGTGGGAGGTAACATCCAGGGTTGAGTTTCTCCTGAACAGAGGACCAGCCAGGGGCTGAGGATGATGGACAGGCAGGTTCACTAGAAAACAGCACACTCTTCAGGCACTTTAGCAGAACAAGTCTCATAGCAGTAATTGGGGCTACCCACAGTTCAGAGACTGTTGGAAAAACCTGTAGTAACAAGACAGGTCTGAGGTCAAGGCAGGAAATCAAATCAGCCAAGGTGAGGAAAAGCAGGAATTAGCAATGTGGAAAGTTGGGCACACACGTGCCTAGAATGTACCAAGTAAAAAAGAAAAGCCGTGGCATGAGATTAAATGCAGCTGCCAGAGCAATGAAAAGAGGGAGTGTGGGTGGAGGCTCATGCAGCTCTTTTGCATGCCTTAACTACTGCTACGGCTGCCCTCTGAGGGGCTGGCACACATCAGAGGTGACCTTCAGTGGGCACTCAGTCCCATGTGGGAAGGGCAGAGGTGGAACTGTCTGTCAGTGTGCTCAGGTGGCTTCTCAGGTGCTTCTGAGAGCGCTGCTCTTCCCATGCACTTTTCCTTGGCTGTGGTGGGTGATTCACTTGTGAATACTTGTCTAAACACTTACATTATTCCTATGGAGTGCCTTTGAGCTTGCATTTCAAATTTCAATTCTATATTTATTAAGATTCTTTTTTTTATACTCCACATGTTGGTTTGCTCTTTGATACTGTTATTGTCCGTAATTAGCTGTTTCTACATGGAATTGGTATCAATATGTACAAATGTTTCTGTAAAATAAAACTGCTTTCCAGGAAATAGAATACATCTGTTTACTCAATGCTCCCAAATTTACATCTTTAAAAGTCATGTTCTCCTAAAAGTAATAATGTATGGAAATCCTTTTCTATTGTATTTTGGACACTTGGAGATTATATTTGAAAGGTCTCTGCAGTGACATCTGGCAACCATAAACAGAAGTTGATAAAATGTGTTTTCTATATTTTAAATGAGTGCTAAAAGTATTATAAAGTCATTGAAATCCACACTGCAGGGCTGTATGGAAAGATATAACAACTGCATCACCACTTCCCTGCAGTGCTGTCATGGGAGTTCCATAAAAATGTTAACAACTTCACGAATATTTTCTCTAGACAACTTTTTAAGTGAAATATTCCAGCAATGTGTGATAGCAAGTGATTATCCATATACTGCAGGAGTAAATTTTCCTTTTTAGGCCTGAATCAGCAGGTAAGTGTCCATTTTCAGTCTTCAAGCATCTTCAAGGAATTTCTCCTTGATAATGAAAACAGTGTCTCAGATTTACAGTATAGTTTCTTATTAATGGCACAGCAGTCTTTATTTTCTATGTGAGTTTCTAAAATATACTCTTCAGACATATTTCAGGGGGGCTACAAAATATATTCAGGCTACTTCTTGCTATTCCTTAGAAACAGCAAGTTTTATTCCACTCTCATTTAACAAGCCAATTTTGAAGTGATAATGTTATAGTTCAGCAAATGTAGACTTTGAGATATGAGCCAGGTTCATGACACATAAATTACATAAGATGGAGTACAATGCCCACGTTACAATACAGCTATGTCTATTTCCTAAGTTGTTGAACAGTCTTGTCTTCTGTCAGTGCAACAGCAATGTGATAGGATATTTTTATGATTAGTCACTCTGTATTACATTTGCTCAGGTTCTAGGTAAAAAATATCAAAATCTTCCCAGCTGCAACCCTGCACCTGCATCCTCACCCTGAGATTTCAGACACCAATATCCTTTAAGGCTGTCCTATATTTACTGGTAAATAAAGCATCTACAGGTCTAAAGTCTCTTTGCACTTTCTACTCTCTATTAGGTTGCACAGATATAATTGAAGGTAGAATTTTAGGCCATTATTGGAATTTAGTTAACACTACTGTTGAAGACATATGAGATGGAAACCCCTCCCTCGCTTATTTATGTCTGTCCTGTTGCTGTTGCATCTCTCTAATGGTACGAGGTGTAGAGAGCAATAATGGTTTATTTTTCCCCCTTGAAAAACTATGATGGAAACCTGAAAACCCTTGAATAACAAGCCTTTGAAGAAGATGTCATTGTTACACAAATGCTTTACCAGTTAAAAGGGTGGAAAACCATGTAAACGAAACCCTTCAAAGTGTCCAGATTCCATGAACTACAATGTCCAACTTTATACAGCACTAGGAGAGGACAATTATACAATAATTTTGGAGTATTTAACTGTGTAGTTTGTGGTTAGAAAACTACATCTTTACTGTTTAAAGCTTGTCCCCTGGATATACATAGAATTCAAATTATGACTGATTATGAATTTATAGCTATGCATCTATTTTCCCTCTTCTCCCCTGTGAAGATATTCCAGCACTAGAAAAAGAGAAACTAATTTTGAATTTGCTTAATATTTTTCCTTATATGTTGCATGCTAAGATAGCAGTAACAGAGGTAATTATTAGGGTATTTAATGAGACAAGAAACAGACAAGGAAGTATGTACATTAGAAGAATGAGATGCCTACAAGCTGGATCTCAGATTTACAAAACTCAGTTCTGACACATCCTGTTTCTAGTACTCCTATCCATAAATGGCTTTAGCAGAAAGATTTGGACTCCAGGTTATTCTCACCTGGAGCCTGTGGGACTTGCTACCAGTCCTTCACTGGTGCCATAGGCAGAAGGTGTTTCCTTGGAGTGAGTAAACAGACATAGGGATGTGCTTACTACATTACCCAAGTGCCAGACCTGGGGTGATTGAGGCCCCAAGTACTTGCAACACCACTGCAAAGACTATTCTGACACCCCTTCAACCTTTACCAGCTGCTCCTACATGAGGTTTGGTCCTCTAGTCTGTGTGTGTGTTTCAGTTTTGGATATTTACTCTGTCCTTACACATACTCTCAATGATCTGCTTAGTGTTCACAATTTAAGGTTTGGCTTTTTTTGCTTTTTTTTTTTTTTCCCCCTGTGATACTGGGCCTGCATGGTTTAAAAAACAAAACAAAAAAAAACAAAAAAAAACCAAAAAAACCCCAAAATAACCAAAAAACATTTCATAAGCAAATAATTTGTAGATGCCAGAGTCAGTAAAATCTTCAAAGTTTGGAAGATTTCATGGGGATGTTACCCTTTATAGTACTCTTTGGAGAATATCCTGCAGGGAGCTCTGCCCCACCTACAGGAATCCTGGAAGAAACAAGGGACTACTACAAATCAGAATGGTGTGCAATACATACTAGAATAGAATAAGGTACGAAATTTTTCTATCCTTTCACTGGGAAAAAATCTACAGTCAGCAGCAGCACACAGAACAAACTTTTAATAAGATTATCCTTATTATTGATACAGAAATGGGCCATCAGGTATTGTTGTTTTCCCCTGCAGAAGATGAATAATTGGCCCCAAGTCTTCTGATATTGTGGGGTTAGAATATTTAGCAAAGGAATTTGCTAGTTAGAAAACAGTGAAGGGCTCAGATTTACCATGTTTCTTCCTGTAAGAGTGGTGGACATAGAAGACAATGGCAAGTGGCCTATTTCAGAAGCTGCTGGAACCTCAGAAATCTGATTAAAAGAAATAGCATTTGGGGTTAGCGTGGAGAAGTTAGATAATTAAAAGCTTTTGGAAGTGATTACTTCTATAACAGAAATGCCTGAACCTGGAAGAGTTTTACAAATGACTCAGATCTTGAACAGTTTTGGAATACTGTAAAAGGCATATTATGGGAGATGCTACAGTTAGTCATCACAGCATTTCATAAAGAATGCTGCAGCCTAATTACATTAGTTCCGGAACCTTATCAGCATATCTGATTTCTGTATTGATTTCTGGAAGCTAAATGCAATATCTGGTTCAGATGTACATCCAATACCTCAGATTAATGGAATGCTACTAGGCTTGAGTGATGGCCAATAGGTAACTACACTAGACTTAACAAGTGATATTTGCAGATGCTTTTACCTTCACAGATTCTAAAAGACAGTTTCCTTTTCTATACTCCATGGGGAGTGTTAGTTTTAAAAGTCTGCTTTATTTACGGTAAACTCCAGCAGTATTTTCAAGACTGATAGAGAAAAATTATTTATCTTAACCAGTGATGCACTCTTTGATGCAGTGATCTATATATCACTCACTTATCTAGATATAGGTGGAACACCTGCAAAAGGTGCAAATACCCCTGGAGCCTTTTAGAATGCTCATGTTGCCCTGTTAACATGGCTAAATGACAAAGTGGGTGCACTGAGATGAAATACAAGGGAAATATATTTTTTTAAAAGGGAAGGAGTAAGACTGTGTGCTGTTTTGCTGGAAATGAGTAAGTTTCTCTTTTATCAGCCCCGATGGCACTGTGTTTTGGATATGTGATTAGAACAGTCTTAATTGTTTGGTTTATTGCTGAACAATGTTTGCACAGACTAAGAGCTTTCTCTGTTTCACATCCTGCCACTCATAGCAAGTAGGCTGGAGGTTGGCAAGGAGCTTGAAGGAGACACAAGCAGGACACACCTAGACTGACCAAAGGAATGCATGAACAGTATGGAGAGGATATTTTGAGGGAGTTAGCCATTGCATGGAAACTAGCTGGACGTCAGTGTTCTTGTAAAAGGCAGTGAGTGAAAGCCTCTGTATGACCTTTTTTGAGTACGTTTTTCTTCATTCTCTTGCAGGAGGGAGAATGAGCAAGTGGCTATGTGGTGCATAGTCACTGGCCAGTGTCAACCCATTACAGACTGATGAAGAAAGGGCTTCTGCAGAATGTCCCATTAATAGCACTAAGCAAAATATTTTTTCTTTTGTCTTTATCTGAGTATTGGCATGTTACAGATGTTTTTTGCTTTGGTAGGTTTGTTCTAGAACAATGCACTCCATAAGGTATAGTCAGCAAGTTGTGCGAGTGCAGTAGGTGAGAGAACATGAATCTTTTGTAATAACTTCTTTTGTATGTGAAGACTTTTATTGGACCCTCAGAGATAAAGTGTTCTGATCCATTCCTTCGTCTTCTTTCTCTTCCATGGAAAACCATTACCAGGTGATAGGCACTGACTGTCTGCTCACACAGAGGACAAGTAAGACCTTAAATACGACCTGCCTGAAGTCTGTTAGGTGACTGAAATTAAGATACTAGAAGACTGTGCATAAGAAAAACCCCTTACTGCCTGTGTGATACCTACAGGTATGACCCTAGCAGAGAGACATTGATTACATGTCACATTATCAAAACCACAAAGCCAAAGCCCTCTGGACATCCTGTGGCTGCAGATAAGTTCCTGGATGTGCATATAGAGCAGTCTTATTAGAAAATGCAAACTGGAGCCAGTTACAGTGTGTGACACAGCACAGCAGCATGTGGATTTCACCAGGTCAGGACCAGATGTAGTTTATTTGTGTGAATACGCAGTAAAATGGAAAATCAGTTCATGCATCCTTTCAAACAAAACAACAGTTGTATAACTGCATTAGTGTAGGGCCAAGCTAGCATTGCTTTCATAAGCCCAAAAAATGTTGTTGCGTTTGATTCTAACATCTCTGAGACAACATAGATTTTTGCACATGTCTCTGCCAGACTTTGCAATGGATGTTGAGTCTCTGTCAAGCCTTTGAATTCAGTCAATTTGTTCAGGGTTGAATTGGCTCTACACTGCACCTAAGAAATCCTTTTTTTTTTTTTTTTCCCTATTTGTGGTTTCATTAACAGAGACTGCTGCTCTTTATAGATGCATGGATTTTTTTTTTTTAAAAAGTTTTTTAGAACAACTCAGAACTAAACAGATGACAAAATATGCATATTGAGTTCCACTATGGGCAATCTTTTGGAACCACACATAAATAACACTAAGTTAGAGTATATGATGGAAAGAATCTGTACACAGCAGAACAGAAAATAGGATAGAGGGAATCAGCTTTAAAAGTGGACCTCAGCTATTCTGTTACATTTCCTGCCTTAGCTGAAAGCAGTTCTATTTAACATAGATTAGTAACACACACTAATGGCAACCACAGAACAGGCACTGCAATCCATTTCCTTGTCACCTGTGCAGGAGCTTGTTTATGGGACTACTGCCCCTTGCAGGTAACATAACAATTACCTTTATTTTCTTAATTTGTATGTATAAAATCTGGGACAGATCCTGTTCCCTATCAATGCTTTTGCTACCAGACCAATGTTTAGACATTAAAGAAGGTAAGTTTGACTGCTTTCATGTGGCCATGAGAGGTTAAATGAGCTCCAAGCAGCTTGATATCATCTAGCTCCTGAATGATGAAAAGGCAGAGAAAAGGAATGGAGCTCTCCCTATTGGAGACACAATAGAGAGACATGAGTCTATCTCAAGCTCATAGAAAGAAAACAGTTAATGGCTGCTATTTCTCTGTCCACAAGTTACTTAGAGAAATAATATATGTATTTCTTCCTACCTCCTTGGAAAATAACTGCAACTTTTTCATTAACTCTGGTATGAGTGAGACCAAGTTGTTATTGCAATATTACCCGTTAAGGATTCATAATATATCTGTAAGGATAAAAAATTTCTTTTGTGTTGGGATTTCCAATGAGATGCCCCCTTTTTTTCCCCATCCAAACTTTTCCCACTCCTATTTTTTTTGTGAATTCTATTCACTCCATTATGACTTTTGATTACACCCATTTGATCATTACCCATGTGTCCTTGAGCACACTTAGTGCTTTTTTTTGGTAAAAAATGCACGTCTGTTCCAAGTCCAAAGTTAATAGAAGTGAAGACATTTTGAAAAGTTTTTGGTCAGATGCTTAATGGTTGCACATATGGTAGTCTTAATAGCTTGTGTTCAACATGACTGTGAGAAGTAAATAAACTCTAAGCAATTTCACATAATTTAATTCCTGAAAGAAATTTTGACCTTGATATTCCTTGTTATGTATATAAATAAAAATAAATTAAGATGTTTTGTGCTGAGCTGACAAGGGGTTCTAGAATAGCAATGAAGCTCTACATTGAATCAAGGTGTTGCATAAACCTTTAATTTCCCTGAAAAAACAGTAATTTATTTCATGGTAATCTCCTTTCTGCTGAACAAGTGGTTGCATTTTCTCAGTGGGAAAGTAAACCAGCTGGAGATTTAATGTAAGGAGTAACTCAGCACTGCAAAATACTGTGTATATAAAAAGATTTGCAGTTTAATTCAGAGGTCAAAAGACATGTTGCTTCCTAATGATATTGGAGAAATAGCTTGGAATGATGCCCCTTCCTTAATTCTGAGCAGTAAAGAACAGAGAAATTAAAATGTCAGCATACTGAATTGAAAACTGTTTTATGATAAGACACTTGAGCCAGCAATCAACTTTCCAAATACCACATGTGATAGTAGATTTACAGTTCTTGATGGGAAGACTAGTGCTAATTTCAGCATTCAACATGTTGGTGAGTGCTAGAATTCAGTGCTCAATTTTATATCAGACTGGTATTTAAAAACTAAAAGAATCCTGAATTAGGGTAGATAAGGCACCCTGATTCAGACAGAAAAAGCTATTCCGGTTGGAAAGAATTGGTTTTACTTGTTACAGGCACTGGTATCTATAGTATTACTCAGTAAAATGCTGTAAATAAATTCATAACAGCTTAAACAACTGACAGAAAAATATTCTATTTGAGATGGAAGGAAATGGATAACTATGAATTAAAAACCAATAACTTCTTACATGGCATAGGATGATGATGTAACGATGGTATTTTACTAATCCTGCTCGGAGCCTACATATTCCAAAGATATGTGTGCTGAGCAGATTCCTTTGTTTACCTCTGAGTTCAATAAGCTTTTTACTTAATAGGAGTTGATTTGGAATGCAAGTATATTTGGACTATAAAATCCAAGAGTGATGGCTCAGTCAATATTTTCATTGGCTGCAAAAATTAGCAGCTGATTCATAGCTTTATCTTCTATTTCTCAGGATAAACTTGTTCTCTGAGGATACCTGAATATGCAGATAGTGGGAAAAAAATACTGTTGTTGACTGACAAATTTTTGTATTTCCATGCTTTCTTAAGACCTATATTGTACTAAACTCAAGCAGTTGAAGTTCCCATACTCTTTAACCACTACAACCACTCATCTTAAGAGTGGCTTTATCAATTCAAATGCAAATAATGAAAGCACGCAGTGCATTTTTCCTCTGCAAATTTGGTTGTTCCTTTAGAACTTCTCTGTCCTGGTTCTCTCAGCAGATTATAGCATCTAAGTGCACATAATCCTGTGTCAAAAGTTTCTAGTCTTACCGGTATCCATCTTCAATCTCTATTTACTTTAAAAAGCTATAGTTTTTTTGTCACACTGGATTATTTTGGGCTCATGGACATCAGCAATAATGCTTCAACACTTCTGCACATAAAAAAGCTACACTGAAGGCCAGCTTTTAGGAACTTCCACTTCATCACATTTCATTCAATATACTTTCAAGTGTTTTCCCTAAGTAGCCTAATGTTTTAAAGAGAAAAGTCTCCACTTCCGTCTCACAGCTTGCAGTACTAATGAGTATTCATGCAACCACATCAATTCACAGAGGTATTCTGATGCATTCCTCTGTGTTGGGATTCAGAGGGCAAATTTGTGGATGGCGAGAGGAGCAGCTACAGAAACAGCTACATAAAGTGAAAACATGAAAGTAAGAAATGGAAAAACATTTAATCTCTGATACTCCAACCGTAGCCTGCCTATTCTTCTTTCCGTAGGATAAGGGGCAGCTTCCTAGTAGATTCACCATCCTATTGTCAAAGCACCATTCATTCCATCTCAGTCCCACAACTGTCTTGAACTGTCTAGAATAAAATGTATCCATCACAAGCATTATGTGCTTACATTATTTAGGATTAGTTAATACCAGGAAGAATGTTTGGCATTCATTTAAAGAAAAATATCTCTTCTACAACCTGGAGTTCTTGTAGGAATATTCTTATCTCCAAGCCTCCATGTATAATTTCTGTTATTTTTCTCTTATTTTTGCAAATGGTATTAGACGTGTTTTTCCAAAGGATAGAATTTCCAAAGGATAGATTCACAAATCAGTTGTTTATTAGCAAATCTATTTAACAGAAGTGTTCCTTTCCAAGGCAGAAAGATATTTGGGTGTGAGGACCTTGGAAGAGGGTCTGTTTATATTACAAGTGGATATAACAACATATATCAACAACCAACCTAACATTATACAAAAAAGACATGTATTTTAAGAGTAAGAATACTCTCTGAAATTTTTTTCCTAAAGAGTATGTGTACCCTCAACCCCATGCAGAACATAAGTCAAGATAATTTGCTATTTTTCTAAGCAGTGTTAACTATTCCAGACAATGGGTTGTACATAACAACTCCCCAGTATTCTCCAGTATTCACTAACACAGAATGAATGTTCTTAGTGATCCCTGTAGCCATAAAATCTGCAGGTGAATGTAGAAAATTACCTTTCTTGAGAAATTACATTAATTTCTTCTGTTTGATATGGAACTGATTTTCATAAAAGCATGGTGCTCCTCACCTGAGACTTTCAGTTCAGTACTTTTTATGTACTTTGGAAGACCATGACCAACACAGAAAGAGTTGGAGGGTCACCTGTCATCTGTTGTGACTGTAGACTTGCAGGCTTTTTGCTATCACATGACACCAGCTGAGAGGAAGCTCCTATTTTTTCTTTCCTAACACATGTGAATTTTTCTGTTGGGAAATTAGTCAGTTTGCTGGCAGAGTAAAAGAGAATAGCATGCTCCTAGCATTAGTAAAGGGAACATAAATAATTTCCGCTGATGGCAATGTTTGAATCCGCTCTACCACAATTAGGAATGAATAAAATTCCTTAGGTATTACTCTCTGGAAACTGCTGGCAATTGCTGACTTTAACAGCAATCCCAGCATCTGCAATTAGGTCAGCTATTTGCAGTTTGCCCCCAGGGAACTTGGCCAGTCAGGTGTTCCAGTGCCTATCTATCACTGCTACCTACTCCAAAAAAACCCACAAGTATATCTGTGTTATATGCTGCTGTATCATTTTTTCTCTACCTCAGTCATCTATTCTGCTTTTCATCAGGGTGCTTTTCTGCCTAGCTAGATGCTAATGTAGCCTTTGGCCTCAGCTGATCACTATTTGTGTGGAACAAACATGATGTCAAAGGAAGAAAGCATCTTAGTCATGTTTAACACTGCAGACATGTTCCAGTGTTAGAGGTGTGAATGTCACCCCAAATCTGCAGGGTACACACTAGATTTCTTCAATAAATATATTCCTATAGAATACATTTGTAAAAATATGTTATTCCTGTGAGAAAATATTCGTCTGTGGTAAACACAATTGCTAAAGTGTATTTTCTATTAATTAGTATTTTTTTCATTGGATGTCTATTTTCTATGGAAATATAATGTTGGGTTTTTTCCCCTAGGGAAAATGTTGGCTCAGTTTAATAGGTGGCTGTCATCCTCTGACATTTAAATGAAGTGACACAGCCTTCTAGAATTGTGTTTCAAATTTATGCTGAGCAGGACAGACATCATTTTAGGACCTTCTTATTCTCCATTTTCAAAGGTTTGGGCTTTGGTCTTTATCAGACTCCTAATCTGTTATTATGAACACATTAGATGCACACTTTGGATTTTAAATCTTTGTAGTGGGATGATTTTCTGCTTAAGAAATATGAAACTTTTAAGGGATAATGAAGGGATAAATGGAGCATTTCTTCAGTACTAATCACTTTATGCCTTCATAATATTTTATCCACATTTTTTGTTACTTACTTCTTTTACACTTTATCCTTCTTTTTTCCTGTCTTTAATGTAAAAGAATCTAATTTTTCAGTTTACTTTCTTCAGATATTTGTTTTTTATACAGTTATATATACACTTTTAAACAGTATCATGATGGAATTGAGACGTAAAGGTAGGAGTCAGAGACTAATTTTATTAAAATTCAGGAATCTTTGAATCTGATATTTTATTTCCGAGTATTCTCTATTTTCAGCCAAATAATTTTTTATTTTTATTTTCAAATATGGCCTTATTCAGACATTCGTGAAAAGCAAGAAGAATGTTGATTGGGCTCTCATTATTAAATGGTAGATTTCACAGAACACTGAAAGGAACAAATATAAATAATCAAACAACAAATGTAAAATTGTCTTTTGGGCCTTCAAGAGATCCATTCACTTCTTTTTAATTTTCTCAAGCTGTGTCTTCTTTTTGGGAAAGCATCTTGGAAAGATTCAGCTGGAAGCATTAAAAATGCTGGCAGTGTTAAAATTGTGGATGGACAATGGTTAAACTAGTTGCGTCCTTTACTCATCACCTTCTAACTACAATAAGAAGTGCTTTGGGCAAGAGAGATGCACCATTAAGAAGCTAAAAGATGTGAAAAGAAATATCTATTAAATTTCTGAGTAGCTTTTCTACAGACTATAACTGAGGGTCATTTTACTTGCTCACAGACTAACACACAATCAATATTAATTATAAAAAAAATAACGTTCTTGTAGTGAGATCAGTATAGAGTAATGAACTGAAGCAACATAAATGCATTTTTCAGTATAGTGAATTTATACGTGACATCAGAATTTTAAAAAATGGATTAAAAAAATTTCTATGATCAGAAAGCTAGAGGCTAGGCTTCACTTTGTTTTGTCTCTCTACAAAGTTAGGTACAGCATACTGTGTAGTTATCCTGGAGAATAAATCATAATAATAATAACTAACTAACTAAATAAATATTGATAATAAATCAATAAACTCTGATGTTTTTTCAATTAGACTACGTTCAGAAAGGAGAAGTCCAGTTCAGTTTTTAGTGCTAATTCTGCAAAAAGTACCAAGAATCTCAGTGTTTTACAACATGATATTATCAGTTGTTTAATCAACACTATCTGCCAGAGCATGCTATTGTAAAAGCCATTCTAAAATAAAATAAAATGAAACATCCTTCTCTATGTATTGTTAAGCTCTATAATCTGATCGTTTTGATCAGTTATGCACTGCAAAACAATGATAATCCACTTTGTTAGGTAACAACCTGGATTTGGTGGAAGGTGGAAAAAAGGAAGACTTTCATTTCTCAAATTAATTTACTTTATTACTATTAAATGAGTGCTGATTAAGCAGCTAACAAATGTAAGACAACTGAAAATTTATCACATTTGAGCTTGATTCATCCCAGTGAGAGGAATTTTCTTATCACAGGATTTTAGGAGACTGTTTTTGTCACACACACAAGTGTTGAGAATGTAGTGGAGATATATCAGTGTTTATATTGATCAGGACTACGAAGTTGTGGAATGAATTGAGTTGCCTTTGAGTGTAGATTATGCCCACTCAGCACAACTGAGATCTGTCTGGGTAGAATGCAGTACTGATTCAAGAGATCTGGGCTGTTCACACATCCTACAAAATGTACTCATGCAGCTGCCAGAAATACCACCTTGGATTTAGCATGCTTTATATCTCAGGCTCTAAATTGTTCAGAACAGTCAGCCACACCATTCTAAATCAGATTTTTATGTCAGTACTTTTATAGATTACTTCCATATTGCACTCGCAGCAAAACTGACACAGAGCTGCAGATCTGAAATCTTTAGGTGGGATAAAACATGTAAATTACTGAATAAGAATGTCAATAAATAGCTTATAATCTGACATTATCCATCTGACTAGAAAAGAATACTGAAATAAGACTCTACGAAATCACAGTATAATTATACAAATTTTACTCTTACAAAAGTCATTATATAAAAGCCAGCATATGTCATACAATTTTAAAAATGATATTGTGTTTTTCTGCCACTTCAGAAAACAATTACTTGCTTGGTTTATAGAATATCTTGAAAGCATTTCAATAATCAAAGGGAAGATTTATATTGAAATATTTTCAAAGACGGCACCATCTCCTCATCATTAGTGATTTTTATTAATTTGCTTTCTTAAAGTGCTAATTCTAGTTTAATTTTTCAGATGCATGGAACTGGATCTTACTTTTTTTCCCCCTTAATTTAATGAAAACAACAAAAAATTGTGACTAGTATTACTTAGTAGAAAATATTTTTATGCAGTTTTCACTTTTCTTTAAGGATAGCTCTTTTATTTTTCCATAGTGTTTAAGAGAAAGTTCCAAGAACACTGTAGTTTTAGTTCTTGCACAATATGTCTTGACTGGTGAAATTGTGGGTTCTTGTACTTATCTATTTTATCAGACTAAGGGATGTTGACCCCTCAAGCCATAAATATAATAGTGCAGGTCTGATTATTCTTCTGGATTGTGGATTCATAAGACAGTGTCCATCTTGTATTCTTACTTTGACAGAGCCTCTTCACTCATTTCTGTCAGCCCAGAGATTAATTCAGCACCGGAATTTTATTCTCTACATATTACAGAGGGATATATAGCTCCTTTAGGATCTAACCCTGCAAGATATTCCACTCACATTTAAATCTTTGGAGAACATTGCTGGTTAGTATGTGGAAAGTTTGGACTCCTTAGCTGCCCAAGTCTGTATTTGTAATAGAGTTGGTCAGAAATTGGAATACTTACACTGAAACATCATGGTCTTGGAAAACTACAACTTTTGACAGCAAAAAAGGCAATAGTTTTCTGTAATTCTAATGTATATCTTCCATCCAAAATATTATCATTATTCTTTTCAGGAAGAACGTACATTTAACAGGGACAGCAGTTAAAGGTGCAATATTCCTTTTTACACAAAAAATGTTGATTTTGTTATGCCTGCAATTACTCTTTCCTATTTATTGTTGTGGTGTTGATATGTTTTCTGTTACATTTACTCTTTTGGTATCTTGTTTCTATAGAAATATATCCTACCAGTACATTTCTCACTACACAAAAATTTTTGTCCGAATAAACACTGGAAAACAAAGACTATTAATGCAGTCTGGGTATTCTGAGTTGTGGTGACTGCTGTAGTTCTTCATTGAACAATATGGAAATTGTACCAATTTACAGGATGACTAATATGTATCCAACTAATAAGTATGAACATATTTTACTTTACACCATGAAGCAGGTATAAAGACTATAAATAGCAAGATAATTCTATTAGATATTACAAAATATTATGGTTATTGTACAAGTTCCTACTGAAGCTCCATCTGGAATACCATATATAGAGCCAATCACCTATATTCAAGAAAGATTAATTTGTACCAGTACAGCTGCTGAGGACTATTGAAATGCTGAAGGGAGAGCTAAGCATGTTTAGTCTAGCAAAATACAGGGCTTGAAAAGGCATTGCATTGTTCTTAGCACGTACATACAAAATACAAATACGGAGAGAGAAAATTCACACTTAAAACATAATAAATTTGAAAGAACAAATATGTTTTAACAAAAGAATTATAACTTTGAAAAAGAATTCTAACCATGTGACTGATAAAATTGAAAAATTCTCTATGCAGAAGCCCTCAGCTTATTCATAAACAAACTCAGAACTCTAGTAGCTGCCATTCAGGTGTGCTGGCTAGACTACTGCACAGTTTTCAATTTTACCTTACAAATGGAACACCACTCAAATTTGGGTAGTGTAAAATCAAAATCCTGTACTTCAGATGTAACATCTTTTACTTCTTCATGCGTGTCAGAAAGAAAACCATAAAAGAGAACCAGAATACTGTTAGTTGCTTGATGTGGACTTCATCAACTGATTTAGTTTAGGGATGTAAGAACATTTTCTATATAATATTTTGGGACTTCCTCGCCAACATTATCCTCTTACAGGACCTTCTATGAACAAAAACAAAGCCTGGTTGCTGGTTCTCTCTTCCAGAGACTCATGGAAGAGGGAGTGTGGAAGGGATTGGAAGCAGGACTGGCCACTTAGTCCCTAGTGCAACACATGCCATTTGGTAAAAGTTGCTCTTGTCCCTGGGCTGCTGCAGTTTGGACCAGAGCAGGGAGCGAGGGTGCCACAACAGAGATTCTGACAACTCCACTTTCTGGCTATGCCCAGTGTATTCAGCTGTGCAGACATAACTATTGCACTCCTACTTACCCCAGGCAATACATTTGGCTGAGTCAAAACTGAAACATACTTCAGTAGTTCACTTTTTCCTAAAGTAGCAAAGCTGTAATAATTATGAATATCATTGATGGAAAATTTTATTCACTCACTTAAGCTGTAGATTTCGTACAGCATTCATTCCAATAATCTTGTCATTCCGCCCCTATAAATAGTATTCATTTCACCTCCCCAGGTTTCATACAACGACTGTCTGAAAAATACATGAACAATATAATTTAATTGCAGAAAAATAAAAAATATGGGGGATGATAAATGTATTTTATGACCTTTAAAATGAAGCCAGACAACATTCATATCATTTCTGCTTTTTCAAGCCTTAGTGAATGTCTTGAGTTTCAGAAAAATTCCCAGAATATTTTGATGGAAACTGATTCTTATTCCATATTCATGGGGATTTGCATTGCTGGTGCTGTGAACAATATATCAGTTTACAGTCACCACACAAGGTGCTAAGATCAACTTTCTCCAGGTCCTGTCATACAAAATTATATTAGAACACACAGAAATTAATTTAATGACATATTAAAATTCAGCATAAGTACAGAATATATTGAAATTAGTAGGTATGTTTGAAACCAAAAGGAATTAAAACTATAAAATGCTATCTGCAGATGATACTCAGATGTAACATCTTTTGCTTCTATGGACCATATTCTATGTATCAATATTGAATTCTTCCTTACAGTAATTTACGATTTCACCATCAATAGAAGCCTTTACAAAAATAGTCTCTGCCAAACATTAGAATTCCAAAAATCACAAGAGTGCCTGTAAAATAAAGGTCATATTGATGCTTGCTTACATTCCAGAAGTTTATATATTTTTTGTCTTTCTGGTTTTTTTAAAATTAGTTTTGTTTTTTTGGTTTTTTGTTTTTTTGGTTTTTTTTTTTTTTGTCCTAAAGAATGCACTGCATTCATTTGTTAACAAAATTGGAACTGCAATAGAAAGGACTAAATAGCATGGGCTGGCTCTATTATAACTGGCTTGGAAATAGTCTTGATTTGTATCAGAAAAGACAATTTGGTGCAGAAATATATTCATATTTAGATGGTAGGGCTAATGTTAACATATCAGTGATAACATTATTTACATAAAAATTATTCCTCATACATTTTGACTACTTCTACTTTACTTGTATTATTACTATTTCAGAGATAATGGCAAACAGAGTTTTAAAATACATTTCATATATTACTCTTTTTTTCCCCCGTAGCAAGACTACATCTTTCAGATGACCTGATTACCTTAGTTCAGGTATCATATGTCACAGTATATGTAAGGGTAAATAAAAATGTCTCATGATAGCCTACTAGCTTAATTTAGCACTTGGAATGTTGTGTTACTGACCTGCTAAAATTTAAAAAATACATCTTGGTAATGATAACTTTTTATAGATGTTAAAATTGTAACTATGTGGTAATTTTTAGCTGTGAATGTTAAAGATGGCAGGTATGTTCCAAGGAACAAACAATTCTAGATTTTCTTTCTTTTTTTTCCAATTCCTTTTTCAGGCCCAAGGCAAAGGTGTTGTTCCAGCACTGAAAGAAGATGAAGTATCTCTACTATTATTGCTTACCTGTTATTGTCTGGTTGGATGACAAAAAACAGGAGAGAAATGTCATGGTGAGGACTCCTAGCATGCTCAGAGTTTTCTAATCTGTAATTAATTTCTTTTTCCTTTCTTTACTGGAAGTCACCTTGAGGTCATGAAATGAACATGACAATTTTTACTGCTTGGAAAAGGAGATATCTGAATGACTTACATAACACACAGAATTACTGCTGGCATCCAAAGGTAATTTTTGTTTTCATTGCTATTTCATTTGCTAAATAAAAGTTGATCTTCTCTTTTGTATATATTGTGCCTGAGTCAACCCAGGCTTTCTTTGACTTTACTGTGCAAGACTACATTTACAGCAGACAGAAACCCATGTGTTGATCACTAACTTTTATTATCTCATTTTTGTTATGGTGTAAGTATATTACCTTTTTTCTCTGTGGATAAGCACTTCACACAAGAGCTTTCTGAGGCTGTGCTGCAACAGCTTAATTCTGCTTATAACCTAGTTTGAGGCTTTAAAATCTACTTGTAAATTGATTTTCACATTGTCAGCTGAAGATGTTTCTCTGATGCCTTCTTCTCCAAAGTCATGGCAAGCATACTTGTGTTTCATACTAATCATTGCTTGTGATAAGAGTTACCATCTCTGTAGAAAGGAAAATTTCACTTACCTTGTTCATGGGATCTGGATACACATCAGTCCTACTTAGCTGTTAATTTAAAGAGCAAAACATTCTATCACCTCTTCAAAATGGAGAGGTATTCAGTTGGAATAAATATCAATATATCCTAAGGTCTGGAATACCACTTCACATGAATACACATTTGAATATTTGATTACATGCTAAATATACTAACCACTAAGAACTGTGTTGAAAATATGATTTTCATCCTACAATTAATCCTGTGTAAATGTACACACAGAGGGAATTAATTACCAGTAGCATAATTATTCCGATTTCTAGAGTTACAGAGAAGGCTATGATTTTTCTATGTAAAATCTAACTTTATAATACCTAATATATGCTGTAACTATCAAAACACTATATATGTAGCATTAGAGAAAGGGGATTTCTGCATTAACTCTATGTAAGCTTTGATTCATTTACATCCACTGAGGATTGTTCACCCTTCCAAGCAAAGTTAAAGATTCCTCTACACCGTCAGGACTGAGTAGTTGGGTCTTTCTTCCTTGCCTCTACCCTGGAACTCGGATCTCTTTCCTTTTGCTGCATAAAAATTAAAACGATAAACAATTTCACCTATGCAAAAGGCATTTGCTAGCATCTGCATCTTCCTTCCTTAACAAATAACCTGCCTATCGGTGTCTGTGAAAATTTTGTGTCAAAACGTAAAATGGACTCTTCCATCAGCTATTAACACTGTACTATAAAATTATTATATATGTACTATTATATATATTATAAATGTACTGTTATAATTGCAGGTGTGAATGTGGCCATGAGTAGAAAGACTTGGTCAGACACTGCTCTTGTTTATACTGCAAATGCTCTGGAATCACAGCAGTGAAATGAATTATGTTGATCTCTCCTTTTGTACTGCGTTCAGGATAATGGTACATTAGTCCCCTTCCTAGATTCTTTGAAAACATTTGAAAGTCTGTTCATGGTCAGCTTGAACAAATATTTCCTGGCACCTGATAAACCAGGTTCATGCCTTTTTTGGAAGAAATAGGCCCAAACTAACATAGTATCTACCTGAGGGTGATAGAGAAGAATATCTCTTTGGGACAAAATTAAGAATCTTGAGGGAAATCATTATAACCCAAGTAAAACAAAAGTACTTTTTGATCCCAAATGGAGCAGAATAGCAAATAGAAGAAAGTTATAAGGAAATTCAAGAATGCAATTAATTATGAACAGCATCAGCTCAAAATGGAAGTTAACAAGATAGTAGGCTATCTTTCCAACCCACAGGATATTAAGACAGAAATAAATACATGTCATAATCAGGATTTAGACATCTAGATGCATGATTGTAGTGGTTGCCCCAGTTTACTTATTTTGAAGATGTCAAGGCTGCTTCTCATCAAGTGAGTTGGAATACTGTGAATTTGTTGGGGTTGTGTTTTCCCATACCATTAGCTGTTCTTTAGATTCATGAATATCTTTGGTGTTGGCACATTATTTTCTTCTCATCTTAACAACATTTTGCTGTTGTTGATATAAAAATATACATGCTTTGAATATGTATGAATGTATGGTACCTAGCACAATGGCTACTTAACTGGGACACTTGGGAACTAGTAATATAAAAATAGAGGAGGAAATAGACTTATCTACAGACAAAGTAATCCCTGAAGTGTAGATCCATCAAACTGCAGAATTTTAACTAAAAAGTCTCCCTTGGCTGTAAGTCACATGTCAGTTTTCAAGATGGACAAGTCATTTTTAGGCACGAGTCTTAGTTTTATCAAAGTTTTAAAGGTATGGAATTAAACACAGAACTCAGATTCAGAGCAGATTTTTTTCCTGGGGTACAGTAGCTATATGCAGATAGGCACATAACATAAAATTCTGGTTTTAGTCTGGATTTACTTACTGCAGTTATTCCAAGGCATGTAAAAACACCCTCTGATTTTTAATAAATAGTTCAAGTCAGTTCCTAATGTTGTTAGTAAACTCATTAATATCAGCTGTCTCCTGCACTCTCTTCCACTTTCAAAATTAATTAAGCTAGCAGCACATTAACTGGAAGGAAGAAGCCATAGTTAGTTTTTTTATACAGAAAACAATAAGACCATAAATCAAGAGGAGCAATCCTCATGTTCTGGAATTGACCTTATGAAGGGAGACTTTGCCAAGTGACAACAGCATCTGTTCAAATGGAAAAAACAAACATAAGTGAAAGGAATACATCCACTTCTCTCTCAAATATTGTGGAAATATTGCTCGTTGCTTGCAATCACCTGCCACATCAAGAATTCTCTTCGGCACCCATTATCTCGCCCATTGTACCATTAACAGTCAGTTTTCTTTTGCCTTGTAATTTTTCACCCACCATCAAACTTGGAATCTTTATTTTAATATAAAAATACGTAGTATTATTATGATAACTGATATGGTATTTCCCATTTTTTCTGCTAATATTTTTAAAGTAAAGTTAGCCTTCTGGACCATATACTCTTTCATAAATTAATATATATATATTTATATATGAACACTACCACTGGCAATTAGCTTAAAACAGCTACAGAAGATTGATACACTAAATAGTTGCAGAAGCTTGGAAAAGGACTGGCTTCTTTCTGCAGCTATTAAAACAGTTGGCAGCATGTATCAGAAAGAAATGTTTGTGAAAACTGACATTTCATTGGATTTTTATTCACACATCACTGATTAAAAGGTGACACACCTTCCCCCGTGAGTGAGCCACTGGCAGAGCCACAGCTGCAGAAGCTGCAGGCAGTGTTTTTGGCTCTGCAGCCTGGGAGCAGGAAACATCAGTGTGGTGCCTAGGTGTCGTGCTGAGGAAGCTGCCTTGGACACACAGCTGGAGAAAGCTTTCCCTTGCATGCAAGGACTCCAGGCTGCTGCAGGACTCCAGCTCTTAGCTCATCCTGCTCAGCTATCAGGCTCTGAAGGAATGGGGGAGCCCAGCAGACTAAGCACAACCTGAAGGGTGTTGGGACCTG
>JANRMJ010000088.1:41895940-41927224 GCA_025584955.1 Alethe diademata
TGCTCTGGCCCTTGAGAGCAATCACATATTAAGAAAAAAAGTGTTTTCTTTCCTACGATGTGAACAGAATGTGGACTTCTTCTGCTGCACCTGTATTCAGATTTCTACCCTGAAAGAACCAGATTTGTTGTGCCATGACCAAATCCTAATCATTAACCAGATTGTGTGCCATAATCTGTAATGTTTTAGCTCTTATCTGTACAAAGCAGCTATAATCACAAGGATTTTACATCATGTCATGACTTTGTCTTAATAATTTTATCTGGAAAAATTGATACTTATTTCTAAGTGACAAGTTCTATCAGAAAAATACTATTTATTAATCACTGTAAAAAATTTATAATGCTGATATGTTGCAGATGAAGAGCTCCAGTACTCTGTTTATTTGGTCTGTATAAAAGTTAAGGAATAAACAAATATCTTTTCAAGCACATAACTGAGTACTGTTTTTTTATGCTTTTTCTTTGTGGGAATGTATATTACAAAGGTAAACGAGGCAGCAGAGAATGTATCATGCCACCAAAGAGAAGACACACCAGTGGAAGCAGTTTTACTTACTATGACAGTTTAGATTAATTATATGTGTTCACAAAGACATATATATAATTATAGTGGAAGGATCTTGTGTTTGAATTGGAAATTGACATATTCAAATATGGCAGTGAAGTAGAAAATTTGTTATGTTAATGAAGCAGATTTATAAATGTTGTAATTGCACTGATCAAATGAGCAAAAAATAAAGCCTCCAGCCCACTCAGTGTTCAAAAACCCCCCAAACTAAAACACAGGTATTCTTCTTCAAAGTGTGCATTCACTTACTAATGATAATCACAAAGAAGGAGAAGCTTCATCATTAATGAAACAAGGGAAAGAAATAGAGTGCTAAAGCCAAATGCTACATGTAAGGACAACATCAATTCACAAAAGTGCTTATACATTAAACTATGTCATGTCTATGCTGCTTTAGAGAAGGCTACAGAATTTGGTAACAAACAAGGCAAAATTTCAGTCATAATTAGTCCAGGCTCCCAAACCTTCACTGCAATACCACATCCAGTTGCCAGTTTATCCTACTACAATAATTTCTTTACCTATCCCCCTTTCTATATATTTCAAAAATATATCCAGTGTTCAACCATTATTGCTCAAAAATCTGTAAATGTGTCTTTCATTTTGTTTAATTTAAACCTTCTGCAGACAGTCCCAGCATTTATTGTCAATGTTCTAACTGAAATTACATTTTTCTACAGTCATCCTTTACTTCTAAATGAGAAACAGTTTTACATGCTCACTGCTGAAACCCATTGCTCATGACATTGGAAACCTAAGGTTTGTGGTGTTCTTATGGCTGGGCTCAGGCAATGAAGAGTGTGAGTGGTTAACAGAAAAGCTCCAGAGTGGCACCAGCTGGGTCATGAATATAAAAGTTCTTGTTGTCCTTGTAAGTCTCCACTTTATTAAAGCACAATGAGAAAAGGTCTATCAATTTTCTTTGACTAAGATCCTGCTTGGCAGATAGTAAGCCATGTTTTCTGTGGAGCCTTACCAGGTGTTGCCATGTAGCCTCCATGATGAAGCACAAGGAATTCTTCCTGATGTTACAGCCTCCCATTTGGGACACTCCAGACATATTTAGCCAGGAGCACAGAGATCTGCAAATGGTGTATACACAACTTTAAAGTATAAAGAAGTTTTAGGGAGCCATTTGGCCAAGCATTGTCACGCTCATCTTTCCTGATGCGGCACACCTAGACCATACACCATAGCACACAGGTGACTGGTCCTGGATGCTGCTGAGCTGCTGTCTCCCATCAACTAACAGCTCTGAGCACTCAACCCAATGACCCCCAGCAAAACTAATTAGCTTCCCTGTTTCTCTTTTGGGCTTTAAACCATTCCTTGCTGTTTTTCCTCTTGCTTTATTGATGATCCTCTCTCAGCAATCCTATTTCTGTAATTTTTACTTTTCTCTGTCTCTACAGGCTGTCTCGTGGCTCTTTGTCCACACCATGAGTCAAGGTAACACGTTCAAGGCACATGAGCTGTACTCTGAATCCTTCATATCCACACAAGTAAACCCTGGAACAGGGGGAGCACATGGCAAGGATTTCAGGGAGAGAGTTTCATCAGACATCCTTAAGAAGATCTGCAGGCACAAAGCTGGCACAGAAGCAGTAATTTTGTAAATCTCAGCAACAATGACCTATATTCCTCACTGCTATAGACATGTTCACTGCTTTAGTATCTATTTGTTGATGTACACACAGACATTTTTTTTATTAACAGGTTGCATAATAACTCTGTTTCTCACACATATAGAAAAGAACCAGTTGCAGCAACTGTGATCATGAATGCAGATAGAATAGATTTCACAGCATTTCCATGCTTTACACTTAAGGCTATTTCCTCTTTTAAAATAATTCTTTTCCTAAAATCTGCCTTCTATGAGGTATTACAAGAGAGCAATGTGAGATTAAAGCTAAACATATTATCCAATTAATAATTAAAAAATAAATATCAACTTTCAAAACCTTGCATAATAAAATAAACTAGATCAGTCTCTGTTTATAAAAAAGTCAATTAGATTGCTTTTCAAAGCAACATGTTTCACAAATTGTGCTAAAACCAGTAAGAAATACTTGTCCTTAAAGATGAAATCAGAAATTTAGAAGTAGCAGAACCTCTGCTGTGTTGTACTATGCTAGCAGTGATTTTCATTACCAAATCAACACAGGAGTTGTTCATTTTTTCATCTGAACAATGAGCAAAATGTCCACTGACCTTTTTCTGTAGTTCTCTGCCTGTCATCATGGAGCAAATATTGCATTGTATTGCACTGTGGTTCATAGGGTGGTCAAATGTGACTGCCAATGTTGAAATTCTAAACCATTTAAAAAGCATCTCTTTCAAAACATGAGAAATAGTGTTTTATATAAGATCAAGCTTTCTGAAGCACTAACACCGAGCTCATGAGGTGGATAACGGGTGGTTTTATGTGAGTAATGGCACTAGTCCATGAACTGCTGAACTCATGTACAAAATGTTCTCCATATGCCTCTTTGATATAGACCATTTGATTGCAAATGTGCTCTCTGGTATTAATCAGTAGAATGTTAATCTTAATATTGCCTTGTGTTGTCACTAGACATTTAAATAAGTAAGCAATATAACAGGGAACTTTTTCCACAGATATGCCAGTAAATGTGCATTAGCTGTTTCTGCATGCAGTGAAAGACTGCAATAAATATAGATAGCACAGAAAAACTCAGCTGGCAACATAACAAAAAACTTAGTAGTTTTGTATATAGCCTCCAAAGTTTTTCTACATAGTTTTAAGATAGAATCTGAAGAAGTCTAATGGGTTTCCACAAGGCCTCGTGCTTATCTTTCGGTTTCATGGTAGAAGACAGAACAATGTGTTAGTAGCTCCTGTAACGCTACAGTTTGTTACATTTTTCTTTGCCACCTCTCTTATTTTAAAGAGTTTATTTTTAATGACTTCATCGAATAGTGAATTTTAATTTGAAAGAGACAACAGTTATATCACATAAATAAACACATAAGTCTAGTATTTGGTCCTTATTTTAAACAACAGGTAAATATTTTGGGCATGGTATGAATTACATTAATTATTTACTTGTAAAGAATAAGTTTATAAGAAAAAGAACATAAAATGGTCCTGGCACAGAAACACAATATAAGAGTAAAATGAACTTTCTGCATTGTCTTGCTATTATTGTAAGATATAACCTTATTTTATTTCATTTCAAACCTTGATGTGTTACTTGTCTCCATTCTTCAACCTGCTTCAGAAGGTGTGAGACTGGAGGAAGTTGCTGGCTTGAAACATTTCAGGTGAGTGTGGGGGGAAAGGGAAGGTTGGGTCTTGCTCTAGTGAGGTGATGCTCTGGTCTGCATTCCTCACTACCCCAGGCCTGTATCCCAGCCCCTGTAGGGGCTGCCAATCCCTTCCTCAGCTTCTGTGCTACACCTTGATACTTTTATCCTGCTTCTTTCTGTCCCCTATAGCCTCCGTAGATTATCAGTTTTTATTAATAAAGGATCTGGACATACTTTACATTATCTACATTCAATAGATGGCCATAGATCTTGCAATGTAGAATCTGAATTTCATTCCTTGCTTCTTCTTCTTCTTCACCATCTTTGAAACTCACCAACATCTGCAGTTGACTTACTAGTCAATTGATCATCTCTTCCATAAAACTAACGATATTTCCTATATAATCTAATTGTCTTCTACTCCTTTTCATCAAATAATAATTTTGCTTTCTTTTTGCTCTTCTTAATTTGCTTTTGGTCTCTTTTTTTGCACTCTTTCCACATAATCTTTTGCTTCTCCAGTCCTCCTTCTCTTTGTCTTGAGAAAGAAATTTAGTGACTCATTCACAGACTCCTGAGTTCAAAAACATATGCAATCTCTTCTCTCTATTTTGTCTTACCTAAAAAAAATGAAGCTTTTAGCCAACATCTTAGGGGCCACCAGAATGCAGGTGAAAGCTAGGCCACCAGGAAGACTGCTGAGACATCCACTGTCCCTTTACCACTCATTTCTAGGTCAAGTAAGATGTTTTTTCTGTCTCAGCAATGCAATTATAGTAGCAAAACTTGCAATATTTCAAACTGCCACTTTTGTATTCATCTTCAAACTGGAAAGAACTTCTGACATTATCTTGAATATAGATTTCTATACCTAATGTCCCAATTTAACTTTTAGCCACTCTTTGTCCTGAATATTTCTCTTTATGTCGAACTAAGCAGTTAAAAGCCAAGGAAAAAAATTAAAAGATCATTCTATACCTCAGTCATGTAAAAATTATTAAGCCAAGTACCAAAAATTAATATATTTGAAGAGTAGATTTGTGAGAAAGTCTTGTTTTGTCATGTTTAAAGCAAGGAGGATCATATCTTTTAGTTCACCTTTTTAGAAGGTGTAGAAACTTGCTATGTAATGTCAAGTTCTAATTTAATTTTCTGTGATCCCAGAAGCTAAGTCTCTTTGGAAGGCTCCAGGATGGTTGGAAGCAGTGATGCCAAGGTATTAGTATCAAATATCCCTTGACTTTTTTTTCCTGGAAGAGTGAGGAATCTTAAAACCATCTGCTACGTCTTCTTATAAGACTAAACTCCAGAAAGGAAAAAAAAGAAGAAAATAAAGACCAACATCCCATCCCCCCCACCTCCCCAGGAAACAGATATTTGGCTGATTCACTTTTTCATTTCTGTGAAGTCTCTATGCCTTTGTGGCAATTAGTAGAGTTGAAGTAAGATTTCGAACTCAAAAACATAGATAAGGGATTCATAGCCCTTAAACGTCATTCCAGAATGATAAGGTTATTAGTGCAAGAGCAGGAAAATATTTTTAATTTTATAGTGAAGTAATAATTTGTTTTCAGTCCACGCTATCAATTTAGGTTACTCTGCATTTTCAAAGTTATGTTTTGTATGGGAAAGAACTGCAAGCTGACACTTCAAAATGTGAACAGTTATTTATCAGGTTCAAATGGATCAATCTCTTCCTTCCATGAACATTTCTTTGTGTAGACTAGTGACAACTTGAAAAACTTCTGTGCATTCCTTCACAAATCATCCTTAAAAAGGCATTTTTGTTTAACTGTTACATTGTTTCCACTAAGAAAAATGTCAGGAAAATAACTTTTATTCTGCTTTCTAATTAAAAATAGTTTTTCAGGATTTCTGAAATGATGCATACCGGATTCATATTGTTAAATATTAAAGCTCAAATATTCTCATTTAATGTCATTGTAATGGATGTTCTTATTTGAGTTCTGATTGAACTATAAAAGTCTTCAATTCTATAGCTGATGTGTTTACTTTTTACAACACACAGAGGCTCACTCATTTTCATTGTCTTCCAGTCAAGGTTTCTGTTTTCCTTCAACATACATCAACAAGTAACATTTAAAAAAACCTGATTTTGAATAAATTGTTTTCCTTTGTTACAACTTATTCTCTATAGTTTAAAAATGCAACAGCAATCACCTTGTTCTCCACATCACCTGGATATGTTGTCATATTTGCTAGTATTTATTAATTTTTTCCATTTATACTACTGGGAAATCCATATAAAAAGCAAGCCCATATGCCATACACAAGATTGGTATATAAAGTAAAAAATTAGTGTGTGCACCTAAAAAATCTCTCTGTTATAACTAGATACCATTTTAATATTTCTCTAAAAAAATCACAGTTTTTTTGCACATACTCCAAGTTCTGCTTTAAATTTATTAACACTAAGCATTAATGATAGAGTAATCTTCATTCTCTTCTTTAACAAAAATATGATGAAAGGTAATTTATTACATATCAGAAGAAAAAAAAAAGTTCTGGCTGTAGCCAGGGCTCAGGGAAAGCATGCAGTATGCATAATTTTTCCCATGAACAGACTCATGAAAGAGTTTTGTTCCTGTGATGGTTAGAATTTAACTCTCATTAAATTTTAATAGAGTTATGCTTTAAATGAAGAGTGATCGCCAAGCATCTACTCTAGTAAAATTAAAAGCATAAGTATTTAGATATGCTTTATATAATAAAACAAGTGCTTGGCATAAGTATCAAGACTAAGGGAATGACAGCAATGCGTGCAATTATTTTAAATTTATTATTTTAAAGAAGAAGTATTTAAAAAAAGAACCTGAATGGATTTAGGTACAGTTTAACCAAATGGCAATTTATGCCCTGTAGACTCAATGTTATAAATATTCATTATTTCTGTTCTTGCAACAAAAATTCAAAAAGATTTTCCTATTTGTCACTGCAAAGTTAAAACTGCAATGGCACATCCCATAGACAGATATCATGGCAAAAAAAATGAAGAGGGTTATCACATAAGTTTATATTTCTTTGCAAGAAATTATTGTCAGAAGACCCAGTGGAGGGTCTTCTGTTGCTGCCTGTTTGGTTTGGATCCTCTGATGTGGGTGAGGCAAAGTTGAGGCCAGTGGGGAGCATGATCATCCTTTCCAGCACAATTGTTCAGAAGAATTTCAGCCAATTAACCAATGTTGCCATCCCAGTGTCTTTTTCACATCTTACTCAAACCTTCTGCCTTTAGTATAAGTTTGTCTGCTCTGTCATGCACAAACAAAACCCTGAGGCAGGGAGGTTTTTCTGTGGCTACTTAATCTGTTAGCTTTGCTTAAAAGTTAAAGCCAAGGGAAATACAGACATATTTGTGTGTTTTTCCTTTGTAGGGTTCTTTTGCAAAACCTATTTGCAGAAGGAAAAATTTCCCACATATTAATGAGATAGATCTTATTTTGATTTAAGGAGCCAAAAATAGTAAATGCCATAGGTTAGCATTGTGCTTTGTGCTCCAGCTGTAGTGTAGCTCATTAACAAGAGTGCTAGAGGGAATGATAAGAACTTACTCTTAGGAAACTTCTTTTCTAAGGTGATTTTCTCAGATTTCTCCCAGCACTATTCTTAGGAGCTGCCATCTATCTTAGCTTAACATTTAAGTCATTGACCTACTCTTATTCTCTGTCAGACCTTCTTAATAATTTTAGTTCAAATGGAAAATGGAATGAAAAGCAGGAGGAAATGAAATATCAATATTCCTTTTTCTTATAATGAAAAATGAGATAAAATCTAAAGATAAATTAATAGACATTGTACCTAACTTATTGCAGTATCCAAATAAAAATTCTAAAGCATGACACTGTCTTCTTTCAAAAATGTGAAGTAACCCAAGTCTGCTAAAGCCTGATTTCAGGAATGAACCATTGGGACACATATCTTTCAAGGAAGTAGAAATCACTCATTTTGCGTGTCGATCAACTCAAGAAATCCAAGTACACATGCATGGATTTTGTTACTGACCTGAGGTTATTGTAGAAAAGGATGAAATTTAGTATGATGTGCCAATCAAAGAGATAAAAGCTAGTGTCAGTATGAAAACCAAAAGTGCATGTGTCATGCAATTCTGTAACTAAATGGAAGATGTCAGAATATCTGAGCTTAATGATAAAATTAAAAATTTGACACCTGTATTTGTAGTGTATATGAAAGCACTTGAACCAGGATAAGATTCGAAATAAAAACTCTGATGTCAAAGAATTATTGTTGAGTTTTGTTTACTGGGGATAATAAATATTTCTGAAATAATTTAAACTCATGCTCTGCTTATAATTGAATAGAAGTAAAAATTTCATTCATAGTTTTAAGTAGCTCTTGAATACCACAAAAGCCACAAAGCAACAGCCAGTTTGTCTGTCTGGAAGGGAACGGAAAAAGAAGTGGTGTTTTGAAAGTGTGGAAAATGGGCAGAGTAGATGAACATTCAGCAATTTTTTAAAAAAGTCAAAATATTTCAGAGAAGATATGAAAGCCACAAAAGACCAAAACAAGACATAGTCTCACTGAGAAGCTTCAAAGGAGAACATATTTATGTGAGGGCAAACAGCAATGCTAGCTCAGCAGCAACAGCAATTTTAGCAACAACAGCTCAGCCAGGTAGAGACCAAATGTTTATACAGATTACAAGAGGGAAAAATATCAGTGAGCTAAGTTTAAATTAGAGGGTGATGTATAATTCAGTGTAATATCCATAGGGGCATGTGAACAATTGCTGTTCTGAATACTCTTTGCATCTGGCACGAAAAGAGTGCCTGGTCACAAAGGGGAGAGACTGCACTGAGGGCAAGGGGTAGGAATAATGATCACAGATAACACAGAGAATGTATTTTGCATGGAAAATTCAGAAATACCCCCAAGGCCTGATCCTAAAATGTGCTTGGCTCTTTCATTAATTAAATTAATAGCAACATAGTAAGCATTCCAAGTATACCAACACACAGCAGGTGATTTACTCGAGGGCAATGCAGATGTACTTTATGGTAAAGGCACAGCTCTGTTGAATATAAATCTCAGACATGAACAACCACAAATCTTTCAGTACCTCACCCCTCTCTCCTCCTTATGCACATTTTTTACATGGAAAAAAATAAGAATAACAGTGAAACAAACTGTAAAGCAGGAAAATATCCTGTGGGAAAACTGATGCTGTAAGAGATCAGCAGTGTCAATAAATGTACAGTGAAACTAGACTTTTACAGACAGTGTAACTAGTTACACTGGATTATAGTTAATTTTTAACACTAGATAGGAAAATCAGGGATTTGGTGTAAAGGACTTTAAAAAAGAGAGAGAAATAATTGGGGGACAGGGATCTACATTATTGTAAATAAATATTTCTGGGTCTATATGAAAAAATATGATACTGGGGACCATTGGAAAGACAATGGAGCAGAGAAGATGCATTAAGTCTAGTCAAGTACAGCACCACAGCTACAAGCTTTAACATCCTACTTAGGTTTCACTAGAAAATAGCACACTGCTTTTCTGGAGATGGAAAAGGGTTAATCAGGAATGAGGTAATATTACCTCTGGTACAGGACCTGTACCCAGGTTCTGCATTTATGCACCCAGGAGCAGTGTGTTTATGTTGTTTCATTCTATAATTGTATGCACAGAGTCTTGTATCTGAAGGAGAGGTTCATCCACTTAGGTTTCTGAAATGATTAAATTATATCTCCTGCATCATCTTTTTAGCATACTTGTGGCATAAACTCTAAGCATCCTTGCTGTTACCATTATGAGAATTTTGGATGCCATGGATATCATGGATTTTTTTCTAGTTATACAGGATATAGATCCTATTAAAGTTTAATTTGATTAATTTTGTAAGAACCAAATTTTGGCAAGGGCAGACAGAGAACTACTGCATCTTTTAGGAGCTAATTTCCTCTTATCTTGATAGTTTGCTGTCTTTCAACCTTCTTACTCCATGTGCTGTAACCTGTGCATATACATATAGTTGCTTTCATAAAGACTTTTTTTTTTTTAATTCAAACCCTGTTGCTTAGTAATATTCATTTAAAGTAAGCATCTTTCCATTTGGTCCTTTTTCCTAAATCTAAAGATGTCAGAAAATGCCATATGTGAATTGTCCTTGCTGAAAACTCTTCAAATATTATGAGAAAAAAAATCAATTCCATTATTTACAAACTTGTATTCAGAAAAATGTTACAATTCTCTCTTTTTCAAATATAGGTTCCTACTTTTGCAAACAATTTACCTTAGTTTTCACCAAGCTATATGATCGTCAATATCTACGAAAAACAGCTTAATACAAAATATTCATAAATTACTTTTTTCTTAAATCATGTTTGATCAATTTATTATCTTCTACAATAATGTTATAATATCATACTAATTGTATTAGTTGAAGAGAGAACATAAATAATAATTATTATCATTCCCTTTCTATTCCTAACTGAAGAAGGACATAGATAAGTAAATTTTGATCTGATTTTCAGTCTATATGTTTATACAACATTAAACAACAACAACAAAAAAAAACCTCCAACGGCATCCACAAGAAAAGCCATAAACTGTTTCTTATGAAAAAAGATGTACATTGATTCCATTAATATATTCTGCTTTAAATTATGAATTTTTGTAACAAATTCACAAATGGTATAGTAAATCTTCTTTACATAGCAAAAAAACCCAAAACACATGCAAGCTAACCCTTAAAATATTTCTATACTTACGATCACCAGAATAAAAACCACAAACATATAAACATATACATATATGAATACATATGCATGCTCACACACATGGGTATATAATGTATATAATGTATATATTCAAAAATCCTTCTGTTAACTATTCTTCTGCTCAGGAACTTGAAAATGCTTTCTGGGAAGGCATGAAGCCAATTCAATAAGGGCATTGCCAAACAGTGAAATGTTAACTGATGAAATTTCCCAAAAGCAAACCCGAAATACTGCTTCTTTTTTTTTCCTCTCTCTCTGGTTATTTATTTTATTTTAAAGGATCACTTCTAGGCATACTTTAGGTACTTTATCCCCTGAATTTGTTCCAGCAGTAAGGTAGAAAGCTGAAGTGATAAGATTAGCACATGCTTCTTCCCCCTGGCTTGCAAACATTGTACCATTTGGTTTCTGACCTCTAAAATGAAAGGTGGAAGATTTCTCATAAAACCCTCGGGATTAAATCTCAGAAAGGTTATTTTTTTTTTTTGAGGAGATAGAAGGGATAGGTATTATAGTACATCTAAAAAAATTTAAAAGGCCTGAATAGAAAAGCCAACTGCCCTATAATATTAATATATGACAAATAATATATTAGAAGTCTCATGCATTTTGACATTTTGACTTACCTTATGGGTGGATCTTATGATCATGATTGGAGAACTTCTTTTTATGGTGATCTCAAGTTGTGATCTATATATGCTGCTGTGTGTGCAATACTACAGCTTCTTTATCAACAATATTGGTCTATGGCCTTGCTGGCCCATAAATGCACTTCTAAAAATTCAGGGAGTTTAGAGTCACTCTCCACAGCCAAATATAGACAGCCTGATGGGGAATGAAGAAGTGTGGCAGCTCAGACTGTCTCCCAGCCTGGGAGTGGGTTGCATTATACTAAAATAACATACATGAGACAAGAACATTGCATGATGTCACTACTTTGACTTCTTTGAGAATAACTGAAGTAAGGTGTCTATAGCTGAGAATAAAATAGAGAAATTCTGACCTGCTGAAGCCATTTTTATCATGCAAATTGTCCCTAGCAAGCTCTGGAATAGTATGACTACACATTGGTTAACGTCCTTCTGGCTGCATCAGAAGGGACTTTTTGCTTGGGTGAAGGTCTGACTTTTGTTTTAAATGAAATCTGCAAAAGATTAATAAATTTTTTTATCTGCTCTTCCCATTTCCGCTCATATATTTTATCTCCACGCAACTACTGAATTATTGAATCATATTCTACCCATCATGACATAGATCTCCTCTCAAAGCACTTTCCACAGAAATTATTCCCTGCTTTGCATAGGACAAGATACACTTCATTGTCTCAGAATCAGGTCTTGAAATCGCTAAAGGGAACAGTTTCACAAGCTTTGCCATATTCTCCTCAGCTGACAATTATTTCAGAACACCTACAGCTCTTTAACTCTTTCATTTATAGCTACAGCAAATGCCAATAAAGTTAATATGAATGGCGGGACATTTTTCTTAAAAGCATTAAAATTATAGCAAAAACCAGTGCTCACAGGAGTGCCTTATTGGAATTTTTATTTCCATAAAATTAAATTGTGGCTTCTGTGTTATATGAGGCCACTGTATTGCCTGAAATTAGGTCCCACCTGTGCTGCTGATTGAGCCAAGTCATCCAGACCCTTCTACAAAAACTTTAAAACATTGTCTTGTTTATGCAGTGCCAAGATTGAGAGATGCACTGAGCTAATCAAGAAAGGATCAAGGAAATCACCAAATAAATTAGTCTTTTGGAATAAATAGTCTGTCATGTGATGACATTTTTTAGGGTATGTATTGCATCCTATGTATATATTGCATCTTATAGGCTGTTCCATAGGGACCTTAATGGACCATCAGGTGGAAGCTGTTCCCTTTAAATAAAGATTTAAAATTTGCAAGGCCTTGAAGCTTTTTTTAATTTTTGTTTATACGGTTAGCTAACTGAGTTGGAAACTTTTTTACAGCAAAAGTAAAAGGTTATAATAACAATGCAACATGATGGAACATTTTGGCAGGACCAAGAAGAGCACAGACAGCAGCAGTGACTTAAGGTCACTATTTCCAATCAAAATGTGCTTTCATCTATTGAAAGTGGTATTTCATATGCAATGATTCTTTTCAGAAATTTCATAAAATGGATTGCCATGCTAGAAGAGACAAGCAGCAGCTAATATGAGACTGATGCTTATGGTCTCAATCAACAATTTTTGAAGTAGTGATCTAAATCTGGATCATTTAATCAGACTGCTTAGGAGTAAAGATGCACTTTCATATTTATCACAAAGAATATTTAAGATAAAGAACAAAAGGAAAAAAAGACTCTATAAAAGAAAATAGATTTTATTGTCTGAGTGTATTCCAGTCAGAAGGGCAGAGGTCCAAGATTTATATCTTCCCCTAAGGTATTCGGGGAAATACATGTATTCCAAACATAATCAAGCCAACAACTCAAATTGTTATTGCTCTTTGCTTTGTGGTCTATTCTACTCTCAGTCTCAGGTACTCATTGCTTTCAGAAGTTTATCAATGAAACCTATGAGTGGTATGGTCTACATGCCAGATTTCAAAATATAGTTCTTGTTATCTAATAGGAAAAGTAATGCTTTTTCCCTCTTTGCAATGCAAGGCAAATTGTTTTAAAGGGAGCTCTAAAACTAAGCACATAAAACCAGCCCTTGCAGACAATAAAATCTGCATGATGGATGTTTATTCCCAGTGCTACTAATGATAAAGATTCTTGGCTTGAATGATGAGTGGGTCACTAGAATGTCGGCAGCTTAGAGGGCACATTTTAGCTGTAAGGACATGAGTTTCTGAAGACCTTCACTCATTAGTAATTGCTTGTTCACAAGGTTGAATCCTGTTATGGACTGTCATAACTGTTCTGAGTTAATCAAATTAATAGTTAACATCAATACTAGAAATAAAGCTTACATGCAACTGTGACAAGCAGTTAACAGAATGAAGAGGGCATAATGGGCTGATGGTATGGGAACAATCACTAGGAGAATGTGAAGCTCACATCCAATGATTGGCTCTTCAGAAATAATATAATTTGTGAAATAGTTTTAGTTTTTCTGTGGAAAAAGGATACACAGATCACTTTAAATTTAGTGGAATTCAAGCAAGCTTGTCTGATTGGAATTCTACAGCTGATTCCAGCAACAGTGTAAATCTTCATTGCTGCTCCTTAAAGACAGGGAGAATTTCCATCCAAGAGTTTGGTTCACCAAATCTGAGGTATTAGTAAATTGAAGGACACAATAGAGGTTAAGGAAAAATAGCAATAAGAGAAAAGTGTACTCTATGATCTCACCATGCTGCACTGCAAATGAAAGTTCTGACTCATCATTTTGTAATGACTTCTGTAATATCATGCTAAATTAATTGATTTAAGGAATCAGCTGGGGAATAATCAACAGGAGTTCAAGCAACTGGCATAAGTAATGATGAAAGGTTTTGTATGAAAGCAAAAAAGTATTCTAATAAGAAAAGTCTATTATTGGCAACAGATGACAGAAAATGTGAACGTTATGTTGCTTAACACTTAGGAATTTGGCTTTAGTGGTATTTAGTGATATGTTATAAAGCTGGCCTATTTTGAAAAATACTGAAGACCATAGTCTAGATATTAAGATTTCAGCCAATTTAAATTAGTATAACATTAAACTTTAGTGGATTTACATGGGTTTTTACTGGTGATGGCTCTTTCTAGCACATAAAAATCTGTCTGTAAAGGCAGGAATGTAATCCCACTCACAAGGGTGGAGATATCCAACCTTGTCATTATTACAATAAAGGAGAATGGGCCTCGCTGTGATTTCTAGAAATATTTTCTGGTTTTAGTTTTATCTTTCTAGTTTTTAGTTTTATATTTTGTGGATAAGCAATAGGACTTGAATTCTGTTACATTACATTTCTGTTACTTGAATTTTGTTACATTTTCCCACTAGAGAACTACTGCATTGGTCAGTTCATATATATGGAGGGAACAAAATTAGCTTCACCTGTGTTTCATGGCAGGAAGGAGGGGAATGCTAAACCAAAGAATTATATACAGGGCTTTTACATCTGTAGAGACAATTTATAAGATGGCTTTTGCACCTTCTTTGTCATGTGGCCTCTACCAAAGTAAAATCTGCAGTTTGCTGGAAATAAAATTTCATGCCATTCAAGACTTCAAAGTTAAAAAGGATTCTTACTCCTTAGTCATGCAGCATTTTGGTTCTGGAGTCAAACATGATCTCTTTGATATGACAAATGGAACAGAAAACTAGATAATGAAAATGAAAGCTGACATCTGTGGGAAATCTCAATTAAGTGAAACTTCATGAAATTGCTTTCTTTTTTTTTTTTAAAGTTATCTGCCACATTTTTTCTTCCTTGAATTCAATAATCAATGGACAGCAGATATGGACTAGGGCACAGAAACTCATACCTATTCATGCTTATATTCATGTCTCTAATAGAAATTTCATTTGTTACTTGAGCAAATTACCTTACTTCTCATAAAAAATTTTGAATCCTTTTAACCAAGAATTTCATTTGGAGGAGGTTGAATGGTTTGAAATTTTTGGAAACATCAAAATAGCTTGTGCTGGCAACCTGGAAAGCTTTTTATTGGCAATAAGAAAAAGCAAAGTCTACATTCTCTAATCCATTAGAACACAAACTCCATCATTTATTTAACATAAAATTTCCTGTAAATTAATAGAACCTCTCTCAATTCTCCCCTCATCCTGGGGGACTTGGAACTTTTTTTTATTCTTTAAAAGTATTGCATAACATCTTGATGTGAATTGCTTTCACTGCTTTCTACCAGAGCCATTCCATCTTATATGGAATACTTACCTTTGCATTGAAAAAGAGAGATAATAACTTCAATAATGACCAAAACCAGCAGAGTTTTATGTCTTAGATATTTATATATAGTAGAATTTAAGTCAGCATGAAAAAATGAAATTATCTCAATTCTTTCCCCCTTACTGGAGGGAGGAAGTACTCCGCAGGCTACTGTGATTAGGAACTCGATTGGTAAGATGTAGTGAAGAGGGAAAATTCATTCTAGGAGACTTCTGTAAGATGAAGTGTAGAAAGGTGCAAGACCTCTTTCTTAGAAAGGAACAAGACATAGTCCTTAGAAATGGAGAGACATCTTGTAAATTTAGTGCTTTCTTTCCATGGTTTTCCTCAAAAAATATTTTTTTGTGTTGAACAAAACATGCTTCTCAATACGAAATAGTTTTAAATTTTTGATGAAAAAGAAGTTTGTTTTCAGTCCATGCAGCTTTGGGATTTTTTTTTTCAGTCCTTCCTCAGAAATTATTATTCACATTTCTCCTGACTCCGTGCTTCAGCTGCTCATCTTTAATAAGTACTTAAAAATACTTTTTTCTTCTGCTGTTTTCCCATCTATTCTATTTAGGTCATAACCTTCCAAGAGCAGAACTCATTTAATTAGTGGCATTTATAGCATTCTAGTCTCAGAGATGGCAACTACACACTATTGTAACAAATAATGAAAGTTTATCTATGAACAGTGGGTTCACACAGAAATTTCACTGGAACAGTGGGTAACACACAGCAATACATCAAAATTGCATTGAATAAGTTGAAATGGGGAGACTGTTGGTATGCAGTGTAATTTCTCTATGGTTCCATCAGGTTTTAGTTGCTCTTCCAAATGATTAAAACTTTTGGGGAATGGAGGAATGGGTGTTGGAAGATAATGCTGTAGCAACTATTCCAAAGTATTGTCTTGGGAGGAGACTGTTACAGCCAGGACAATTGTTTTGTGATTAGGAATAACAAGCCAAGAATCTCAAATTAATTATTTATTACCTGCTTTCCTATTAAATTCATGAGAATGCTCAATAATAGGGACTCCTTTTTTTTTTTTTTGGACTTTTCAAATTTACTGTTGGCTGTTGTTTCTGTTAATTTTTTGTTACCTTTAATAAAGATTTACTTAATCATCATGACTATTACTCATGGTGTATTCCAGGAGAGACATAATCAGCAAAACCTTAAAATACAATTCCTCTCACACCTGTGAGGACTTACAGAGACAATAGACTATTCTGTTTTCTGAGCTTTTTTAAAAGTTGTTCTATACTCATTTTCCAGTAATTTCTGAGATTCTTAGGTGTCTTGAAAAGAAGGATATATTCAGAAGCATTAATGAAATATAAGTAACTTTTTTGCTTGAAATTGATGCATTAAGTACATCAAAGAGGAAATGGAAATGCAGCTATTCATATTTTAACTTATTCTAAATTAAATTTAGAGCATGAACTCTTGGCTTAAGTTTATGAATTATTTTGTACTAGTAAATCTGAATACATATTATTATTATTGAAGAACTCAGCACATCAAGTTCTAAGGTCCCTGTGACATTAGTGGGTACAGTATCAAGGCGATAAGTACATACATGCATCCATTCGTGGGTGAGCATGTCCAGAGTCATTCTCTGTGGAATGATATATGTATCTATAGCCCTTTATCCCTAAATGCAAGTTTAAACAACTGGGCCTGTTGATGTCATAAATGAGCAAAAAGAAAGCTTCTAACAGAATTTAGGGAAAAAGTAAATGTAGAATTTAGTGGAGCTCCATTAAAAACAGAGATAATGAGATAAACTTATTAATATTTGTCTTAAAAGGCTAAGCAGAAATATATATGATCATGGCAAAATAATTACAATGTAGGTTGATATCTAGCTTGCTTTAATATCCAGCTTTTAACATTATAAAGATAAAGATATTCCAGCAATTCCAGAATTATATGAATGGATGAAAATGAACATTCAAAATAAGAAACTTCAATTTCTGCCGTGGGCTTTGCGTGAAAGAGTAAAATGATGGAAAGAATTTACTAGCCAAACACTTAGTACATATCTTGAAAGCCTTCAAACATTAAGATTGCTTTCAAGTCTGCAGTCATCCACTATCTTTATAAAAAACTTTCAACCACAGAAGCTCAGCTAAAAAGCATCTGGACCAACCAAGGAACTCAATCCTTCTGACAGTCCCAAACTCAATTTCCATTATAATGAGAAAAACTGTCACAAACATACTCAGCACATTTGAAATTCAGTGTTTCTGCCTTAATGCCATAGTATAAGATATATAGAGTCAACATGGTTTTAGAAGGCTGTACAAGACACATATGTCTTGAACCCTGGTAAAAAACCACTTGAGATGTTAGAAAGAGCTCATTTTTTTTCATTTATTTTTAGCTCTTGTGCCTCAAGACACAGAGCATGATTTTGAGGTTAGGCCTTCAGGACCTAGCCTGATTCTTCTCCGTCCTGCTTTGGCCAACCTGTATTTACAAAGAGTTTTTAACACCTTGGTATTTTAATCATGCCCACCAAAATCCTGGTGTACTTTCTTAGTTGTTGTTTGGGAGAAAAGTGAAGATAAAAACGAGGTTGTGATTGATCAAAGTAGTTGTTCACAAAAAAACCTACAAGGCAGAAAACAAATGCTTTAAGAGAGGAATCCAGTTTCAAAACATATTTAATTACCACCAGTTAGATGAAGAGCAAGTTAATATAGCGCTAATTTGAAAGTTTGCCAAGAAATGAGAAATAAAAATGGAGTGTAATTGAAACAGCACAAAGGGAAATTTAATATTTGCTGATCAGACTTTCTCAGTGGATGGGGAAAAAAATGTTTCATTGCAACCACAGCTTTTTACAATAATCTCACAAATCATGTTGTGTATATCTAATAGAGATTACTAAATGATGAATATGGGTTTGCATCATATCATAGAGTTTTTGTTGAGGAATACATTCAGTGCTGGTAGCTCTGTGTGCAGCTGCAGCTGCTCCAGGTTCAGCTCTGGTGGTGAGAGCCCCAGACAAGAGGCCGTGAACTGGAACCAACCTTTGCACAACAAAAGGCACAGGGACCTGTGGTGCCAGCCAGGGAACTGGACACTCAGAAACATGGCAGAACTGAGGACTCAGCTTCCTTAGCACTTTCCTGGTTGCCACTAGGATGTACATCTTACTCTCCTGCTCTTTTCAGTAGTGGTTATAAAAGGTGCTTCCAGATATTTTCTAGAGGTTATTGCTATGTAATATGCACATGAGGGAAAAAAAAAGAGTGCTTTTCCATGTGACATATCAGGATTTGCCAATATTGTATGTTTGGTTTTTTTCCTTTTCCTGTGGCATTTCATAAATATTTAATTGTATGTAGCCCCCAAGGCTTTTATGTAGATTGAGCACTTTTCCCTTCTACATCCCTAGAACCAGTATTCCCCTCGCCATCATTCATGTTTCCATTCAGTTTATTTTACATCTTCCTGTGCACTGATCAATTTTCCTGACACAAAAATCTAAGTAGAACATTAGAGTGCAGTTCATTACTTCATTGAGATCAGAACAGAGTGAGCACACATTCTGGATGGGAACAGTTTTAGATTTATATGCCTTAAAACCAACTGGAAAGGATCGAAATAGCAAAAATTAGAGTGTTTTGATTTTTGCAAGAAGTAGGCCGTGAAAGAAGCAGGAAAGGGCAGTTTGTGTGACTTCCATTAGATGAGAGAGACCTGTAGAGTTGACAGTTCAGGCATATCCCAGGCATGTTAAATGTGACCTCATTACAAAAACAAGAGTGTATATGGATGGTTTGCTGCATTTGCCTTTATCCTTATCAAGTACAGAACTGCCAGGTGATAAACCAATTTCTGTATCAGCTTAAAAACAGCTTAAAACCAGTATGTGGAATGTTTCAGACTGTGAAATCACAGTGAGTCAGAGACTTAAACTCTAGAGTACAAGCAAGAGTAGATCCAAATTTCAATGGAACATTTGACAAGACATGGAGTGCTTGAATCCCACATTTAAACAGGAAAAGGCTTGTATGAACTTTGTGCGCATTTTGAGTTGTTGAAGCAGGCTCCCAACCAGGCAATTCTCAATTTGTGTACCAGACACTTGAAACATTGCAAGCCCAGCATTAGACATGGCAATGAGCAATCCTTTTTGTTTTGGTGCAACATGAATAATTTTTGCCAACAGCCCATCCCAAACCTAGAAAGTATCTATCAAAACCAGGAAGAAAGCAGATATTCTGACTGCTGAATGGGGCAAATGTATTTGGGACAGGAGAATTTCAAGGGCTTAGAGTGAGAACTACCCCAGACTCACAGCAGTATCTGGTCCTAGGTTGCCAATCCAAGCAAATTATGTCGATAGTAAGAACATGTCAGTCAGAGCCTTTGCAAATGTATCTGTGCAAGAAGGGTAGAAATCAGGAAGTTACTGAAAATCTTTCCTGCTATGACTGTACTGCACGGTACAAGAGCATTATTTCAGAGCGTGTTCTTGTTCAAGATGGTTACATTTAATATTGCTGAATAAAGCAAGGTCAGAGAACAAGACAGTCATGAGGTTGCTGACTATTCTCTCTTTTTAGTTGTTAATGTGCTTCCTGACTTCAAGACAATAATTACCAAAAGAAGATATGATGAAGACAGAAGAAGGTTTCTTTCCTGTTAGAGAATCTTCTGTACTCTCCTAGAAGACTCTGCAGCCTCAAGTCTCCCACATAACCTCCCACTGTACTCCACAAAATCTATGGGGTAGGTAAATTTCACTCTGTCATGATGCAACATTCAGCTATCACATTCATATTAAGCCCTCTGGACTGAAAATATCCACCCCAGACTCAACAGATGGTAATTCTCCTTTAGGAGAATAAAAGGATTACACAGAGCCTATGGAAGGACAGGAAAATGTTTAATGTACCATCAATTCAGCCATCCAAAACCCCTTGCACACAAGACCTGACAATGGTCCATGGTCCTCTTTTATTTAAAAGGTAAAATTTAGATTAAAATCTTCAAGATTAACTCCAGCAATGTGCCACAGTAAAACAAACCAGGAAACAGCAATAGGGAAGTATAGTCTCAAAACAAATTAGAAACAAAACTCCCAGTCAAAAACCAGCAAAAACCAGAAATATGTACAATGGGACTAAGGAAGAGCTAATGAATATATAAGCAATTGAAATTCAATAGATATTAAAAATAAAAATGAGAGGCATGTAAAATTCTAAATAGTATGAACTTGTATTAATTTAATTATCTTTTAAATAAAATAGAACAAGCAGTAATAATTTGCTCTAAATGCAAGTGAAACCGAAGTAGGATCACTAGCTTAATTCTTCTTCTGCATGTACAGGAAGAATAAATTATTTGGTTCAGTTTCCAGCTAATTTGGTTCAATAACAAGTTCATTCAAAGCTGGAAAATCAAATAAGATCAGGAAGAGCTTTTTTTTCCTCTGTTTCATTCTGAGACTAGAACAAGATCTGTGATACTGAGATTTCAGATACTTCTGAAACCTTAAAGGAACTCTCAGTAACGTTTGCCTTAAACAGTTTGAATCAATTTTTGTGTGTGTGAGTGTGTAGCCAAAATATAATTTGACATGGTGTTGGGAACCTATTTCTGTCAGATATTATCCTCCTTGTGATTTTTCACTGGATGAATCAATGGTTTTCTGAAGTTCTACAGGCCCTCTTGAACTCATGTTCACTGAGTAACTGAGAATTTTTGGGTCTGATTTTACACTTGGATGGCAACTTTTAGCAGCATCACCAATGTAAAAACATATATGGGGAGCAGCTACAGGATTTTCCTGGCCAAAAGGGCTGCCAGATTCTCTCTTTGCTTCCAAACATCACTGGCAGGCTGTTGAGTTCTATTTTACCAGGTAATAAATACTCATTCAAACCCATGATGCCTTTTTCCATTTCCTTCTTCCCTTCTACAAGGTGGAAAACTGGTGATGAGAAGCAATTGTTGCCTCAAGTTTAGACAAGAAATCTGTCCAGAACCACCACAAAAGCTTCTGAGAGCTCTTAGTTCATCTCAGAGACTAGAGTAAAAGAGAATCAATAGTGTTATTATTGTGAAATACTTTAAAATAGCAAAAATCTGAAAGAAAAAATATCCTCCCTGCGATCTATGAAACCAGAAAGATTATTAGGGAGTTTTGCAGCTTGAGTTCTGGTAGCAAAAAGAAAGGAAGGATCATGATTGATTTTGTGTGAAGCAGTCCATTTCTTTGATGACAAATTATAAATATATTTTACCACTTCACACACAAAAACTGTTGATAATAATGATGATATGGGAGTGAGAGCTTCTCCATGTAGTACAATACTATTACTTTTCTGGAGCTATGACAGCATTGTGTATACCTAAGTGTGAATTCTCAGGCTCTACTCATCTTTCTCCATACTCATAAGGATGTTACTGTGTGGTCATATGAGCAGGATGTGGAAAAAGATTCCTCCTAAAACCAAACATAGCACAGGTGAGAAGAGGCTGTGTCTCATTAGTCACTGACCAACGTCATAATTCCATTTTTTAAAATAGCCAGACTGTTAAGGAAACTTTCCTGTCTGTTCCTTGAGGAGCCACTTTCAGTCACTCACGCCAGCTGAGCTGGGACTGAGGCCCCTTTGCAGCAGGAGGCTCTGTCATTGGAATCATTAGGATGACATTAAACCCTCCAACACCATATTTTGAGTCTCTGTGAGCCAGGCATTACTTTATTCTGAACAGGGTATCTAGGGAATCATTCCAGCTGCACACACACCTTTTAAGACTTTTCACTCATTTATACATTTTTAGCAAACAAAGAAATTAACATTTATTGGTTTTAAGTTATATAATTCTCTTCATTAATTTGTATTCTATTCCCTATTGTTTATTGATTTCTTGCACTTCATGCTAATTTGGTCCACATTCTTTAGTGCTCTTCTTGTCCTTTCTCACATGGGAAGTCTTAACTCCCATACTGTAATGTCTTTATTAATGTCCTCTGTATTTTCTTGTTACTCCAACATCTCCTTGAAGGGCAAAAAATATAAGATCCCAGATATTCAACTCCCTCAGGTTTTGTTTATTGCAGCTTACCAGGTCTAGTCCAGCAAAATCAAAACCAGTGATAATAGTCAGTGAAAAGAAATCCAGCTTGATGGCAAAGTGGACACTGCCTATGACCAACAATCAGTTAAAAAGCTACTTAAAACCATTAATTAGAAAAAAACATTTAGGAAAGTTTTCTAATTTCCAACAGCTCTAGTGACCCTATGGGTGCCCCTGTTGACTTGCTACACACCCCACACTCAGTCACACCAGGTTTCCTTACCAGCTCAAACCCAGGCTTTCCATATCAGAGCCTCAGAGCTCTGGATCCTTTCAGCAATTTAATCATGGTGCAACAACAGAATAACAGCTCAGGCTGGTGCCTCTGGGAAGGGACCCCGAGCAAAGGAACCCCTGGGCTTTTATACCCTCAGGGAAGTCTGGGGTCTTCCAGCTGAGTCCTCAGTTCTGCCATGTCTCTGAGTGTCCAGTTCCCTGGCTGGCACCACAGGTCCCTGTGCCTTTTGTTGTACAAAGGTTGGTTTCAGTTCACGGCCTCTTCACAACCCAGAGCTGAACCTGGAGCTGGCACTGCAGCTGCTCATGGAGCTACAAGCACTGAGTGTATTCCTCAAAGAGATTCTCTGTATGCTTTCCCAGAAACTGCTCTGTCTGTACCTATCTGTGCCTGTGAGGACCCAAAGGTACCAAAGACATGTCACATAAAAAATGGAATTATGCATGATTCATTTAATTCTGAGGTTGTTTGTCCTGCAGGTTTGTAATGCACTGGAGGTGGAATGACCAGTCCTTTGTCAGCATTTGTTGTATCTCTGCAGCACGACTCCTCCTGATGAGTAATTATTTTTATAGAGTTATTTTACAGCACTTTCTGATATCTTTAATAGTAATAAGGTGCCTAGATACCAGCTGTCTAAAAATACCTAAGACAATCTGATAGACTGAATAGGCACAAAAAGTGAAGTCATCAAGAAAGAACTGAAAAGCAAAGTAAAAGATTTGGAAAGCAAATCAAGTATTCCACAAACTGCAGTTTGATATAAAACCTTGAAGAAAAAATCTGGAAAGTACATGGAAAAATGAAGAAAACTTACTAACAGAAAAAAAAAATGTTAAATAATGAAGAGTTCAGAATGTAAGTAGAGATGTGGGAAAGTGTTAAAATATGAAGTAGCTGGATGTACATTATAAATGCAGTATGGAGACACTAAAAAAATAACAACTATAATCTTTCAGTGCTGTCTTCTTTTGCAATGTTTAACTCTTTACTGAAATAGAGGCCCAGAACAGGTTGTTTTCTGGAATTTTTGCATTCCTGCGTTTGATGTGCTGATGCCTGAGGTTCTTATATTCATCAAAGATCCAATATCATGTGCTCTTTTTTGATCAATAATAAAATAATAGCAAGAAACAGAAAAAAAAGTATGCATACAGTTTAGATTATTTTCAGTCTATTTTAAAGAGAAGTCATTGGTAGATCAACTGGCATTTGTCATAACATCTATTGTACCTTGTCGCTCTTCATAATTAATACATTTCCACCAGAACATAAAATATACAGTTTGCATATATGTACACATGGTCTTTTGATGTATATTCAAAGCTTGTTTGCTAAGGCTCCTTAGCTTGATCCCAATGTGCCGTATCCTATCCACATCTCTTGGCAGATTGAAATGTATGACTTAATCACATTCATTTTTAAAATGCCCAGGGTCTTGCCAGTGAGCAGAGTGCCTGATCTCACTGCCTGGTGTCTGCCTGTTCCACAGCTGGTGGAACATCTCTTTGGTCAGCAGCTGACTGCTTCTTATCTGCTCATGGTAAAACTGGCAGACCCACCTTCATTAACTGGCAAATCTCTAAATGCTGCTTTGCTGATTAGTTAGTTTTACATTGTAACCTTTGACCACATTGATAACCTTTCTTCTTAACTCTGTATCTGAATATCTGTTTTCATTGTACTGATCCTGCTTGCAAACTCAAGAAAAAAAGCCCCACTCCCCTCTATTCTTTTCCTGTGGGTTGTACAAAGTCAAAAACTGGAGCGTAAAGGATATGAGCCATTGTTTGACAGTTTAGCTAAGGGGAAAGAGAATGAGGAAATTAAATATATCACTTTGTGCTCTATTCAGGGCTGCTCAAAGATATTATGAAAAGAAAACAAGCAGTTCCTTGGTGGAAGAAAATTTTGTGCAAAAGCACTGAAAATCAAGATTATCATCTGATGATAAGAGGGCTTCAGACAATTTTGCATCAGTTGAATACAATTCCAACTTTACAGCATTTAACCAGAAATCTTTCCCTTTCTTAAATTTTTTGCAGATAAGTGAAGACAAGCAGACCTCAGAATCTGATCAAATACAAAAAAAAACTACTTGTAGAAGATAGATAAAATAGGTCAGTGAGTGTAATTATTGAACTTACATGAGAAAACCTGTAGGATGACTAAATCCCTGATGCAATGAACTTCTTAGAGGTCTTGGAAGGTGGTAAATTATTCAGGGACAAATTGTAAGCAATGTTTCTCTAAGTCAGTGTACATTTGTCAGCTAATATGGGAAGCTCTACACTGTTGGCAGCTCTTTAAAGTGGGACTTTTTTTACTGTACACCTAGAGATTGTCTAAGAACAATGAAAATCTGCAGGTGCAATTTTCCATCTACAAAGCACTACATATTTCAAGATTCCCCACAGAAACTCAATTTAGAATGTGCTGTAAAAGTTTCTCCTAGTGAGACATTGGTATCCCACTGAACTTTAATGACTGCTTGTGGGTTAAAACTAGAGGGGTATATCAACACTCAGAAAAAAATTTGAATCAACTTATCAAGACTCCTGGAGATAAAAGGCCTCCTACTTATCTCTGATAGACTTGATTGTGCCTTATTGTTTCACAGCTTTAAATATTCCCCTCATTAATGGTAAGATAATTATCATTCCACCAACTCTGACAAAACCACCATTTTTCAAAGTACCATTCCATACAAGATGTGGAGAAAAAAGGAAAACATTGAGACAAGACTATTAATAAGACGAACTTACACATGAATTTTGAGAGCACGAGTCTTACTCACTTTCAGTTCTAGTTAAATTTAGCACCACTACACTTCAGCAGAAGTTTAACACACCTTAATCAGACCAGAAAAATGTACCATTTTTTAAAAATACTATGTACAGGGTAAGCCTGATAGACTGGTGGATAAGCTATGATTTGAGTACGTATAAGTGTATGTACACATGTACACACCAATACATGCACATTGAGAGGTATTTAAAAGGCCTGTAGATGTGGCAGCTGGGGATATGGCTCAGTGGTGGACTCAGTAGCATTAAATTTATATTTCAACTTGATGATTGTAAAGGTCTTTTCCAAATTAAATTATCCTATGATTCTAAGACAATGCAGATGACACCATGCTGGGAACACCAGCTAGTATGCTCGTGTGCAGGACTGCCATCCAGAGGCACCCAGACGGGCTACAGGATTGGGCCAATGGGACCCTTACAGAATTCACTGAAGGAAAAGTCCTGTGCCTGTAAAGAAGCCAGCCCCTGCCACAGCAAAGCCTGGGCGAACAGCCCTCTGGAAGAGGCTGTGGAGATGCTGGGGGGCAGTACCCAAGCAGTAGAGAGGACAACTGCCCTCCTTGTGTGCATTAGCAGGGGCACAGTCAGGCAGATAAAGGACCAGGCATTATCTCCCTGTGCAGAGCATTTGGATCGCCTTCAGGACATTTTCCCCAGCCTTGGGCCACTCTGTACAACAAAAGTGCAAATCTAGAGGATAGTGACCAATCTGGGAGGGACTGGATCACTAAGCCTCCAAGCAGAGGCTGAATGACCAGAGCCTGTTCAGCCTGGAGAATTTTGTCCTGTGTACGACTTAAGAGTAGCCCCCAGGACGTTCGGGGATGTCATTGAAAAGATGGAGCCAGGGTCTTCACAGTGGTGCATTGGTGAAGAGAGAGTGGGTATAAACCAAAATTAGGTGTTCAGATTGGATGTAAAGAGGAATGCTTTCCCCATGAGAAAAGGCTGTCAGGTCACCCAGAGAGGTCAGGCAGGTGTGGGGTGTTTCAAGACCAGCCTGGGTAAAACACAGAAACCTGGGCTGATCTCTCACCTGAGTTATGCCATGATACTATAATGTACTATCTATTTAAGCTCTCTATTAGTATCTGTATTATTACTAGATATGCTAGAGAAACTAGTTGACTAGACTAAATGGGCTACACTAGAATAGTACAGAATAGTATAATTCGATAAATTATACCGAGAATTTAATTGCAAAGACAATGTAGGGAAAGCTCTTAAACCAGCTGCTTCTCCTGTATCACAGTTTCTACAGGTACTTGAGATTGAGAATAATTTTACATGTTCATATCATTTACTGAAATCAATAGGACTACTCAAAAAGTAAAACAAGGTACTCAAGAACATACTGCTGAGCTGGGATCCTTTATTGCGCTCAATTCTACAGAAACTCTTTCTGAGAAGCAGGATGAAGGCAAACAAAAAATATGTTTGCCTACTAAAAAACTGAGCAAAAAATACTAATCAATGCTATGAAGAGAGCTCACTTCATGAAATGGAGATATTTTAAGAATATAGAAACAAAATTTTTGTGCTTGGACTTTTTAATAAACTGATAAAACACATATTCAGACCATTGTATTTGAAATTTTACATGTAGTGTTTTAAAATATCTCTGATAGAAAATCAAAACTGATTTTCTTTGCCTGCATAAGCAAAAGTTCATTTACATTTTCTTCCAAGAACAATGTCAATAGTCTGCCAAGAAATACTTAATAGGAAATGGAATAATTTTTTAAATATCCATGCAGATATAAATAGAATAAGTTATGTATTCTCAGATCTTATATTTCAGCTTTCACTGAAACATTATGAACAGGTCTAAGAAATGAAAAAAATACTTCAGTACAAACAAAACCCCAACCCCTCCAGCTAATTTTATAAGGCAGAATGCTCTTCTGTTCACCTCTGCATTTTTCTTTTCATTGCTTTTCTATGATCTAGTTTATATTCCTTGCAGTTTATGCCCAATGGCTGAGATAATGGAGCTAGCCAGAAGGTAGTTGCAAGAAGTGTTTAAATTAAAACATATTGGTATGTGTATAAAATCAATGGCAGAAATTATTGTCAGAAGGTATTTTAAAGCAACAAAAAGGAGAATATACAGTAAAGCCAGATTTAGGGGGAAAACCACCCCATTTTATTAAACATATTTAAGTAACTATGGATTTAGTCTTATGACAACAGGACAAAATCTTGCTTGTGGGAATAATGCTGCATTATTTAATTGGGATTGCTGAGAACCGGTATGAGCAAGCAACTGATGGATTATGCTTTTGCTTTACAAAAAAAAGGTGTTTTAATACATCATATGTATTTTTGTTATGAAAATAAAGAGAATATTTGTTCAGAAAGGCAATGAAGTTTTACATTCTATCTTATACCAATCTTATTGATTTAAAAATAATCTAATCTACACATCGTTAAACACAAACAAAACTTCCTAGAAGGATAGACTATATTAGATCATGCCTCATGAAGGCACTGCCTTCTTTGCTACAGGAATCTCTTATGACATTAATGTAAATACTAAAACCATAGCTGGTCAGAAATCAGGCTTAGAAGTCTGGTCCTACTCTGTTATATCTGGTTCAGAGAATATATTTAGCCTTGAAAATATGAGCATAGGGATTCAGAAATTATCATCTTTCTGACAGACTTCCTCCTTCAAACTTTTAGGTATATCTTGGCCTACTTCTCTTTTTCAAAAGGGAGTAGACATTCCACTTACTTGAAACAACAATTTAATCAAATTAAAGTTAGATTTGGAATGTCACCTAAACTTCTGTGTATTATCCCTTTTAAATAATATTAAACAGCACAAATTTTATGGATTCCTGTGCTTAGGTTTTTTCATGTTAACTTGTCCTTTGGGGTATTACACCTCAGATCTGTTTCACAGAGCACTAATATTTACCTTGTTCATTTAACTGGTCTTCAACAGAAGAGTAGACTCAGTGTAGATAATGTTTCTTCAACCCCACAAAACTCTGAAAAATCTGAACATTTAAAAAATTAAGCTTATATTTTTTCTTTTTTTTTCTTTTTCTGTTTTTTATTTTTGCGGGGTTTTTTTTTTGTTGTTGTTGTTTTTTGTGGTTTTTGTTTTGTTTTCTTTTCTTTTTTTAAAATCAATGTGTCAGAGATCACATGTAAAAGCAGAAATGAAAAGGCAGGATCCAGAAAAGCCAGTAGATTAATGGTTTAAGAAGATACCAAGGACAGAAAGAATCAATCCCCCTAACTGGGATGGCAAGCATGGACAGTCTGTTTTGGCATAATCAGTAATCTGATTTCCCATGACAGGAGTGAAATCTGAATTCTGAGATTACCAAGGGGGAAGTCTACCCCCTGCCCTTGGAGCAAGGCACAGAGGAGGGGAGTGGAGCTACTCCAGCTGAGCCAGTAATCAATTCATAACACCAGGAAATTTGGTTCTATATTAAGAATCTATAAAAACTGACACAAACTGGCATGCTGAACAAGCAGCTTTTGACAGTGTTGTGTAAGTATATGCTTTCTGCTGGACAATGGTAATTAAAGATTTTTTTTCTGCTATATTACAGCACTAATTGTGCAGCTGGGAAAACAGATATCCATGAGGTACTGTCATGACAGCATGTGTTCTTTGGACTCCTTTGCACTTAGAGGGTTTTTGGATGTCTAACATCCTTTACTCTGGTGTGCTTACTCTGTCTATAGATCATGTCAGAGAGAAGTCACGTTTGTGATGACCACTGGCTGTGGTACAGCTACAACATGCAATTAAAGCCAAAACATAGCACTACTGACTTTCATCGGGGGTAGTCTTAATCTCCAATGATCTGGACATATCCACTGAGTATGTACAATGTGACTTTTCAGTCAGCAGCCATGTCCCACTCATGCCCTCTATTTCTCTATTGAGAACAGTTAGGGAAAGGAAATGTTAGTGTTTTATGAGTTTCTCTTTTGTTTCAATTTCCAGTGATGTAGAGATCTCATCCATTTCTCCACCACTCTTATTACTAAGTATTTTTAGTCTGTCTACCTTTGAACTTTTACCAGACACACATGACTTTTCTGCCAGTGAACCCAACTACCAGTGGAATTTGAGTGTGTATTAAATAATGCATATTGGCACCTCCAAAATTCCTGTCTATTTGAAATATTATGCCTTTTTCCAGAGTCACCTATGTGTACTGCTAAGTGCTTGAAAACTACGAAGTAATCATCTGCTACCTATCTGACGTGCTCTAGAACACAGTGCAAGGCAAGAAACCACTCTTCCTCAACAAGTGTAAAAGAGCTGTCTGTATTGTGATTTATTAGCTAATTAAGACCTGATTCAAATCAGAGGTGAAATTGATTTATACATTCAGTAACATATTTTGGGTATTTTTTTCACAAATATTATGTGTCTCCCTGGATAGAGATGGAATAAAAAACAAAAGACAGATTTCATTTTTCAGAAGTTCATGCAGTGTTTTTAGCTAAATTTTTGTCAAAAAGCATCTTTCTCCTTGTTTCCTTCTTCAACTAAATTCACTTTTCCTATCGTTTTAGTCTTTTACCCCTGAGATGTTCCATATGGCTTGGAAATTCCTTTGCTGTAGCATTTGTTAACGATTCCAGAAACAGCTTGCCTTTTCCAGAATTTTGGTTCAGCCTCTTTAGGAAAGGACTGAGTCTTTCAGAAGCTTCTATCCTTTTGGTTACCTCCCAATAGGTATATTTAATTGCTCCTTCATTTAACCTGAGACTTGATCTGGCATGCTACCATCTTCAGTGATATATGATTTTTGATAGATTAAATATGTTGTTATCAACAAAAAATACCACAAAATGTAGTAAGACAAGAATACTAAAGGCTCCATTTTTTTTAAACTAGAAAGCATAATAAAATGCTTGAGGTATTATTATTATTATTATTATTATTATTATTATTATTATTATTATTATTATTATTGTTGGTGTTGTTAAATTTTATTGTCTTCTTAGAAGCTCTGTAGGTAAGATACTGGCCTTTTGGTACATTTGGTTAAATGGCTATTTATTTTATATTATAATAATATCAATAAATAACACTATGCAATCCATACATGGATCATAAAATATCACTTTAATGAAATAACTCATTAAATAACTACTAGATTGATTGCATTATCCAAGTGTGCTTTCACCAGCAATTTTACTGGGAAGACAAAGAGGGAGAAGACAGATAAATGTACAAATAATCACATTCTCCTAGAGTGTTTTCTCTTTCTGTTGGGATCACAGAGCAAGATATGTCTGTTTCTCAATGTATGTGTAAGGATCTACTCATTTGACAAGGTTATTACTGGAAGACAAGGTTAGATGTTCCCGGTGTATCAGAGAGCTAGTTCACAGCAATTTCTTTGTACTTAATAATAGGTGTCAGTTCTTGAGAAATTGTTTTTCTTTGACTTTCATATGACTGACGACTACATATTTATTCATAGTTTAATACCAAGTGTTTGGAACCCTGTGTTGGGTTATGTGGCCAAAAATGTGTATTCTATCACCATCTGTTGAAGTCGGGTGAGGTAGTGATTCCTTATCTCTGTGACACACATTATCTGCTAATGGGCCATCTTTAAGACAAGGTGGGGCAATCATCTTTATCTTTTCCACAACCCATCCTCCCTCCAGGAAGATA
>JANRMJ010000088.1:41927324-41940451 GCA_025584955.1 Alethe diademata
TGCAGCCACCATTTAATGGGACTGCTACCAACACCCTGACTGATGGGGTGTCAGGCTGTATTCTGACTCTGTCAGTGTTTTTGGGATTGTTCTTTGTAATACTGCATTTCAATTTTAATTTTCCTAGTAAAGAACTATTATTCATAATTCCCATATCTTTACCTGAGAACCTCTTAATTTCAAAATTATAATAATAATTTGGAAGAAGGAGGTTTACATTCTCCATTTAAAAAAAAAGCTTCTGCCTTTATTAGCGGAACACCTGTCCTTCAAACCAAGACAAACCCAGACCAGGTACCTCCACTGGCCACATTCTACTGATTCAATCAGGAGAGCATCATTGTTCTGGCTGTCAGTGCTAGCATGTAAAATGAACTTCTGGGAAAAAATTTCTTGAAAAACTCAGTGTAAGCATGCACTGAAAAATAGCAGGACATGAACACCATGGTTTCTAATGCATGTAAACCTCCTGTGCACACAATTCACACAATTTGATTGTCAGGGTCTGTGTCAACACAATGTATTATTTGCTTGTCTCTCCACAACAACTGTAAGGTATTTGGAATGGTTATATCTTTCACAGAATATAACAATTGTCTTGGATTTTTTCAAAGTACAGATGAATCTCTGCAGTTATTCTGAATTTTTTATCCTCATGATTTTTTTCCTGACAAAATAATTGATTTCCTTTCCTTTTTTTTAATGTTGTGAAAAATTGCAACAAAATAACATTCTGAAATGTAAACACTGTGACATTTTGAAAATGTTTTTTTGGAATCAATTTTTAGAAACAAAGCATTTCACTGTCTTCAGTGAACTCCTTCTAGCATAATTTTTTAGCATGTCAAAATTCTTTTATTTCAAGATGAATCAAGTATTTCCAAAGAATTCTTCATGGAGCATGAATCCTGTTTTTCACGCAGCTCTATCTTTTCTCTTTGGAGATCTTTCTGACAAGTTATCCCTCCTGAGAGTTTTCCATCTTTTTCTTCCCTATCTCTGTGTTTCTTCACTGAGCAGCAGTTTGCTAAGTTATGGTCAGAATTGTTGCCTTAGTTCCTGACCATAAAACCTCTAACCTCTGTGAAAGTGTGAAAAATTATTCTCTTACTGGTGTAAAACTGAATATCTTCATAAAACATATACTTTTTAATACAGATAAGTAATTTCATGCTCTCAATGAGTTCCATCATAGTAGATTGGCTTACTTATCTCACTAAAGTTGTGGTATGTATATTTCCAAGTCTTTAGTTGTTGCACAATTAAAAAGTCCAAGCTTGTAGCTGAGAAATGTGAAGAGGAGCTATTTTAATGGTCCCTATAAAGTTTGAAATTTACCATTGTATTGTATTATCTTAGTCTATATGTTTTACATATTTTTATGTTCTGTATTTTTATATATTTTATTTGCATTTGCATAATAGTCTACTAGCAAATGCTTCATGAAGACAGAAATAATCCAAACCAGCACCACCTCCACCAAAATTCTCACTACCCGTAGTTAAAAATCTGGCCTTTTCAGGACTTACTCCCACATGAGTTTAACAAGTCTTCACCACTTATCAGAGTGAAAACCATTATTCAGTCAGTTCAGAGTAAGTGGGGTTGTTATTTGAGTGAATTTGCTATATTATATACCTCTAACCTAGAAATGGTGAATGTTTAGGCTGTAAGTTTGTCCTTACAGGGACAATGTTACAGTCAGGGTGTAACATTATTTGGAATAGGAGGATGATATTTTAAGAACTAGCAGGGTTCAATGAACACTAAGATATATATAATTTTTTAGTTGGTATGTAAGCATAACCTGTTCTTGAAACAACCAGATTTAGAAATTTTTCAGTTATATTATATGAAACATTGTTAACTGCAGATTTTCCTTTAGTTCAAGATAATATTAAGCATCAAAACAAAAGTATTGCTTGTATCAAAATAAGGGTTATAACACACAAAACATTCTTATTAGTAGATCCTATGAGCATATTATTAATATAAGGCATAGTATCAAAGTAAGGGAACATTTGAAAGAAAAATTGTGACCAACAAAAGATATTTGCCACATATTTGGATCTCTTCAGTATTGACTGTGATGCTTTGGATGAATTACTGAATGTAATATATTAATTTGGCTGGCTTGAACATGGTTTAGAGTCATGGGTTTTGTCACATTTCTTTCTTTATTTCTGATTTTTTGGCGAGCTTTATATTATCATGTCATTCTGATTTAGTTGTTTAAAAAAAAGCAAAAGCTTAGGAGCAATCTTAAGTTTTAAATTTAGTGGACTCCAAGCTGTTCACTTAAAATTCAAACAGCCAAAGAAAACCCTCCAAAACGATCAGCAAAGGTAATTTCTATTCCTCATCTGAAAAATATTGGGGCATTTTCTATTCTGTAGAAACTGAGGAAGTTACAGTTTCTTAGAAATTTTGATTATTTAGATATATCAAACGGCAGTGAGGCTTAAATATCTTGAATTCTAGATCAAAGTCACCTCCACAAAACCATGCTATCTGTCACTCTGATTAGGGAAGGTAAGACAGAAAGAAGTATTTTGCTGTTCACAATAACTTGCCTAATGGCATTAAGTTCACTGAAGTAAGCAATAAGACAGAGGACTTAAAGAAACAAATGCTAATACCATGCTAAGATAAATACTTCATAGGCCTCTCCTAGCATTTAAAGTCTTTCTTTAAAAAAAAAACAAAAACAAACAAACAAACAAAAAAAACCCACCAAATTTGAATGACAGTAAACTTTGAGCATATTCTGTATATTCAAGCCCACATTAATTACTTGAATTCTCTACAATACAGTCATTTCCTTAGGGAGGAGCTACACAGGACTGTACTGATAGTGCACTACTTCAATACATGCTGTCACCTACCTCTTTTAAATCCAATCCTCTGGTCAAAAGATAAGTGAATAAAGCAAATGATAGTAAAAGAAACAAAACCCGAAACCAAACCAAAACAAAATCCCATCTGCTCTCACTGTGGAAGACAATCCCTGCTTCCAAACTTCTGCAAGTTTTCCCACCTGGGCTGACTTAAAACTGTGAGCAGATGCATCTTTAATGGGTATCCTAGGTGATGCTGATATGAGTAGGGCTGAGAGAAAATTAAATAGATCTGAAAAGAATGCTTGTTTATTCAGTGCTTTCTCATTGTTTGAATTAATTCAATGTTCTTGGAAATACTTTGTACCCTTCAATATAAAGCAAATTCTATTTCCATGCCTTGCACTGCAATCTCTTTGACACATGCTGATTATCTGTGCCCAGAATGGGTGAAGTCCGTGACCCATACTCCTTAGTAACTGATGTTCAAGCTTTCTATCGCATTCTTAAAAATGAATGTATTTCAATCCTGACCTTCATCACTTGTTCTGATCCCACTCCTGAACCTTTTATAACCAGCGACTAGCAGTCATAAATAATGTGTTACATTTTGTAATGGTTTTTCACTGTGAAAAGAATATCACAAAGAAGTTGAATGAGATCACTGGCTGTATTTCTACTTGTGTTGACAGAAACATGGCTCTCAAATCACAAAGTGGTCTGCATGCTTTGCACCCAGCCCACCCATGTCAAGCACTAACACAGCTGTTACAAATTAAGATTCTTCATATGTTAGGAAAATGAGTAATGGAAAAGTTAAATAATACAACCTTTGTTAGTATAATTCATAGTGAAAAGTTCAAAAGAAAGTACCTGGGTAATCCATATGTATGATGGTGCTTCTCTACAGTGGTTAGTCTTAAACAGACTTTATTACCTTTATGCCAATTCTTAAGAAACTAGAATAACGTTCACTGTTTCCAATGACAACATAAGATGGTGTTGCATGTTTGTGATCTTATAATCCGTCAGAAGGTTCTAAAGCTTACTGTTGTTTGAATCATTTAACCTTGGTCCAATAATTAGTACATAAAGGAATATCTTTATTCTTATACCTGTACATATGCATAATCACGTGCAGAGATGTGAGCATGTTCATGTATGCACATGCATTTCACAAAGGTGAAATACTGAGTTAGTAAGAAACACAGAGTTGTTCAACAAATGAGTTTACATATATTTCCCCAGTATCTACATCTGCTTCCAACTCAGATATACTCACAACTTTTAAAAATTTAATAACTGTACCTTTATACTTAATGAGGTGAGTTCAAGACATTTGCTGTGCTTTAACATCAGGCTAATTAGAAGCCTAGGAAATACAAACACTCTTCAGATAACATTCTGACTTTTGAATGAAGATTAAGAAAAAAAAATCTTGAAATTTTCTGTAGCCATGGTAATTATGGAATGTATTATAATCAAGTGGTCTTATCTTAAATGCATTGATGGTGTTGGATGCACTCAAGAGTGCAGAGGTATATTAAAACTAACTGGATTCCACAAACTAACTAAACAGTTACAGTCATTAAAAAACCATATAATTCAGAAGGTCCAGATAAGAGTTTGCATAAATTTAGACTAGAGAAGTTTCATTACTGCTGATTTATTGTGACCTCAGGTAGGCCTTATGTGAAACATAGGCAATACCATGGCTTTGCAATAGCTCCATTCCTGGAGCTGAGCTCTGCTCCAGAGAGAGATCCTGTAAACCAGCAGCTTTGAAGTACCTAACCCATTACAAGGACACATGAATAAATCTAAAAACTTGCTAGATTCATAGAATTATAGAATCATACGTTTGCTCAGGTTGGAAGGCACCTTAAAAATCATCTAGTTTCAACCCCTCCTCTATGGGACAGAAGGGACACCTTACACTAGATCATTCATAATATATAAAAATGTTGACATTTATAAACTGCTATTGATAACTTTCTCTATTTTAAGTAAGATTTATCTTCCTGGCAAATCTTATTTTCTGGCCCAGTATTACACCAAGCCCAAGAAGAACATCTTCTTTGATGTCATAAGCCCCAGTTTATGAACACTTCAATACATGAGAACTACAGGCACCTAGGCAGGCAATATTTTTCCTCTTTTGTTTTTTTAAATCAGCGTGATTACCTTTCAAGAAACACAAATTAACTAGAATTTGAGAATACAAACCTGCTGAGTAAAGAGGAGTTTATTATTTATTACATATAAATTTAAATATTAAAATATATTCAAAATACTTTAAATAGAATATATTTTTTAAATATTAAAATGATTTAAATATAAAAGAAAGACCCAGCTATGTTGCATTAAGCTAAATCTGAAAATGCAGCTGATAGGGATTCCCTACTTTACAGGCAGTAACTAGTCCTTCAGCTCATCTAGGTACTGCTGGCAACATGAGGTCCTACTCCCCAGATGGTTCTCAACACTCCCCTCTAATTATCTGCAGACTTGCCATTTTTCACAGATCTTCACCCTAACAGTCTGTAAAAGCTAGTCACCCCTCAAGTTCTGTACCTTTTTTTAGATTCTCCCTTTGTTATTTGTTATGTCAAACAATTTCTGTTCAGTAGTTTCTCACTTACTGTTCAGTAAACCTGAACTGCCTGTTGTTATCTAAGCTCCCTTGGAAATTTTTGAGAGTAATTAAGTCTAGCATTCTTCTAAATTCAGCTTTACATGACAAAATTCTACTTAGGTAATGACATTTTCTACATGCTTTTTATTCTGTCTCAAAAGAAGTAAAAAATTCTCACCTCTTATCTCCTCAGTTCCTAGTTATCGAATCTACTGGTAGAAAGTCTGACCTCAGGAAGCTCACCAGTCTTTATGTTTTCATCTGTCTTATGCAAAATATCTTTATTAGCAAGTGAACAGAGGGAATTGATTGGAGGCTCCTTCATTACAGCATTTATTTTGTCTTATATTTGTGTGAACGCAGTACAGTTTTCCTCAGCTGTGACTCAAGATGAGGGTATCTGCTTAAAACACGTAAATATTCACAGTTTCCAGGGGTAGAAAGGGAGCAGGGTCAGCTCCTCAGATCCAGATGATCAGGGATAGACCCTCTGCACTGTCTCTTCATTATAATTAAGTATAATCAATTTAACAAAGCTTCAATTCAGCTCTTCTCTTTCTACCCTCATGACACACCACCTAATGGCAAATTGCAAGGGTTCACAATTGCCCAAATTAAAGCAAAATTATAACAAATAGGGACAGCTTCAGAGAATGAGGGGGAACATTTATATGGGTAAAAAGTAAAGACATGAAAATGTATGAAAAGGAGTGGAGAAGTAAATCCAATAAGATATTTAAAATGTATGAAACAAATAAAAAATTCAGAAGCCTAGGGTAAAGGAGAAAAACACCGGAAACCTTTTCAGTGAGAAAAGAGGATGAGAAAGCTCATAATATGCAAAATTAAAAGAAAAATCTTGCCAAAATATGACAAAAATATATGGAGTGATAGTTGATCAGTAGAGAAGGCAAGATCTTGAGAGGAATTATTTTAGGTGACAAATCAAGCAAGAAGGCCTGTTTCTGTGGAGAAGAGATTATAGTTGTCCTCCCAGTCATAAAGACTTCAATAATCTCTCTTAAAATCTTAACAGAAAATACAGCAGGAAATTAAGCCCTAATTGGATGATTGCTTTAATTTATCAGGGTATATTTTCAAAAAGCTTTCTTCTGAACTGAGAGAGTGCTCAGCAATTTTTAAATCCAGGTTATAAATTTAGTTGTTCAAGAAGAATTTTGAAATTGAACATTCATTAATCAATTTTTAGAAATCCTTTAAGACATTTTAGTCCACTGAATCTTGAAAATGTTTTTTCTATCAACTTGGTTCAAACTTTCCAGTCAAATTGGAAGTTAGGTGCCATGATGAAGAGCACAACAGTCATAGTCATTCTTAAACAATTCTGCCTCTCATAGGCAAAATAAAAAATTTTCAGACCATATAATTCTAATATATTAAGGTAGATTAAGCCAGAGGGATTTAAAATAAAATATTAATATTTTTAAAGGTCCTATTGATTAATTATATTAAAAAATGTAACAGCAAAATCTATTTATCTTACCTTCATGTAAACTTTGTTTTGCAAGACAGGGTTTTTTGGGGTTATTTTAAAGTGAGAAAATGGTGAGTGTTTTTAATTTCTGTTTTATGTCAAATAAACCCTTTTTAGCCTTGAAAAATATCTTCTTCAGTACTTCGTTTGCTGACTATTTGTGGACAAAATGCCTAAAAGCACCATCCAATTCAAACACTTAGTTCCTGTAACAGATTTATCTACTGCAGTCAGAAGAAAGGAAGGGCGGGAGATGCTACTATTTGATCTTATATGAGTCAGAGCTCGATTTTGCAAACTTAGAGGCTGGTGTGGTGCAATCCTGTAAGTTGTGTGGCTCCACAGCAGCTCTGAAAAGCCTTGTGTGCCCTGGGGTGTGTGCTGGAGGCAGGAGCCTGGGGGCTGACCAAGCTTGTGCGAGCACCTTGGAGTGCCTTCAGGGCACAGGGACCTGCCCCAGACTGCAGCTCAGACAGCACCTAGGGCAAAACAGTAGCCTATAGGTGTGCATCAAAATTAATTTCTACCTTCCTTCCCACCAGCACCTTACATGTGAAACGGGAGATAAGCCAGAGACAGGCTTTCTATGCTGTGCCACTTAAAAGGTTTGTTTGGAGAGGTGCACAGAGCTCAGACGGATTTTGACCAAATCTCTGCGCAGCTCATCTGAGCTGCCTTCCAGTGGGCTTGGCTGGAGGCAGCTGCACTTTCCCATATAAACTATTTGTTGACTATAAAGCTGAATAATCAACACTATATGTTTAAAATCTTATTTTAAAACTAAGAATCAATGTGGCTCTAGTCCATGATTTGAATTATAAACTACTCTTGGAACTCAGTAATATGTACTGAGTAAATGCAATCTTTAAAAAGCACTTTAATAGTGTATACACAACCTTTTACCATCAGAACAAAAAGCACATTTAATTAGCAAAATATCAGAGAAAATAGGAAGACAGTTTTTCTTAGATGAGACCGACTACTTTTGATATCTCTAGAATGCTGAGGGAATATTTTTATTGTACTGTCTGTCATCATCCTAGAAAACACTATGAATTTTTTCCCAATATTAGGCAGCCAGAGGTTTCATATTGAAATCTGAACGTTCAAGAAGGCAACAGATCTTTAGCTCTCACTGAAGTTGATTGAATTTAAAAATCACTAAGTAAACAAAAATATGGCATGGTTTATAAAATATTACCTTTTTATAGATCCTGTGAATATTATTTATAATAAAAAATAAATTAATAGGGCCATTTTAAAATTAAGAAAGTGGAGAAATAAAAAATTCCAGCTGTGTTTGCATTTCATGATTAAAGGTAGTAAGGCAATGTGGACATGGTTTACTGAGAAGTCATATTTTATTTATATCAATTCTCTGTTTCTTTAATAAATCATGATTTAAAAACACACGTGCACACACATACAACTTTATTTATATTTAGGCCTAGCTTCCAGTCTAATTTCTCTGACAGCAGTGCCAAATTAATGTGAAAGCCATTCTGAAGAGTTAAAACACTGGAGGTAGAGACTCTTCCGGGTTAACTTGACTCCTCCAGGTGGCAGTGAATCGCTGTCATCACGGCTCCTCGGGGCATCCTTGAAAACCTAGTCACAAATACACGGGTCATGTGCGAGAGCGCGCAAAAACAACATGTTTTGTTTCCTTGGCAGACAGCCTGCCTGCCTACTGAGCAAGGAAAGTTTAACATTCAAGAAGGGCAAGTCCTTAAGGCTGGGACTCTGGGAGGAGATTATGGTGACCTGTCAATGACCCCATTTCCATTGCCCCAACTGAAAAAAATATCTTCCAATGCGTTGTTGCAGCCTCTTGCACTGAAAGAGAGACAAGTGTGCAGAGTCCCCTGCAGAAGAACTGGAGGGGTATCCGTGGCAGCATCAGCCTGCAGCAGCTTTGCTGCTGCATCGTGCCCCAGTAGCACTGGCAGCCCTGGCCCTGCAGCTGCCTGCCCAGCCTGCCAAGGAGCCAGCAGATGCTGCTGCTGCTGCTGCTGCTGCTGCTGCTGCTGCTGCTGCTGCTGCTGCTGCTGGAGAAAATGCTTTCCACAGCTCAGCAGCTGGGGCCCGCCACTGCCATGCAAAGCCTTGAAATAATTGTTTGAAATGACGAGGGATGTGGCACTGGGAATTGAGCATTAAAAATTTCTGTTACAGAACACAACAAAAATGATTAAACAAAGACAAATGGCCATGAAAACATTAAGTGCTGATTTGTTTGAAATAATAGAAGTTATAAAAAAATTAGCATGTCAAGAGGTTTCCTTAGCTATTTGCAGCAGTAAGGGTTGGGAGGAGGGGTTTGCTCAGTTCAATCCTAATTATTTTGCCTGTAACATGCCAATAAACTAACAGATACTAAATCTTAGCTAGTTGTACCTAATCACTTTACCTAGTGATAAAGTAAAGTAACTTCTATGATGAAATTATAAGTACTCCCCCTCCCCCGAAACATCTAAACAAATTCATAGCCAAACAAAAGTTCTGATGAAGGATGCTCACGCCCAAATTCAGATGCCTGAAGGATTATTCTGAGTCACAAAAGTATAACATTTCTACCAACTCAAAGTTTCAAACAAACCCCCCAAGTAACTCTTCATTAGGGTCTAAAATGTGAATTTAAGAACTGAACGCTAGACTTTGTTCTACAAGTTTCCTGCTATTGCCTTGTAGGTGCAGCAGCACTCAGGAAATGCAGATGTGAAAATAGCATTGTCTTAGTCAAGGATTTGGCCCATGTAAGTAGTTATGTTTTCCAACTCATAATGATGTATTTAATTGATTAAGAAAACAAAAACATCACAGAAAAAGATTCCCATTTATTTCCATCATATATGTTCCAGAAAAAAGGTTCTATAAGGGCAGGAACTGGCTTTTATTCTGTGTGAATATGTGTTAACTTAAAGCTATTTGAGGTTCTACCTTCAGACATACTAGAAAGTACAGTTTTATTTGTCTTATTGGTTTTGGGGTTATTGGTATTTTTTGCAACAAAGCTGTGCCCTGACAGCTGCTTTCCTTAAGAGTGACAAAGCTGTCAATCATGAGAGGGAAGTCCGTAGGAGCTGAAGATGTCTGGTTCAGCAGAAACACCCAGGCTTGGCAACTCATTACCAAGGGACATTAGGATGAGCACAAACCTCCCTGGCTTCAGAGCTAAGCAAAAAAATGCACTTCCTTGGCTTATTTCTCCTGTCACTTTTCCAAATGAAGGTGAGAAAAAGGAAGAGGGGAATAAGAAAACAAAGGGTGTAACGAAAACAAGAGAATGAAGGGATAGGGGAAAGGCAGCAAATACTCCACTTCTTAAAATTATCCTCACTGAGAAGTTAAAACTATGAAATACTACACACAAACTATTATTAGTCATGAGATTCGAAAGTTGTTTGAGAACATTAGAAGGTGTCCAAAAATCATAATTTTAGGCAAACTAGGGTATCCAAAAGGACAGATTTTTACACTTCTTTTTAAACTGTGACATGACAAAAGATTCATGGGTTTCAGGACCAGAAGTGACCTATATAATCATTTAGTTTATCTGCAGTTTAAAATAGGCTTGTATGGCTTGCAAGTCCACCCTGATCAAGTCCATGATTTTGGTTTGATTGGCAGTGGGACCATTAGAAAGACCATTAGTAATGTGTCACACACTGCAATTAGAGATGTGAGAACTGATGTGCTTTCATCTTCTGAGCACCTGTGGTTTGGATCATTTTTTGTGGTCTAGAGGGTGTACTTTAATTTGCATATCTGAATTTTGTTTCCCATTGATTTTCATCAGTTATGTGCTGTTCTACATCTCTTATCTTCTAGGTAGTTTCACAGGCTTAAGTCAAGCACTGTGTCTTATTAAGGAGAAGTATTTGCATTTTTTTTGAAACATTCAAGGTATTTCAAATTCTCTCTTACCTCAAGTGCATGGAATAATTATCAGATTGGTGCATAAGCAGAAAACCACTTCTATTTTCTAACAGTTGGATATTAGACTTTACTCCATTAACAATCTGTTGCTAAAGAGTTTTTCCAGATGTAAAATATAATAAAATAATTAACTAGGTTTCCATCATTTGGACTTCCCTAGTATTACACAGATGAAATGACAGTGTCTTCTCTCTTCCCTCCTTTACTTGTCCCAATTGTGATAATAATAAATAGCCAATGAAAATGTTACTGATTTGTTACATAATTTTTTAAATTGACATTTCTTTTGGAGGATGTTATGGGGGGTGGTCAGGGAGGCTTCAGCTGCAAGAAAAAAAAAACAGTATTTCTAACTTAGAGGACATCTGCATATTCATTGAACTGTACACATTAATGTAGTATAGTTTGATCAGTCACTGTTTTCTTGTCATGATCTAAAAAAGGAGGTTTCATTGAAAATCTTAAATTCAATTGAAAGTCTTACATTTTTAATTGTTTACTTTACTAGAGAAAGTGACAGTATATTTCTCACTGACTTTTATGAATATTAAATGTTTAATCAATTAATAGGTACAACTGTAAAATAAATACTGTTAATGTAATATTTTGTTTTAATAATACCTTTAATTTTAATATTTGCATATTCTGGGAATAGAAGGTCTTGCTTCTCTGATAAGAAGATGTAGATACATATGTATAAATGTCTAAAACCTAGTCTTAAGGCTGGAATTGAAGACTCAGACAGGATAAAAGCTTTTACCTAAGGGATTGCAGTATTGAGAATGATCTTGCGTGTCAGAAAGCAATCCCAGAAGTGACTTTTTTTCTGTCAAGTAGACTGTAGCAAGGAGGTTTACAGTATGCTGGCTTGGTCAGCCATGGAGACCACATACAAGCTGGATGTGATTTAGATCACATCATTTACTTTCAGAGACCAAAATGTCAAATAGTCAGCATTCCTGCCATTCCTACTTCAGCTGGGTTATTCTTTTCAGGTCAAACTCTGATCTGATCCTCCTCTTGCAGGAATGTAAGTGGAACAGTTTGATATTATATTTTAATTATTAATACTCATTGCTGTCTCCCACTTACCATAGTAGTATGACTAGGCAAGTAATATTTGACCCAATGCTATGAAATGCACAGTGACTAGATGTTCCAATTGCTGTATCAGAACTTCATTATTCCTGTCACCATAAAGATGCAAAAGCAGTCGGGATGAAATATTGATTCATCAATTAGTCATCAGTTAAACCTAAGCAATAACTCTCTGTACTGCAGAGAGTAAACATAGCAAAAGAACTTTTATACCTATGCCTGTGCTTTTTCAATCTATTCTTTAGTGATCTGACTGTAATTAAATAAAAAAGCCATTCTGGGTGGTAGTATTTTCTTAAGGTAGAATGATGTTAGGAATCAAGTTTTTACTTTTTCCATCAGCGAATAGAAATATTTATTGGATGCTGGGCACTTACACAACAGCACATAAGTTTAACAGATTGACATGTGTGTATCTGCCCTATTTCTTATCCATCATAATTTGTTTTCCAATTTCTTCTTTATGATTATCTATAACCTCTATAGAATTACTTATTCTGCATATTTTATTTCAGTATTTTTCACTGAAACAGGTCAGAGCAAGTAAGTTCCATGATGAAGAAACTTATCTGAGAAATTTTCATCCCCTATAAGCACAATATAGGGATGATTATTCCACTGTACTCATCACTGGTGCAGCCTGGTGAAATGGCTGGAAGGCCTCTGCTGTGAGGAAAGGCTGAGGACTTTGGACTTGTCAAATTCTGAGAAAAGGAGACTGAAGGGTGACCTCATGGCTCTCTACATCTTCCTGAGGAAGGGATCTGGTGCAGGGGAAAGGGCTGAGCTTTTCTCTCTGGCATCCAGTGATATCCAGTATGGGAATGGTTCAAAGGTTCAAAGCTACACCAGTGGAGGTTTAGACTGGACATAAGGAAGTATTTCTTTACAAAGAAGGTGTTCAAACACCAGAACGGGATTTCTAGAGAGGTGGTTATGTCCCAACATTGTCAATGTTTAAGAGGTATTTGGACAGCACACTTAACTATATGCTTTATCTTCTGGTCAGACCTGAAGTGGTCAGGCTGTTGGACTAGATGATCTTTGTAGATCCCTTCCAACTGAAACAGTCTATTCTATTCTATTCTATTCTATTCTATTCTATTCTATTCTATTCTATTCT